>JAGFMF010012051.1:308989-333272 GCA_019455555.1 Galemys pyrenaicus
AGGTGCGTGTGACCCCCCAGCCCCCGCAGAGCCCCGGTGCACATGACACCCCCACCCCCCGCAGAGCCCCAGGGTGACACCCCTGCCCCCTGCAGAGCTCCAGGTGCACGTGACCCCCCAGCCTCCGCAGAGCCCCAGGTGCCCATGATCCCCCCGCCCCCCGCAGAGTCCTGGGTGCCCGTGCCTCCCCAACCCCGCAGAGCCCCGGGGTGTGCGGCCTCCTGCAGAGTCTTGAGTTTTCCCCGTTCAGACTCAGCCAAGGAGGGTTGAGGGCGGCGTGTTCAAACCCGCTCTCTGACATCACCCGCACCGGGCTGCGCTGCCCTGGCGCGGGCCCAGGAGCTGGGTCCTGGGGGGCTCCCCTCTGGGGCGGGGCGGGAGGGGGGCACAGGAAGTGATTCAGAGCCAGCCGCAGCTCGGACTCGGCCAGGACTCCCTTGTCCTGGGGACAGAGCGGCTGCGAGAAGGGAAGGTACAGCGGCCGGCTCAGCCCGGAGCCTGCCGGGGACCTGCCCACCAGGGCAGGAGGCGCAGAGCGCGGGTCCAGCCTTGGCTGGTTGGCGGGGGGGAGGGGGGGGGAGGTGGTGGTCCCTCACCCCCACACGCCTCCTTTGCCCCCACTGGCTCCGCCAAGTGCCGGGTGCCCTGGGCCCGGGATGGGCCCCAGGCTCCTGCCCAGATGCCCCCACTGTGCACATGGCCCCGGGCCCGCCGTGTACGCCCAGAAGCCCTGACCACGATGCCCGCCCGTCCCCACACCCAGGCGACCTTGCAGAAGCCTGGACGGTCGGCAGCTTCCCCCACCCCCCGGGCCTGCTGGCCTGGCCTGTAGCTCCGGCACCCCGGGTGTGCCCGGCCAGGAGCCGCTGGGGAGACTCGGGCGTGGGGCGGTGGGCAGGACCCAGGCTGCCGACCGCCTGAGGGAGGCCGGGTGGGCAGCGGGGCATGAGCTGGCGAGCTCCCCCAGCAGAGGCTGCCCAGCAGACTTGGGGCTCCTTCCTGAACATGGGGCACCCTGGCTGGCAGGCAGTGGGCTCTTAGGGTGTCCCGATGGGACAGCTTCCAAGTGCCCCTCCCCAGCCAGCCTGAACAGTGAACAGAGCACCCGGTGGGGTGTTGCCCAAGGCTAATCTTGGGGCACCTCTCAGGGCCAGGACAAGCCTGCACACAGGGCTGTTGGGGAGCAGCATGCACTGAGGTGGTGCGGGGCTCCTGGAGCAGGGTCTCCCTGAGCCTGAGGGGTGTCGCCCTGCCCCCCACAAAGGGGCAGAGAGTGGGCTCCGCCCGCAGGGGAGGGGCTGGGGGGCAGGGATGCGCCCCACTGCAGGCAGTGAGCGCTGATGGGGCTTCTGGGGCTAGACAGGCGGAGGGGTGGGGGTGCGGGGCGCCTGTGCTCACACCGGTCCACAAGCCCTCCGGGGCACACTCGGGATGCTCGGGGCTCAGCCCGCCATGGGGCAGGCCTGCCTGGCAGGTCCCCGCTCCCATCCCAGCCCCCCCACCTGGGTCTGGCTGTGCGGGCGGTGTGGGGAGCCAGCCTGGCGTGGGGCTGGGCGGCGTTGCTGGCTCGGTGCCGGGCCCAGGTCCGGCAGGCCTCGCGGGCCGGCGGGAGGGCTGGCCGCTGGCAGGGAGAGCGGGACGCGGGGCAGCAGGGCACGACTCTCTCCCTCTCTCAGCGCAGCCCCTCATGGGCTCCGCCTGCCAGGATGACCAGTACGGCGCGCTCCTGCAGGAGTTCTGCCTCGCCCCCTTCCGGGAGGAGATGGAGACCATCGGGGAGACGCTGTGGTGCGACTGGGGCGAGACCATCGCGTGAGTGCTGGTGCCCGTGGGGGACGCGCTGGGCGTGGGTGGGCCCGGGCCGTGCCCAGTGGGAGGGGCTGGCCCGGTGCCGGCAGGGCCGGGGGACGTCGTGTGGCCGAGCCGCCAGGACCCTGCCCGTCCCTCCGGTCCAGTGGTCACCACAGCAGACCCGCGTCCCAGTCCAGCCCCGGACACCTGGGCGCCTCCGCGGCCTCCAAGGTTCCCGGGCCGAGGCCCCTCCACCGCGTTCCCAAGCGGGGACGTGAGCCTGGGGCCAGACCGGCAGCCGAGCTCGTGGCCGGGGCCGCTGTGTGCGGGCTGGAGGCTGCGTTTCCTGGCGCTGGGGCCCCAGACTCTGCAGGGCCCAGGGGGCCACCTCGCGCCCCGAGCCTGCGTGACCAGTGGAGGGGTGGCTGGCACGAGGTGGGGCCTGCGGGGCCTGTGCCCACAGCCACGTGCGTCCGGCTGCCCGGCGCGGCCTCCCCGGCAGCGGGGCCCTGAGGAGCTGCGGGCAGCAGCTGCAGGACACGCTCGCCCGGGGACGCCGGACGTCTGGGGGGCCGGGGGAACGTGGTGCCGCTCCACTCAGGGCGGGGACAGGCGTGGCTGCAGGACCGGCTGCCTGCGGGCTCTGCGAGGGCCTCTTGACAAGGAGTCCTGCTCCCTCTCAGGGCCTCTTAGCCACCTGGGCATGGCCCCACACCCTCAGGGGTCACCCATGGCTGCAGGCCACCGACTGAGGCTGTGAGAGCCTTCCCAGCGTCCCACCCGCCTCTCTGTGCCCCCACCCGCCTCTCTGTGCCCCCACCCTCCTCTCTGTGCCCCCACCCGCCTCTCTGTGCCCCCACCCGCCTCTCTGTGCCCCCACCCGCCTCTCTGTGCCCCCACCCGCCTCTCTGTACCCCCACCCGCCTCCCAGTAACCCCACCTGCCTCCCCGCACCCCTAGCACCCCAGCCTCCCCACACCCCGGCCTCCCTCTCCATGATGGTGCCGTGTCCCTGTGCCCTGCAATGTCCCCACCCAGCCTGGCCCGGCCCCATCCTCTCCTGCTGGAAACCGCGGACGGCAGGTGGAGCCAGCAGCGGTGGCCCCGGGGTGTGCTCGGCCCAGACTGAGGCTCAGGCGGTGTCTGCGGGGCTCAGGCTCGTGGCCTCCGAGCCAGCTGCAGCCCGTCGGGGGGAGAGCCCCTCCACGCAGTGGGCTGTGGTCGTCCTGGCTGCAGGACACGGCGGAAGCTGAGGGCGCGGCGGCCAGAGGCGCCACAGGCCTGCCGCCCGCGCATTACCAAGCAGGGCCACGCCGGGCTGGCCTGCGGCTGGCTCAGCCCTCACGGGGAACCTTCAGAAGAGCCCCGAGACTAGCTGAACAGCACCACGCCTGCTCAGCGGCCGGACACTGGGCCGCTCCCCGCGAGGACAGGCACCGGGTGACCGTGGGCTGGGGTCTGTGCCAGCCGTGCGCGCCAAGTGGGTGGTGGCCAGGCCGCCCGCCCGCGTCCAGCTGCGTGGGCCTCCTGGGTCTCGGCTGGCTCCGCCGGGCAGTCTGTCCAGGGCAGCTTGAGGGGCCTCCCGGGTCCTGTCCCTGCGTCCGCCTGGCCACATCAGGTGCTGCGGGCGGCGCCCGCCCGGGCCAGCGGGGGGACACAGCCTGTGTGCTGATGGAAACGGGGCGTGGTTTAGCGTATTAGCCAAGGATCTAATCTAATTTGGGGAGCCAGAGAGGACATGGGAACGTGCGTCATCAGGAACTCGAGGGAGGGGCCGGCAGGGCCGGGGGAGGGGTGCCCCGGAGCCCACTAGAAAACGGTCAGCTGTAGAGTGCGTTTGGGGTTCTCTGCAAGACAGGAGCTGGGGGTGTGGGGCGCGGCCCTTCCCCAGGGCCCAGCTCCTGCTCAGCCCCCAGCCGCGTTGGCAGCCCTCGGCGCAAACCCGCGCCTCCGCCCCAGGGCCCCTGGCCGGAGACAGCTGCCGCCCCCACTCACAGTGTGCACTGCCTCCCGCGAGGGGGCCCAGGTGGACGGGGCAGCACAGTGGGGAGACTGGCACCTAGGCTGAGGGAGCCCAGGCCCGAAGCCGCGGCTGCTGGGCATGGCCGTGGCTGCGCCAGACCGCTCAGCCTGCCCGGAACAGAGCCGCCCTGTGCCCTCGCACACGGAGCTGGGAACCCCGAGCCGCGCACAGCCGAGAGCAGCTGCCTTCGCGCTGATTCCCGGGGGCTCTTCCTGCCGGCTCGCGGCTCTGGGGCGGCTGACCCTGCCCATCTGCCCTGGCCTCGAAGGGCTGGGCCCAGGCCACCTGTCCACGCCCACCCAGGGGCTCTCGGAGCTGCTGCCGGGCCCTGGGGCTGCCGTGGGCCCGCGCCTGCTGGGGCCACGTTTCCACCCAGGCCTTAGGGGTTGGGGCCCTTCAGTGTCTCCAGACCTCCACAAGCCCAGGATGCTGACCGCTGCCTGACCTCTTGGGCAAGAGGAGCCTGCGGCCCCCGCAAGCCCAGCCGGGCTCAGGCTCCCTGCGGGCCTGCCCTGGGCCCACCTCTGCCGCGGCCCCCGTACCAGCAGCCGGGCCACCGGTCAGTGCTGCGACGAGGCCAGTGGAGCTGCCCCAGGCAGTGGGCAGAGCAGAGGGCGGAGGCCTCCGCCGTGACCGGGAGGCTGCATGGGCAGAGAAGAGGGCCAGAGACCCCTGCCCCGCCCACCAGAACAGCCCACCTGGACGGCGTCCGGCGAGCCTGCAGTTGGGCTGCCCCGTGGAGAGGTGCCCAGAGGCCTGACCCCGCAGCAGGGGAGGGGGGAGGTCCTGCAGGAGAGGGCGGGAGGCGCAGCCTGGGGCTCTGCCCCCTCCCGTGCCCAGAGGAGAGAGGGAGAAGCGAGGGAGACGACCGAGCCCACGCTCCTCCTGCAGCGCCGCAGCCGTCCCACGGCAGGTGGAGGGCAGCGGAGGGGCCCCTGCGCGGCGGGGCCGGGGAAGGGGAGGCCTCGGATCGGGGCGCGCCGGACCACCCCGCTGCACGGCCCCAGCCCTGCTGGCGGGACGGCCCATCGGGTGGGAAGCCCTGGTGGACGTCCCCACCGCTGGGGACAGTCCACGGGCTGCGGGCTGTCGAGGAGGGGGCTTCCAGAGAGGTGGCCTCGTGGGGGCCGGAAGCAGGGGCTGGCGCCCGGGGCCTCAGCTGGCCCCCTTGGCACTGCATGCTTCCGCCTGCAGGCGGCCAAGCTGGCCTGACGCGGCGGGAGGCAGCGGCCCTCTGGAAGGGTCGCTCCCTGGTTCAGGCCGTGGAGCGGGTAGCTTTGGCTTCTGCAGACCAAGAGCCCCCCGCCCCACACCCCTGCAGCTGCCCCGGCTGCCGGGAACCCCGCTGCCGCTGCTCTGGAGCTGTGTTTATTCTGAGCGCGGGTGGCCTGGCCGGCCCCTCAGCCGCTGACCTTTTGGGTCACGGGGGCACTTTCAATCTTCCTTCGTGAGCTCTCGAGTGAGGCGATCGCGGCTCCTCCCCAGGGTCCACATGCTTCCTCGCCCGGCCCCTCCGTGCCGCGGGGCTGTGCGTGCCTGGGCCGCTGCCCCATGTGTCCGACACCGGGAGGCGGCTCGGCCCCTGCCGCAGGCACCCTCTCGCCACCGCCCGGCCTCATGGCCTCCGTGGCCCTCTGTCCCCAGCTCTGTGTCTTCAAACATTTCTCTTCCTCACACATCAGGCCATGAGTTAAGACTGACGTTCCCTCCCCGGGTCCCGACGCCAGCCGAGGGCCCCTCCGCGCTGGTGCTCGGGCCCCAAGCAGCCCGCGGCTGCCGCGCCCCTGACCCCTACCCTGGGGCCCCCACCCTGCCCGTCAGCGTGACTGCGTGTCCAGCGAGAACTTGGCCTCCCTTGGCGTACCGTGACCGACACAACGGCGACGTGACAGAGCATTTTCTGCCTGTTCTTCCTAAAGTCCATCGGCCGGTTCCAGAGGGTCGTGCTGAGGCGTCAGTCAGGAAGGTCATGGGCGGGACCACCCTGTGCGGGCCGGTGCCCGAGGCGGCGCTCCTGGCTGGGGGGACCTGGCTCCCACAGGGCTGAGACACTGCCTGCAGGATGCAGCTCCCCGCCCCGGCCGCGCCCTGCTGCCCCTCACCGCCCTGCGCGCGGAGTCTGGCTCGCCGTGGGCATCCCTGGCCGGGCCTCAGGGCTGGTCCCCACTGCCGAGCTCCACAGGGTGCCTGCTGGCCAGGAGTCGGGCTGGGCTCCGCGGGGGGTCGCCGGCTCCTCGGAAGCTGGAGCTGACGGCCCTGCGCAGCGGCTCCTGGAGACCGGGGTGGTGCCCCTGCCCCGCCGGGTCAGCATGGCCTTCTCCATCTCGCTCCAGCTGTGTCGTGCACCATGGCCTGTGCGGCCACCCCCAGCCCTCTGGACCTCTGGCGGCGCGGCCCCTCGGCACCCCATGGCCCGGGACCGCTGTCAGGGGTGCTGTGAGCGTCGGGGCTGTGAGCGCTGGGGGGGGGGGGCTGTGTCGGGGGCTGTGAGCGCTGGCGGGGGCTGTGTCGGGGGCTGGAGCGTCGGGGCTGTGAGCGCCGGGTGCTGTGAGCGTCCGCAGGCTCTGCGGCTCTGCCTGGAGACTCGCTGTTGTGGTCTGCTGGGGTGGCCGCCAGAGACCCCGCTGCATCTGCGGGCACACCTGCCGGCTCGCACTGCCCGTGTGGTGGCCCCTGGGCAGAAGCAGCCCTGGTGAAGTAGCGGTGCCCCAGGCAGCTGTGAGGGGAAAGCCCGTGTTACCAGGGAGACAGATGAGGCTGGAGCATTTGGCCCTGTCCTTTGTGGAGGGGGGAGGTCACTTTGGGGTTAAGGTCTGGAGCAGGCGCACCGCACGTGCAAAGGGCCTGAGGCAGAAGCTCAGCCGGTGCGACTGGCCCAGTCCAGGCGAGGGATGCTGCGGCTGAGGGCGGAGAACCAGGCCGGAGGGAGGGACCCCGCCATGCAGCTGCCGGAGCCCTGAACCCCAGAAACAGGGAGGGGTCCAGCGGTCTGGGGTGAGAGCCCCTGGCGGGGGAGTCCAGCAGCGCAGGGGGGTAGGGGGCACAGGGAGGAGCTGGTGCCCCCTTAGGGCTGGGGGAGGAGGAGAAGGGGTGAGGGCCTCGCCCAGATTCCGTGCAGAAAAGCAGAAGCTGGCGCTGGGACGCGGGTTGTAGCAGCCGCAGGCCCGTTACTTCCGCCCACTCCTGGAAGTGACAGCTTCGCAGGGGTTCCTGGGCTGGGCGGGGTGGGCCAGGGGAAGGGCCGGGTGGGGGCGCACCGGGGCGCGCGGGGCGCGGGGGGCGCGGGGCGCGGGCGGCGGTCCGGGGCGGGGACGCCCTCTGGCGGCCGCGCGAGGGGCCGAGGGGCCGGAGCTGCTGCGGTGGCCTCACGGGGTCTCTGGAGGGCTCCACTGCTTCGGACGCCCCCGCCAACAGTTTCCAGAAAACCCTTTTAACCTGCAACGCCCCAGGTACCCCTCGTGCGCCTTGCACCCGACACGCCGCCTGACCCCGCAGGTGGTCTGACTGCAGCAGGCTCCAGACCAGCCTCCCCTGGACGTCGCCACCTTCCCTGCTGGACCTGCCCCACGGGGAGACGCCCCCCCCCCCCGCGGCCCCGCGTCCGGGCGCTTGGATGCGCGGCTGCTCCCCACACCCGCATCCCGGAACTCAGAGGAGCTTGCGCACCGCGCCTGGTGCCGGGGGGAGCGAGGGGGCGCCCCTCCGTGGCCCTCCTGGGGAGCCCTGGCTCTTCCCAGCCTGCCCAGTGCCCTGACCTCGAGTCCGAGTGTCAGGCAGGGCGATACCAGCCTGGGGGCCGGGCCTGGATCGGACGCTCCAGTCAGGGGACAGCGCCCCACAGGCGGCCCGGGAGCAGACAGCCCAGGCACAGCCAGCCGCAGCGGAGTGGGGCACCACGAGAGCCAGCCTGGGGCTGGGAAGCGACCGGAAAGTGCCCTGTTCGCAGGGTCCGGGCTAGAGGCCCCTCAGAAGGCGCGCGCGGGGGCGGGGGGGGGGGGGCTGGCCCTGGTCCGGCCCCCTGCGGAGCTGGAGTTGGGGCGGCCTGCGTGCACCCCGCTGGCTGACGCCCCACACTGCGCCCCGCGGCTGGCTGGCGCACCGCTGTGGGCTCTGCGTGGGTAAACAGGACAAGTGTGGTCAGCGGCCCGCAGGCTGAGGACAGTTATTCCAGGGACCCAGAATAGCCACCAGGTCACCCCAGCCGCGGTCTCGGCCCTGGGCTTCCTGGGTCCTCCCGGCCCCCCAGTCCGGCGCCCAGAGGACTGACGGCCGGGAGGGGAGGTGTGCTGTGTCTGCGCTGGGGGCGGGGCCGACCCAGCACCCTGAGCTCCCCTGGCCCCTAAGCAGCCTCTTCTACTGGGTGTCCCTGGGGCTCCTCCCAGGCCTCTAGCGGCGCCCAGCACCCTGGGGTGCTGGAGAAGGGCCTGCTATTTCTGTTCTACAATGGAAAGGGGGCCTATCGGTCCGCTGGCCGCTCTCTGCCAGGCCCTGGGGATGCGGCCAAGAGGCCACACCCCTGTCCGGTTCGGAGAAGGGCAGCGAGGACGCGGCCGCGTGGCCCCAGCCCGCTGGCGCTTGCCGCTGTCCAAGCCAGTGACCCCGCGGGGCGCTGCTGCATAGCCAGCGCTGACGTCCTTGCATCTCCCGCCTGGGGGCTGTGGGTGGACCCACCCGGCCCCACGCCAGGAGGAAGCCCCCCTGGTGCCGGTTCGCTTCGCATTCTGTGGTTCCCCCGCCCCCCAGCCTCGGACTGCCCCCGAGGAGGAGCGAGGGAGGAGCGCACTCCAAAGACGGTGACAGGTGCCGGCACTGCCAGTGAGACCCGCCGGGGGGCTGGGGCTCCAGGCTGGGGGTGACCAGCGGCAAGAGGCGCGTCTGCCCGCCCTGTGCTGCCCACTGTGCTGGGGGGCGGGGCCAGTCCACCTCCCCAACCAGTGTTGCCCCAGCGGAGCCCCAGGACCCTCATGCCAAGAAGCAGGGCGCCCGGGCTGCTCGCCACGGTGGGGACAGGGAGACACTGCAGCCCGTGGCGCCCCACGACCGCCCGTCCCCGCAGGAGCTACGGGGAGCTCAGGGCCTGCACCCAGCGAGTGGCGGAGAAGCTGCACTGCAGCTGGCCCGGCCCGGCGCTGGACCGCTTCTTCGTGGCCGTGCACCGCCGCTACTTCAAGGCCTGCCCCGCCTCGGGCCGCGCCCTGCGGGACCCGCCCGGCAGCGTGCTGCGCCCCTTCGTCGCGGTGCCCGTCCTGGTGACCCTGCTGGTGGCCGCGCTGGTGGTCTGGAGGAGCAAGCGCACCGAGGGCGTCGTGTAGCCGCTGCCGCTGCCCGCCCCAGCCCCCCCAGGCCCCGAGCGGTGGACGGAGGCCCCGGCGCGCAGAGGCGGCTGGGCAGGCCGAGCCGGCGGGGGTGCGTGCTGCTGTCGCCCGGGCATGTCCAGCTCGCTCCGTCTGTCCTCCAGCCAGACCACGGACCTGCTGCGATTAAAGGTTGTCCTGGCACTCAGAGCGTGTCGTTTCTGGGTGCGGCTCACCGGGCGGAAGCATGACAGGGGGATGATGGTGGCGGACCCCCGGGCTGAGGTGCTCCCGTGACCCCCTTGGGCCCCAGACCAGGGCTGAGAGGACGTGTGGCCGTGGATGAGGCAGGGCAGGCTAACCCAGCTTGGACGGGGCGCTGGCCCGAGGCCACAGCGACAGTCCTGGCACCACCTCCGCTGCCCGCCAGGGTCCCACTGGCTCCTTCCACTGTGCCCAGCTCGCCCCAGCCCCCGCCCCGTGCGCGGCTTTCCCCGGCCCCACTATAACCAGCTTTCCAGAAGGGTCTGGGTCCCAGGGGCACCAGCTGGTGTCTGGAGCGCGCAGGACGGCTGAGGCCCCCACACCAGCACGCCCTGCCCTGGCACAGGCCTGCAGAGGACGGCGCAGGGACATGGGGAGATTCCCGCACCTTCCAGCCTGTCCCGCTGCAGCACAGCACAGCCACGGGGCCACCCATGGCCCAGCCGGGCCACCAGACCCCAACCACCCCTACCCGGGGGCTCCCCCAAGCTCCCCCCAAGGACCCCCATCCTTCAAGGGCACCGTCAAGGGCAAGCTGTGCCCAGCCGGGAGACCAGGGCTCCCAAGAGGGCTTCTGGGGCACTCCGATGACTCTGGCCGTGCTGCGGGCTGCGCTGTCCGGCCGGGGCCTGCGGGTGTGCCTCTGCAAGGGCAGCCTCCACCTGACCACGCACCCAACCGCAGGGCCCCGGGGCCCCGTTGCCCCCTCAGAGACTGGGGTCCCTCAGGGGCGAGAGTGGAGTGGGCTCTCTGGCCTCGCCTAAGGGGTTCACTGCCCTGGCCCTGCTGACCAGACTTCCTGCTTTGGACAAGGGAGGTCCCTTTTCCAGGGCCCAGCCACGCCTGCAGGCTGTGCTGTGCTGCGGCGGGACAGGCCGGAGGGTGCGGGAATCTCCTGGTGCTCCCTCTCCTGGGCGGGCACCTCGGTACTGAGCAGGGCCAGAGAAGACGGGGCCAATGTCTGGCCACCAGGGGTCCCACAGGGCAGGACCCCCCACCCCCAGCAAGCCAGGGCTTCGTGAGAGCTGACCGCCCAAGTCAGACCCGGCTGCCTGAGAGACTGTCAGGCGCCGCCCAGCCCGCGCACCTCGCGGCCCCTCCCACCCCGGCAGCACGGGGACCCAAGGCCGGCCAGGGCGCCCTCTCCGCCAAGTGCGCCCTCTCCCTTGGGTGCCCCTCTCCCCTGGGGGCGCCCAGTCCCCCCAGGACCAGTCTCGGGGAGACAGGCGCCCAGGAACCGACACCCGCAGGCGGGCGGGCTGGAGCCCTGGCCTGGCACTGCGCGCGAACAGGCCCGGGCCCCTGGAGGCCAAGCCTGGCGTGGCTGTCTTCACGGGGCACATGAGAGGCACGCCCATCTGAGAACGCGCCCCCAGAACCCCAGGGATGCACCCGGCCCCCTGAGCCGGGCCCGCAGGACTAAGCCCGGACTGCGAGGACGCCCGAAACGACGAGGCACTTGTGGGGGTGGAGCTGGCCGGAGAGGGCAGCCTCCTTGGAGCGTGACTCGGAGCTGTGGGTGGGCAGGAGAGTGTGCGGGTGCAGGCGCGTGTGTCCGGGTGTGAGTGTGGGGAAGGGGTGAGAGCTGGCAGTGCGTGTGCAAGCGTGCACGATGTGCATGTGCACACCACCCCGGCACACACTGCCCCCGGGCTGCCCGGCCGCTGTGCCCTCGGCAGGGCTGCTGGAGGCGTCTCCAGCAGGCGCTGAGGCCAGGAGAGCAGGTGCCGGGGGGCTCTGTTTGGGGGTACCTAAGGCAGCGGGGCTCTGAGAGGGCGAGGACGGAGGTTTGCAGAGAAGCTCCCGGTGTGGCCAGCGCCGCCTTCCTCCCTCCCCAGCAGATTCAGAGAGGACCCCCGACTTCCCGAGGTGCCAGCCCGACCACCAGATTTGGGGGTGGGTTGGGGGAGCAGTACCAGTATAGGGAGAGGGGGTGGGGTGTGGGATGTGCTTCCTCGAGGTTCATGCCGAGTGGCCCCGGCAGCCCTCCCCTCTCGGGGCTCTGCGCTGGGGGCGGGGAGAGAACAGGGGGCAGCCAATGAGGAGGGCCAGGCTCGCCCCTCCGTCCAGCCAAGCGCCTCGCCCGCTGCCCCCACACAGCCGCCAGACCACGCCCAGACCCGTCCACCCCGCGACCATGCACGGGCGGGGCTGTCCACCCCCACCCCGTGTGGCTGCCACAGCCCCTGGGCCCCGCCCGCCCTGGGTCACATGGGGACCCGCTCAGACCCCAGCACCCTCCCCACGCAGCAAGAAGCCAGTGTGGGTGAGGCCTGCACCCCGCGGGAGCGAGGGTCGAGGGGCGCGGCGCCCTGGCGAGGAGTCGGCCACGCGGCCCTGCTGTCTGTCTCGGCCGGGGCGGGGTGCGCTGGAGGCAGAGGTGGGGGGCCGACGGGGCTTTCAGAGGGAGCCCTGGGGCTGCGCGCCACTCACGGCTGGCGGGGGCTGGCGGCAGCCGTGTGGCTGCAGGCTGGGGACACAGGCCCAGCTGCGCCAGCCCTGGGGGTCAAGTGCATGACAGGGCCGTCCAGTCCCCACTCAGGTCCGCTGTGCCAACGGCACTTCCCGCTGCTGAAAGGAGGTCAGGTGGTGGCTGCGACGCATTCCCAGCCAGGCCTCTGTGGTCCCCTCTGCCGGCCGGACATGCCTGGGCAGGCCCGCTCCCAGCGGTCACCGCAGCCCCAGCAGGCCCAGTGGCCGCGCAGGCCCGGGCCGGCCTGGGACCCACGCGCGGCTGCCCAGCTCTGCCTGCTGCCCGAGCCGGTGGCAACTGCCTGTTGCCAGCCGGCACCGTGCGCCTCAGCAGCCCGGGGCCACGCCGGGAGCTGCTCCCCGGTTCCAGAAGCTGCATCCGAGCTCGGCCGCAGGCTGCGCGTCCTGAGTCCCGCCCTGGCTGTCGTGCGTCTGCTCCCGAGTCCTCGCGTGCGGGTCCCCGACGCGCGACCCGTCTCTTCCTGTGAGGACCCCAACCTCAACCCCACTCGGCGGGCCCCACCTCAAACGCCCCTTTAGAGCCCCGCTCCCGGACGCAGCCACGTGCTGAGGCAGGGCTCTCGCTCCATGCTCCGGGGGAGTGGGGGACATCACCCCCAGGGCAGCCCCGCACAGCCGCCGAGCCCCGGGACTGGAAGCTGGACTCTGCTGGCAGCTGGCGGGACGGCCAGCGGGGCCGCGGGGGCGGGCGGGCGGGGCGTGGGCAGGCCGGCGGGCAGGGTGGCTTTGCGGCGGGGGCGGGGGCCTGGGGCTGGCGGCCTCGGGCTCCCACCTGCCTGCCTGGCCCCTGCTGCCAGCGTTCCCCAGGAGACCAACTCCTTGTTTTTCCTTTACAGGTTCGTTTTTGGTTCTGGTTTTCTTTTCTATTTTTGGCCCAGAAATGTAACAACGAAATAAGGGGCTGAGGGAAGAGGAAGAAAAAGAAACACATTTTTCCCAAGTTAATTGGGTCAACCACTGGGAGCACCAAAGAATGTTCCAGAATGTTGAGGAGGGCTGCAGAGTCAGCCTGCTGAGCCCGAGAGCGGAGGTGGCGGCCCGTGCTTTGCACAGGGCCTGCGGGCTGGACACTCACCTGCCTCTGCCCCCAGACCGCAGAGGCCACGTCCACCGCAGACCAGGAGCCTGGGAGGTGTCACCCAGGGGCGCTGCAGCCGGATACTGACCACCAGCGCCCGGCGCCCTCTGTACCGGGCCCGGCCTGGGGACAGCAACACAGGGCCAGGCTGCCCCTCCAGCTGTTCGCATGTCCAGGGGCTCAAGCTGGGTCTGCACCCAGGTGGCTTCTCTCCCTGCTCTCTGGAAGCCGCTCCACCAGGGGTGCCCCAACACAGAGGCCTCCCCACCCACCCCTTTGGGAACCACAGAAGGAGCCCAACCCCGGGAGCCCCGGCAGGCCCTGCCCAGAGCCACGGTCAGGGTCAAGTGCAGTGGTCTGGCCGAGGGCGGCCCCACCGCTGGCCTGGGACAAGAGGGCCTCCCCCACACTCACCCCTGATTGGAAGGGGGCGGGGCCGCCCCGGGTTGGGGGCGGGGCTGGGCGGGGGCGGAGCTGCCCTGCGCTGGGGGCGGGGCCGGGGGCCGGGGTGGGGCCGCCCGGGGTGAACCCAGCCCGCCCTCGCCCCGCTGGGGCGCCAGACCCCCGGAGGGACCCAGGGCACGCCTTCCGGGCCGCCACACGACCTCGCGCCCTCTCACCGGCCCCAGGTCCTTCCCCACTTGGGTGACAGTCGCGGGCACGCAGGGTAGGGCCAAGAAACAGCCGAAGGCGCCGCGGTGCGCGCCCTGCGCCCTGTCCTCACTCTTCGGCGCTGGGGTGCGGGGTCCGGCGGCGCCTGTGCGCGGGGGGCGGGGGCGGAGAGCCTCGGTTCTCGCCTCAGAGTCTCTCAAAGCCTCTTGACACGCCCCGCACGCCCCAGGGCGCTCCCCACAGGGAGACGGAAGAGGCCCAGAGCGGACTCCGTAGGTGACCCTCAGCGTGGACGCGGCTGGTCCTGACCGCGAGCTGGGCTCTCTGCTTACCGCGCTCTGCAGTTAATGCGCCGATGTGCGGATTCTTAGCTTCTTCCTTAAAACACGAGTTTAGCAGCAGAGTCTTTGGGGTGAGGGGGTCCCGAGTTGCCCACAAATAGTGCCCCAGCCCTTCCTGCGCCGGCACAGTCCCCGCCGGCCCAGAACCGTCCCCGCCGGGCTGCCCGTCCCTCCCCCCGCCGTGGCCAGGGGCATTTCTTTTTTAAAATAGTATTTTCCTTTTAAAGATTTATTTATTTATTCATGCACACAAGAGCTGGGCACAAGCCAGAGTCTACGGAGGGGAGAGGACTCCCCAGAGACAGAGCGGGGAGCAGAACAGGCAGCTCCACTCGCATGCATCAATAAATAAACCTGCTGAGGGGGCAGCGGGAGGTAGGAGAGATCTGCTGCGCCCTGTGGGTTCCCCCAGCAGGGGATCGAACGCGCTGCTGTGCCCTGGGTGCTTCGCAGTGTGGCGCTCATCCGCTGCGCCCCAGGGAGGCCCCTGGCCAGGCAGCTTTAGGAAACAGGGTGCAGGCCGGCAGACGCCACGCCCCCACGGTGTCCCCTGCCCCGGGCGCTGCTGCTGCGCACAGAGGGCTCCCGGCGGTGCCCCGTGCATGCCTAAGCAGGTCTGGGCTCTCTTTAACATGTCCTTTTCTCAGCATTTTGTGGGCTGTGAGGTTTGTAAAGTGAATTGGGAAACTTCCACCTCTCTCCAGGCCTTGGGATGCTTTGAAGAGCATCAGAGAGAGGCAGCAGCCGAGATCCGCGAGAGGGAGAGCGGCAGACCCAAGCCGGCCTAGCCGCCCTTCCTCGCTGCTTGGGAAACGCGGGTGCAAGGAGAAGTGAGGCGCCACTGCCCGTGCCTGCTGCGTGGGCGAGATGCTCAGTGGTGAAACCCCACGTGACAGCATCGATGCAGGCGCAGAGACGACCCTTTCTTTTTTTTAAGATTTATTGATGCACACAAGATCTGGGGTACAGGCCAGAGATGCAGGTGGTGAGAGGAGTCACCAGAGACAGAGCGGGGAGCAGAACAGGCGGATCCCCTGAAACACACTGCCGAGGGGAGCAATGGGGGAGGCAGGAGAGGTCTGCTGCGCCCTGTGGGTCCCCTCCCTGGCTGGCAGCAGGGATCGAACTCGTGCTGCAGTGACTGCGGTCTGTTTCATAGTGCGTTGCTTAACCCACTGCGCCACCAGGGAGGCTCAGAGGCAGCCCTTTGGGCACGCCAGTGGCCAGAACCCACCAGCCCCGCGAACTCGCCACCTGTCCGGACACTCTGCTCTGTGGCGTCCGCCCAGGGCTGGGAGCAGGCCCACTGGGGGCCGCTCGTGCCTCGGAGCGAGCTCATGGCCGCCTGGATTCCAGAAGTGCGTTGGGGCCAATGCCGCCAGAGAGTATTTACCCCTGAAAAGGAATGACGCGTTCATGCGCGATGCATGGGCTCGAAGCCCGCTAAGTGAAAGGGGCTGGACACGAAAGCACGTACGTGTGGTTCCTCCGGCGTGGACTAGCCAGACATGCAGCCCCACGGAGAAAGGAAGTGGGCAGCGGCTGCCCCTCCCCCCCGGGGCAGGGCTGGGGCATGGCTGCAAACAGGTCCAGCTTTCCTTTTGGGGCAGCACAGGTGGGGCTGCACTCTGCGGGAAATACGCCCAAGGCAAGTGAGCGGATGCTGTAAAACGGCGAGGTGTGCGTTAAGCCGTACTGTGTCCATATTTCTAACACCGAAAGAAAAAGAAGCCAGGGTCAAAATGAAGTAAGCTGGCAGCAGAGAAGCCTGGCACAGCAGCTCCGGAGGCAGCCCGGTGCAGCCAGTGACCGCGCAGTCTCCCCCGCTGTCTGAAGGGTTCCTTCGGACCACCTGCCAGTCTTTTTGACTGCAGGGCTGCTGCTGGGTGGACAGAGAAAAGGCGTTTCCCAGACCCAGAAAGGACCGAGGCGCCCACAGGGGACGTGCTTCCAGCCAGCAGGCGCTGCCCTCTTCCTCCGTGGCACAGGTGGAGGAAGGACCATCTCCTCCGAGTAAGGAGACAGCCCCCGTACTCACAGCGCAACGAAAGTCGCCCAGCGGATGCGCCATCCACGCCCCATGAGCGTCTCCCCGAGGTGACAGGGCCTCGGACACGAGCGAAGCCTGAGAAGCCGTCGGGGCACAGGCCTTGAGTGACGACAGCTCGGCGCCGGCGACGCCCCAGCGGGCCCTGGCCGGGGGACAGCAGCCCCCACTGAGGACGTGGTTAGTGGCCGCGTGGCCTACGGCCACCCTCACTGCCACGAGTGCTCGGAGCCCGCCGGGTTGACGGTGCGGGGCGGGGGGTTCTCAGCGCTCCGGCAGCGCCTCTGGGAGTCCGAAAGCAGGCACGAAGGGCAGCGCTTCTCAAGCAGACGGACCGGCGCTGGGCCTGACGGACACGCATGCAGAGGGGCCGCAGCACCGCCCAGCAGAGGTCCGCGAGAGGCTCGGGGCAGCTGGTGGCTCGGCCGGCGAAGCGGGCCCCTTCTCCGGAAAGCCGAGTGCCTGGGGGCCGCCCTCGTTCGCTGCCCTGTCACAGAAGCCCCGTCCGTCCCCGCCACCATGGGCTTCTTTGTGCCACGGAGACATCTGCCCCGGAGCGCCACCTGCAGTCCCGCCGGCCCAGCCTGGCTCGCGCGAGCCCCTGGGCTCTCAGCAGGCGGGGTGAGGAGGGACACCCTGTGGTCCAGCTGCAGGCGGCTCCAGGCGCGCCCAAGGGCCTTCTCCAGCGGGGGCCCAGCAGGGGAGGGGCAGCGCAGGCGGAGTCGGCAGGGGGCTCTCTCGGGCAGCCTGTCTCCGTGCCTGGGGAGACCTCAAGGCCCACAGCCCCGAGGGGCATGTGAGTCCAGGCCGCGGCCAGGGCCAGGTGCTCCGCAGTCCCCGTCCCACTCGTCTCCGTGCTCCCCCTGCCTGCTCCCCCGTGGCCCAGCCCGAGGGACTGCTCCAGCCCCCAGGCCCCGCTCCTCTCGCTCCTGTGTCCCCCGGGGCTGCCAGACCCTGCCGCCAGCCATCCTTCAGCCACCCAGCCCCGCCCCCTCCCCAGGACCCTGAGGGTGAGCCAGGGGTTTCCCCTGAGGGCGACTCTTGAGGCCTCACATCCCCTCTGGTTACCCCGGAGGGAGCTGTTCAGGACTGCTCTCAGACCCTCCCTGTCCTCCTGGAGCCACACCAGCCGCTGCGCCCCCTCTGCTGATCGCCCGCACACGCCGTCCTCTGCCCTCGCCCGTGGGCCAGCGCCGTGGCCTCTGCCTCCGCCCCAGGCGCCGTCCTCCTGCAGCCCCCAGGGCACAGCCTCCGCTCCCCCCACCTCCCTGGCCCGCTGTGGGCTCTCCTTGGCCTCGTCCTTGACTGCCAAAGTCGTGTGCAGCTCCAGAGTCCCAGACGTCGCAGGCACCGCCGGACACGCCTGGGCCAGGCTGGGACCTGAGACTGCGACCTGGACCGACGGGACCGAGACCTTCGCTGCGCAGAGGTGAGAGCAGGCAGCCCTGCAGGCCGCGCCCGACAAGGACTGGCTGCGTGAGGGGGAGGTGAGCCGGGCCTGCGCCCTGCCCGAGGGCTGAGAGCGAGGGAGCCCGGCTGTGGTGGGACCTCTGGGCGAGGGCCGGGCGGCTGGCACTGGCCCGCAGCACAGCGCGGCGGGAGGGGCGCTGCCACAGAGCCGGGTCCTCCGGGCGTTCCTGGGCACCACCAGATGCGTGAGCCCACTGGAACCGCTCGCCCCACGGGGCGCTGCGCCCGAGGGCTGGGGGGCTGGGCCCGGGAGCGGGGCGACTGGCTGAACGGGGACTGCTCTGGTCCAGCCCAGCCAATCTCAGAATTTAGCAAGACCCAGAAGGCCGCCGCCACCTCCTCGGGACCGAGCTGCAGCCGCTGTCCCAGGACTTCCTCCCGCCGGCCCCGGGACTGTGGGCGGCGAGTTAGGCAGGCGGAGCAGTGGGGGCCTGACCACGAGGACAAGGGCAGCGGTTGGAACTGACCAGAGGGGGTGCGGCCGTTACAGCATGTGGGGTCCGGGAAGCGTGGGGCCAGGCGCCCTGCTGCACCGCCTGGCACTGGACCCTACTCCTCTGGCCGACCCCTCTGGCCGCTCTCCGGAGCGCTGTGGAGACAGGTGGGAGGAAGGGGCGGGAGGAAGGGTTGACCCGCAGCCCCCCACCGGCCAGCAGCGGGGTGGCGGGGGTTTGCCCCCAAAGCCCCCAGGCAACTCCTCCCCTTCCCCGTGTTGCCGAGTGGCATGTGCCTGGCACAGCTCGGAGGCTGGGGCGTGGCGAGGGGGGCCGTGCTGCGGAAGCACCTGGATGTTGGCCAGGGCGCCCCGTGAGGCTAGCGACGACGGTGAGGACCTTCTGGGCCAGGTGCCTGTTCTCTGACACGTTCTGGAGAGCCGGGAGCGCGGGGACGGAGCATCCTGCCCAAGTGTCCTTGCCTGGAGCTGACCACAGCCACGCCAGGCCTGCAGGGGGCCAGCGGGCCCCAGCCGAGAAGGGGGCGTGGGGGCTGGTCCCCAGGGAGGAGGAGGCGCAGGTTCGGGTGCGGGGTGCGGCAGAGCCAGGTGACAGCTCATCACCACCACAGACCAGTCAGCTCGTGCTGCGCCACCAGCGTGTGTGAGCGAGCCGGGGCTTCGCGTGCCTGTGGCGTTTTCTGCTTTGGTCTCTTTGTATCCTTTGACTTAACTTTTGTGCTTTGTAGAGGAGTTCCCTCAGTAGAGCAGCCTAAAGCAGCCCCGGGCCCACCTGCAGACCAAGCCTTGGTGCCCGCGGGCCTGGGCCTGCCCGGCAGGAGGGAACCTGGTTTGCCCCCAAGACTTGTTTTCTCAACTAAGTCAAGATCGAGAATGCGAGTCCATTCAAGTCCCAAAACATCACAAAAGGACTAGAAAGACGATTGTAGAGCCCACATGGGACAGTAAGACAGACGGTTTCGACAGGAGGGGGGGTTCCCGCTAACAGGGATCGCGGTAAGTCAGAAGCAGTGAGAGCGGGGCGGCGAGAGCAGAGGCCCCCTGGGAGAGAACCAGTTCCCCAGACAGGGCGCCGGGGCCGCCTCCTCACCGGAGTGAACGGCAACGGAGGGTCAGGTGCTCACACAGCAAACCGTGAGGCTACCTGAAGTACCTGCAGGAAGGTCCCGTCACCACCGGGGAGAGTGCTCTGGTTAGACACACACCGCTCACGAGAGACAGGCGGCCGAGCGACCGTCCGTGCGTGGAATCGCGGCTCAGGCTAGCTGGCCGGGCTGTCTGGGCCCCACACCTCCTGCCCAGGCCAGCTGGACCTCGAGAAGCTGCCGGCCTGTGGGAGGACGGACACAGGCCTCCGCCCCAGCGGGCTCGGCCGCCTGCGAGAGCCGCCACGGCCCCTGGCCATGTGCCTGAAGGACCAGAAGGAAATGGCCCCCCGGGCCAGCGGTGGGCGGCCAGGTCAGCTGTTCCAGGTAGTTACCTCGCCCGACCTCCAGAGCCTGGCCCTCTGCCGCGAGGATGCACTCGGCCTAGGTCTGACCCCCCAGCCTCTCCTCTCCTCATCCCCAAGCCCCATCTGGCCCAACTGCGGGGCTGCCTGACCCCAGGGGTCCCTGCCGGCCACAGGGTTCCCCGCCCCCGCTGTGTTTCCAGGAGTGCTGATGGGCGGCTCCGTGGCCACCTGCAGCCTCGGGCGCTGGCCGGCCCCAGCTCCGCCTGTCCAGGCCGGCCCCAGTGCCGCCTCTACCCGGCAAGGCCTGTACCCAGCCACACTTTTCCTGGCAGCCCCACGACTGCCTCTGCAGCAGCAGCACCGGTGGCTCCAGCGCTGTGGCCGCTCCGGGCTCAGACCCTGAGGCGAGGGCTCGGCCCATGGCAGCTGGTCTCCTGCTGGTCCCTGCCTCACCGCCTCCGGGGCAAGCTTCAGGGCCCCCTCGGCGGTGACCCCAAGGGGCTCATGTTTGGAGGGCAGAGGCTCCGGTGCTGCTGCCCTTTGGCCGCTGCGTGGGGGACGCTTGTCTCACAGCTTCAGAGTCCAGACGGCCCTGGGGGACATGGCCTGAGCGTGTCCAGGTCTGGTCCACACTCAGCCAGAGGGCTAGAGGGCAGAGGCGCGCCCCAGAACAATCTGGAAGGTGGGTCGAGCGGGTAGCAGCCAAGGGCTGCGTTGGACGTTCCTCCCAGCTACTCCCCGTCTGGAGGGGTCGGGACACCTCCCGGCCTGCCAGGGCTGGGCGTGGAACGTAGCCAGGGAGGTGATTCCCTGGACAGTGTGGCAGAGAAGGGGCCGGCCACCAGACTGGGGGCCGCTGCCTGGTGCCAGCTCACAGGGCACGTGCTTGTGCTGGCGCTCCGTTCCTGGAGGCTCCTGAAGACAGACTCCTTCTCCCGGACACATGGCGCTCGTGGGCCGCCGCTGGCTGCTGTCTCCGCTGGGGCAGGGCGCCGGGGCCGAGGGCAGAAGCTGCTCTGCCATGTTGGGCAACCCGCCTCAGGCCTTTGCCTCGGTTTCCTCAAGCATAAAATGGGGATAAGATATCCACTTCACGAGGCTGAGTACACGTGTCACCCCACCAAGCCTGGGTGAGGGCACGCGGCAGCGCTGGGGACAGAGGAGCCAGAAACGGCTCTCCCGAGCCCCGGGCCGCGCCTCCGCGCAGTCCGAGGACAGCTCCTTCGGCGGGCGGGCAGGACACGTGCCCTGGCCCTCCAGGGTCCCTGCGCCCGCGGCCTGACCTCAGGGCCTCACCTGCTCTCGCCAGCTCTGCCCAGCACCCCCAGAGGAGTGCGCGAGACCTGCTGCTTGCAGAGCAAGTGCGCAGAGTGCGCCGGGCGGGCGGCTGGGCGGGGCACGCGGCGGACCCGGGGGCTGGGCTCAAGGCCGTGTGTCCAGCACCGGAGGTGCGAGCACAGGCCTCCTGAGCAAGTGGCCTCTGGGCGCCGGAAAACTTAGAATTAGCAGGGCGAGGAGGCGGACGGATGCAAGCAGAAGGACGATGACCAGCTGTGGCCTCGTGTTCTTCCCGGCAACTCCGCCTGGCTCCCCTCTCCCGCCTGTAGAGCCGGGGCCTCCAGCAGGCAGAGACCCTGAGAGCTGCTCCCCTCTGGCACCTGCGAATGCGCCTGGCTGCTCCTCCCCAGCGGCGGTGGCGCTCCCCTTACGGACGGCCCAGCCGCCCCGGGCCCCCATGACCAATGCGCGGGGACGCAAAAGGACGTGCTAGAAGTCGACGGCCACAGCACTCGGAAACGGGCTGCCGCCGCCCCGTGCGCGGCGGTGCGAGGCCAGGAGGGTGAGGCCGCCAGAGAGGCCTGCGCGCCCGCGCCGGACCGGCCGCCACCCCGGCGGGGCCTTTTGCTCCGCGCGCCCTGGGCACCGCGCGGAGAGCGCGGCGGGCGCCCCACCCGCCCGGGCAGTGCGTCCCTGCCTGGCGGGCCCTCCACGCCAGGCCGCGGCCGGACCCCCGAGGCGCCAGCCCGGGCCCGGCGCCGGGCGAAACGAACCGAGCCCCGAGCGGCGCCCGAGCCCGAGCGCCAGCGCGCAGGCTCCGGGACGACCTCGGCGCCCCGCCCCGCCGCCGCCCGCCAATCGGCGCGGGCCGCGCGCCGCGCCCCGCCCGGCCGCGCCCTCTGCCAATCAGCGGGGCGGGGTCCGCCCGCGGCGCACGCCGCTGTTCGCGAGCCGGGCCCAAATAAAGTTCGCCGGGGCTTTGAATCTTTTTTTTAAAGCGCCGCGGCCGCCGCCGGCGAGGCCGCCTGTCCCCGCCCCGCCACTTCCGGTCCGCGCCCGCCGGTGCGGCTGTGAGGGCCGCGCGCGCCCGCCGGGCATGGTGTTGGGCGCCGCGCCCGCGTCGCCGCTGTCGGGGAGCGCAGGTGAGGCGCGGCCGCGGCGCGGTGCGGGCCTCGGGCCCTGGGCGGGCGCGGGCGGCGGCCGCGGAGGCCGAGGCGGCCAAGGTCACGCCGGCGCGCGGGGCGCGGGCGCCGGGCGGCCGCGGGGCCGGCGCGAGTGGCCGCCGGCGGGCGGGCGGGTCCGAGCCGGCCGCGGGCGCGGGCGTCGGGGCGGCCCGGCCGGGCCCGCGGTGACCCCGGCCGCCGGCCCCGCGCCCGGCCTTGCTGGGGGTACCGGGGTCGCAGGGGCAGCGCGGACTGAGGCAGCGGCGGGCCGAGGCGCGGCGGGCCTCGAGGGCCGCGCCTGGACGTGGCGAGGAGCGGAGCTTCCGGAGACGGGCAGCGCGAGGCCGAGAGCGGAGGAGGCCGGCCCCGCGAGGGCCCCTGGCCGGAGGGGCGACTGCGGGGCCGGTGGAGAGGCGGCGCGGGTCACGGCCTGGGCGGGCGTGACCCGGGCCTGCACTGCCCCGTCTGCTGGGGGAGGAAGTGCGTGGCCGGCGGTGAGCGGGCTGGGCGCCAAAGGTCGTGCGTGGGCCAGCCGCATCTCCGGCCAGGTGGGCGGGCCCGGGGCCGGCCTTTCTGCCAGCCAGGGTGGGGTGTCCCACTTTTGTGGTCCGGTCTGGGTCTCTGGCTGAAAAAGGGGTTGTCCCCTGGTGCCTGCGGGCGGCTCTTCACGGAGATTGGGGCCTTTCCACTGCAGGGAGGTTGTGAACCGGGAGTTCCCGCCCTGGGCCGGCCGGCCCTGGTGTCCCTGCCCAGGTGACAGGGCCTGGTTTCTCCACTGCAGGCCGGGATGCTGAGGGTGAGCCCGGGAAGTAGCCGGGCACCGTGGAGCAGTCCCAGCCGGAGGAGGAACTTAACTGGGCCAATAGAACCGAGGAGAGGCCACCGCCTGCTCCTGCGGCTGAGCTGTTACCCAGAAGCCGCCTTCTGGGTGTGTTTTGCTGTAAAGGGGAAGTTGAGTTTAACTCAGGTCTGGAGGGTGCAGCATGCCGAAGACAGGAAAGAAGATTCTGCAATACCCGCAGGTGCTGAGCTAACCTCCTGGCGGTGTGCAGGTCTGTTTTTGTTCAGACCCCTTGCGTGGGCTGAATTGCGTGGCTTTAGAACGTTTCCTAATTAGGCCCTTGGTTTATGGGACTGCTGGTGGTGCGGGCGCGGGGGAGAGGTGGTCCTGTCAGTTGGGCCTCAGCGTGTCAAGAACGCGAGTTCTGCCTCCAGCTCCGTGGAAGCAAGCTGCCGTGTTGCTTTCTGCTTTTCACGGCCAGCGTCCCCGGCTTTGGGCCGGTGGACTGTGTGTGGGGGGATTGTGTGTCCTGGGGCTGAGTGGAGCAGGCCCCGCTCCTTCCACTCGCTGTTCCTCTGGTTAAGCCATCATTAAGGCCCCCACGTTTGCATTTGCGCCTTCCAGGAGGGTTCCAACGAGAGGACCGGGCGGCACATATCTGGGCCCGTCTGGGGTCCTGACCGTGTGGCGGGAGTGATAAGCACGTCTAGGTTAGGGCCGCCGCCCTGTGCGGTGTCCCTGACGGAGCGTCCAGGCGAGGGCTGGGCCGGCTTGGATGGCTGCTGTGTCCCCGCTCTCCCCTGCCCTCCAGGCCCCTCCGTAGACTGACCTGACAGTCCCCGGTCTGGCCGAGCAGGTGTGTCCTCGTTGGCCCGGGTGCCGTGGTTGCGGGGCAGAGCCGTGCGGGTCTGCAGCAGTGTGCCGCGGCCCGGCTGTGCGTGGTGCAGCTGGGAGGGCTCCGCGGTGCCGCTCCTTCCAGGCGGTCCACCCTCAGGGTGAGCAGGCCCCATCTCCAGGAGGGAAGCTACTGTGGGTGGCCGGACCACACACGGCCTTTAGACCGCTGCCCGCCGGGGCAGGGGGTGTCGGAGGAGGCCAGGAAGGCCGTTCCCGGCGTGAAGGTTTGTGCAGGTTGCTGAAGGGTCCCGCGGTCTCTGGAGAACACCAGAGAACACCACACCGAGTGTGAGCAGCGAGCGCCCTGACAGGGCAGTGGGGGAGACGCTGCGTTGTGGCTTTCAGGAGCTTGTTCCCGAAAGCTTCCTGTTCAGGTCAAGGTTTCCACCTGGAGTTGTTGTTTTTTTCTTTAAAGATTTATTTTTTATGCACACAAGAACTGGGGTACAGGCCAGAGATGCGGGGATGGTGAGAGGACCCACCAGAGACAGAGCAGGGAGCAGAACAGGCAGATGGACTGAAACACACTGCTGAGGGGGGCAGCGGGGAGGCAGGAGAGGTCTGCCTGCGCCATGTGGGTCACCTCCCTGGCCAGCAGCAGGGATCGAACTCGTGCTGCAGTGGCTGCGGTTTGCTTCATAGTGCGCTGCCTAACCCACTGTGCCACCAGGGAGGGCCCTCCACCTGGAGTTTTAGGTCATTTTCTTTTAAAAAAGATCAAGGTGGTGATAAAATGATATTAAGAAAATGGGGGCCTCCCTGGTGGCGCAGTGGGTTAAGCAACGCACTATGAAGCAAACCGCAGCCACTGCAGCACGAGTTCGATCCCTGCTGCCGGCCAGGG
>JAGFMF010012051.1:333322-412040 GCA_019455555.1 Galemys pyrenaicus
TCCCCGCTCTCTGTGGTGAATCCTCTCACCCCCCCACACCTCTGGCCTGTACCCCAGTGCTTGTATGCATAAATAAATAAATCTTTAAAAACAAAAAAAGAAAATAAAATGGGAGTGGAACTCTTGGACCTGGTGGCCAGTTTTTGCCAGAAGAGCCTCTCCAGACGTGGCCAGACGGGAAGAGCTGGGAAGCAGGAGGTTGGGGACCGGCATGCCTGCCACAACTGGGAGCATTTCCCTTTTTTGTTTTTTTAAGGGTTTTATTTATTTATCTACGCATACAAGAACTGGGGTACGGGCCAGAGGCGTGGGGGCAGGGGGATGAGAGGAGTCACGGAGACAGCAGGAAACGGAACAGGTGGAGCCACTGAAGCACACTGTGAGGGAGCAGTGGGAGGCAGGAGAGGGCTGCTGCGCCCTGGGGTCCCTCCCTGGCCGGGGGTCAAACTCCTGTGGAAGCCCCACCAGGCGGTGATCAAGGGAGGCCTTGAGCCACCAGGAAGGCCTTGGAGACGTTTCCTTAACCCCTTCTCCCTGGTGGTCAGGCGGGTCACCTGGGTGGGGGTCATTGTTTTCCTTCCTCTTTGGGAACCTGGAGCACAGGTAACTTAGAAGCAGCCAGTGAGGGGGATCCTTTTGGGGGCCTTAATTATGACTTAGCCTCGATGTTGATTTGCCTAAAAATATAAACAAACACTGTGCGAGGGAACGCGGGCACTTAGTTAAAGCTGAGTCTCTCTTTATCTGTCTGAGGGCCAGACCCTGGGGCTACATTGGGGTGTGTGTGTGGGGGGGAGAACTGGTGTCCACAGTGGCACCCCATTCTGAGCTGCTCGGGAACCTGTCGCTGCTGCCCCTGGGCCTGGGGCATAAAGTGCCCGACTCTCGCTTTTTCATGTTTTAAAGATTTATTTATTCACACAAGAGCGGGGTGCAGGCCAGAGGTGTGGGGGGTGAGAGCACCCACCAGAGACAGCGGGGAGCAGAACAGGCAGATCCACTGAAACAGAGGGAGCAGTGGGAGGCAGGAGGGGTCTGCCGCGCCTGGGGGTCCCTCCCTGGCCGGGACCTAACTCGTGCTGCAGGGGCGGTGCTGCATCATAACAGTGCTGAGACTGCACCCTGCGCCCCAGGGCGGCCCCATACCAGGCAGTACGCAGGTCATGTGCTCGTCTTCTGTGCCGGAGCCGCAGAGCGCGGGGTCCGGGCAGGGCCCAGGGTGCCCCTGACCTGTCTGCTCTTCCAGCTGAAGGCCGCCGGGATGCTGACGCTGGCGAGCAAGCTGAAGCGGGACGATGGTCTCCGAGGGTCCCGGACGGCCGCCGCGGCCTCCGACTCCGCGCGGAGGGTGTCGGTGAGAGACAGGCTGCTGGTGAAAGGTAAGGCTCGTGGTGCCTGCGCCTCACACTTGGCGCTGTCGCGGCACCCAGGGCTCTGGAGGGAGAGCGGGCCGAGACCAGCCGCGGCTGCCGCGACCCAGCTGGCGTGTGCTAGGGCCGCTCCCCCTGCGCTCCGGAGCCTCTGTTGGTGCCGGGAGGGGCTCCCCGTTGCTCAGGCCGCGGCCGGGCGGCTGGCTCTGGAGAGGCCTCGCGTGGGCCAGCACAGGCGCTTCGCTGGGGCCACGGCAGCTGGGCAGGATCGTCCCGCCCTTGAGGGTTTAGGACCTGCCGGCCTTTACTCTGAGCAGTGGGGCTGGGGCTGTTCGCCCTTGCCTGGGCGGCGCCTGCAGGAGAGTGGCCCGGGGCGCGTGGTGTGCTGTGCCCTCCATGCTCGGGTGCCCTACCCGCCCTGCGCCGGCTTCCTGCGCCTGCCTGGCCCTGGGGCGCTCAAGGACTTGCAGGAAGTGACACTTTGGCTTTGCCCCTCTGGGCTGGCCACGTGCAGCTGGCTGGGGCGGTGGGGGCAGCAGCTGCTCTCTGGGTGGCCTGTAAGGCCCTTCCCTGATGCCGCCTCAGGCTTCTGTCTGCAGAGGGAGCCAGACCCGGCTCCGGGCGCAGCTTTGGTGCTGGTCGAGGAGGCTGTGCTCGTGCCTCGGCTCCCTGCAGGGAGGCACGTGAGCAGCTGGGGAGCACCCGGGCCCCCCTCGGCCCTTACCGGGCAGCTCCTGCCGGCCTGGGCTCAGCCTCGCCGGAGGGTGGTGCATTGTGCACCGAGGAGCTGGTGCTCCTGGGCTCGGCTTTGGGCACGGGACGGGCAGCCCAGGCAGACCGGGCGGACGGCGACAGGCGAGCGGAGCGGAGCACAGTCCATGGAACGGAGGCCTGGGGTGCGCCGAGGCCCCGCTCCCGACCTGCCCTGGGACTCGCTGGGACACTGGACGCTCCCCACGGCCCACAGGGGGTAGTGCAGCACCCCGCCAGGCCGCCGTCTACACCCCTGGCACGGTGCCGTGGCCGCCTTCCGGGCACAGAGCACCTGCAGTGGGGCGCTGGCGTGGGGCTGGGGGCGCCCCTCACGTGCCTGCCCCGAGGCTCCGGCGGCCCTTTGCTCTATCGCTCCTTGCTGCCTGGGGAGGTTGGGGACGGAGCCTGGGGCAGGGTCAGGTCTGGCTCCCGGAACTGGAGGGGTGGTCAGGGCCCCTGTCCATGCCAGCCCAGTGGCCCGTGTCTCTTGAGTCAGTGGCGGGTTCTGGGCCGGGGCCATGGTGGGGCTCTCTGGGGCAGCGTCTGCTCCGCCTCTGCCTCTGTGGGTGCCGCACAGGGCTCCCTTGGGTGCTGCAGTGTGTCCTCGCCAGCACTGGCTTGTGTGGAGGAAGAGGCAGAGGCGAGGACGGGCACCGAAGAGCATCGCCACTCGCTCGCCGGTGCTGCGTGTCGGCACCGAGCCAGCCTCAGGTCAGGGCGTGGCAGACCTGTGCCTGCGGCCGAGGGCTCCGGGCCTCGTGGTGGCCGCTGTGGCCCGCGGGATGTGCACCCCAGGACTTGGGTGTGGCCAGGCTTTGAGTGGGCTCTGTGCTGTGGTCTCTGGTTAGAAGGGGACTCGCACTTCTCAGGGAAGTCATGCGGCGGGACTGTGCAGGGCCCCGGGCGCGCCCAGCAAGGCCTGCGGGGCCGAGCTGTGAGGCCTCCTGCGGCCGAGACTTCAGCAGGTGAAACAAGCCGCGTCCATTGTCCCCTCCAGGTAGGCCGCCGTCTGCCGGCTTCGGTGCTGCTGCCTCAGGCCCCCAGGCAGGCAGAGCAGCTTGCGGGGCTCGGGTCCTCGTCCTCTCGCCGCAGGTCCCAAGGCCACGGATCGCCCGATGGCCGCGAGCCCCTGCCATCAGCGTGTAGCCGGCCCACGAGGCCCTGCGTGTGCTGGCCCGTCTCCCTTCTGTCGGGCTGAACAGCCTCGCAAGCCAGGGTCTCTACGAAGCCCTCGTTCCCGGGCCTGGCTCCCCCGGCGGGGTGGGCGTGGCTCTCTGCGGCACAGGGCTCGCCCCGCCACCCAGCCCTGTCCTGGAGTGGGTGGCGCTGACGTGGGTGCAGCCAGTGGCTCCTCCTGGCAGCTGGAGGGCCTGACTACCACGATGTCCTCGGCCCAGCCGTGCCAGTGCCGGTGAGAATACTCCATGGGGCCCAGCTGCTGCAGCGTCCTGCACACAGCGCAGCGAAACTGCACCTGGCCCCAGAGCGCCGGGCCGGCAGCCTGGGCAGCGGTGGCAGGTCTCCCACGTTTAGGACATGGGTGGCAGTGTGGACACGCAGCTCCAGGGCTCTGGCGCTAGGGTGAGGGGCCACCGCCGTTCCAGTTGGCCGTTCCAGACTCCAGAGCCGGCAGCTGGGGGAGGAGCGAGCGCCCTGCGGACGGGCCTGCAGCCCCCAGATCTCAGCAGGTGCCCTGTGCTGGGGAGGGGGCGTCATGCGGTCACGAGAGGTGGCTGGATACCCACCCCCGACATTGTGAAGCTGACAGTGGGTCGTGCGAGTCTCTGTGTTTGAAGGTTTATTTCTTTATGCAGGCCAGAGCTGGGGTGCAGGCCAGAGGCGCAGGGGTGAGGGACCCACCAGAGACAGCGGGGAGCAGCACAGGTCTGAAACACACTGCTGCGGGGACAGCGGGGAGACAGCAGAGGTCTGCCGCACTGTGGGGTCAGCCCCCTGCCCATGGCGAGTGTGTGTTTGACCCTCTGGCCGAGCTCCAACTCTGGCCTCAGAGGCTGCCGACAGCTTTATGTGCTGAGACTTGACCCTGTGCCCCGGGGAGGCCCCTCTGCGTATTCGAAACCCACTGCATCCCTTTGAATCTGAGCTCTGGCCCGAGTGAAGGTTTCATCAGGGCAGTGCAGGTGTCCGCTCGGGGCTCCGGAGGAGGCTGTCGGCGGAGAGCCGGCACTGGCGCGGGGCGTCCTCGGCTGGCACTAACGCACTCTCTTTGTTCCTGCAGAGGTCGCGGAGCTTGAAGCCAACCTGCCTTGTAAGTACGGCATCCGGACAGTGAGTGCGTGCAGCGCTGTGCGGCCGAGCTTGTGCGTGCTTCGGGGTCTGGCCTTGCACGGGCCTGGCGCGCGTGTTTGGGAGCGGGTTCTCAGCTGCGCGGGTGGGCAGAGCCTTTCGCGGGTCCAGCAGGGCGGCTGTGGCCTGTCTCCTGTGTGTCTTGCTGCACATGTGCCCAGCTCGGGGCGCTCCACGGTGGCCTGCCCCGCCGCTGCTGCAGGAAGAAGGCACCTGAGTCATTTGCGGCAGCCCTGTCTCCGGAAGCGAGGGAGCCAGCCTTTTGGCCCAGGAGGCGCGGGCGCGGGGTGCCTGCGGCCACTCCTTTTCTGTCTTACTCCCTTTCCTTTCTGTTTCATGAGAACTCCAGATCTGAAAGTTTTGATCTTCTGGTATTTTTTTAATTAGAACTCTTGAGCTGTGCGGCTGAGGGCCTGTGCCGACGTGGTGGACTGTTTTATTCCTGGGCCTCTGGCTGGGGAGGGCCACAGGGAGCGTGTGGGCCCAGGGCGGAGCGTCTGCCAGCCCCCCCCCCAAGTGGGGGGTGCGCTTTGTAGGACCAGTGATACATTGTTTCCTGGAAGACTCCTTTAGCGCATAGTGTTTGTAAAACAACAGTTCTTGATGGAAAGTGTTTCTGCCTGTGACCTGGGAAGACCGTCTTAGCGGCCTCTGGATCCCTGCCCACGCTGTTCTCTAGTCAGGGGAAAGGCAGCGTCTGGGCTTCAGCTAGAAGACCCTCTGCCGCCGTCCGACAGGCAGTCACCGTGCGGGTGAGGCAGCACTGGCGGGACTTTCGAGCTGGCAATCAGCTTGCGGGACGGCTTTTATTATGAACGTTGGGACATTTTCCTGATAAAAAGGTAAAGTGATGCTTGTTCCCTCCCCATCGTCACTCCCCGTTGGCCGCCAGCTTGAACGACAGGAACTCAGTCAAAACCCTAGAACGCCCCGGACACCGTTGGGGGCAGCCGTGCGCGTGGCTGTGGCGCCCTCAGACAGCTGGCTCGGAGGCATGCAACTCCAATGGGCCTCGCAGGGGTCTTCACGGGACGCCTGGGTCTGAAAGGGCCGGCCCCACAGACGGCTGGCCACGCGCCAGGCCCTGCGCTTGGCCCGCTCCCCGGGGGTGGGTGCAGCCTCAGAGGCGGGCCGCACAGCTGCGGGGAGCGGGGCCCGCCGCCCACAGAGGCGCCTCCGCCGAAGGAGGGCGTCCTGCAGAGGCCGGAGGCCACCAGGGGAGCGCGCCCTGCTCCCGGCATTCCCGTCAGAGCGGCCGCTCCTGCGCTTAAGGTCGGGTTGTTCTCAGTGTTCTGTCTTCTTGGAGCGCCTCGGTGACGGTGACGTCTCCTGCTCGCGCCTCCTGTCCTAGAGGGGTCGGTTCTCTCCAAGGGAAGGGGAGCCCTCGTGAACGCAGGAAAACGGCAGTGAGTGCGGGCCGCTCTCGAGGCGCCCTGCGTTCTGTGACGACTTTGTCCTCTTGGGAAGTGATGCCCGTTTGCGGGATTCCGTGACCGTCGTGCGTGACGGGGGAGGCTGGGCTCTGCTGGCCCCCGGCTCTGACTCTCAGCATGGAGCGTGGCTGTCACTTCTGAGCCCGCGCTCCTGTCGCCGTCACCTCTCGCTCGCGATGGCGTCCTGGGGGTCGCAGCCAGGAGGGGCCCGGGGCGGCTCTGCGTGCACGTGTGGTGTCCCGCAGGCCTGGCAGGGGAGCCGCTCGTGGGTCCGTCTGACTCGGGCGTTGGTGCCTCGGCGGAGGGGCGCTGTGGGCGCGGTTCCTGCAGCCTGTTTCTGAGCCTGGGTTTGAGTTGTCCTGAGCTGATGAGGAGCTGGCGCTGCAGAGCTCGGCAGGGACCCGCAGCTCTGCAGGAAACGGGACCCAGGGAGCCAGCGGCGCATCTGCGCGCGTCTCTGCGTAGACTGCCTCCGGGTCCCCTGGGCACGCTTCCTTCGTGTTGCCTCGGGTCACTGCCGTGGGTGGCGAATGCAGGTGCGCCAGCCCCGGCGGGAAGGCTGTGGTCAGCTTGTGGCCTGAGGCAGGTGGGCGGTGGCGCGCTGAGCCAAAGCTGGTTTTCATCCGGTCTGTGAGCACCTTTGGGAAACTGCCGCAGCACCCCTGGGTGAGGGCGGCCCAGAGGGCGTGTGCTTTGCACCTCATTTGCTGAGGGGCCGAGCGTGTGCAGGTGGCCAGCAGCCGGGGGCTCCCTGGTGCTTCTCCAGGGTCGTGTTCAGTTCGCCTTTGCCCATGCAGAGGCCACGGACCTCCCTGAGGTGTAGTTTCTCCTTTTCAAATGAAGTTGCATGTCCTTGACACGAACAGAAGGGCCTCTGGGCTTCGTGAGTGTCTGTCCGTGCGGGACAAGTGTGTGGACTCGAGTTTGGACGCCGCGTGGGGGCAGCACGGTGCCCTGCTTCGCAGTTCGCGTGGGCCGGCGGCTCCCGCCCCCGGCCGAGGGGCCTCTGCTGCTTCAGGGCTGCGGGCCCCGCAGGTGTCCGCAGCCCTCACCACTGACCACTGTTTCTTTTTTTTTGCAGGTACGTGCAAGGTGCATTTTCCTGACCCCAACAAGCTCCACTGCTTTCAGCTTACTGTGACCCCAGGTGAGCGTCTCTCGCTGCTGGGGCCCTCTCTGGCGGCTCTGTCCTGAGTCCTTGAGACTCCTGGCGGGGAGGCCACTCGCACAGAGACCAGCTGCGTGCTCCGCGGTGGGTCGTCGGCCGTGCACAGCAGGTGGTGCGTGACGGCCCTTGGGGTGGCGGCCATGTCCTTGGACCCCGATAGCGGCCCGAGTGCCCTGAGCCAGCGGCGTGCGGGAGGGGTGTGGGCTCGGGTCTTCCTGCCACCTCCCCCGAGGTGGGGCCCGGATGAGACTGCTTAACGGCCCCCCTTGGCCTGGCATGGGGCCTGGCACGGGAGCCGCAGCAGACGCTGCCGTGCTGCCAGCGTGGAGAAGCGCCCGGGCCACAGGTGCTGCAGAGGGCGGCACCCCCCTTGGCCTAGCGGGCTGCCCGGGAGAGGGCCGAGTCCTCGGTACGGCTCTGCCGGCAATAGAAGGTGCTGGCCGCTGTGGCCGCTGGTGTTGCAGACCCGGCTCTCGGGTCTCCGCATGACGTCTTCGCCTCAGCTGCGGTGTGTCTCAGTCCTTCTGTTTACGAGGACAGGGCGGGGCACGTCCGTCCTCTGGCTGCTGTGGGTTGTCCACGCCTTTTGCGGCAGGAGACTGGTCTGTCCTGACAAGCTTCTTACCTCACACTTTTGTTTCTCTTGGGTGTTTCTGTGAGCGGCCGAGTGCTGAGTCCGGGGTGGGAGCGCGCTGGGCGCGCTGGCCACCTACGGGAGCTTCCCAGCCGACGCCCTGCGTGCGTGCGTGCGAGGACCTGGGCTTCAGCCTGCAGTCTGGGCGACGTGCCCTCTGGTGGCCTCGCTGGCCTGTCCCTGGTCTCTGCTGTCGGCCTTTCCAGTCTGCTTCCCGGGCGAGATCTCTGTGCTGTCGGTGCGGGGTCTCTCTGGGCCAAGGAAGGCCTTTGTCTGGCACTGAGCCGGGTGCGTGTGCCCGTCCTTTTCTGTTGTGGAGAAAAGTTTGATTTTATCGATGTCCGTTTTATCGGGTTTGCTTGTGGCCACTGCTGCCCGTGTTCTGTGTGGGGGCCGGCGACGTCCCCGAGGCTGCCGGCGTCTCCCGTCTGCCTGGTGCTCCGGGCGCAGCGCTGTGCAGGCCTGCAGCCTCCGGGCGGGCCGGGCGGGCCGGGCGGGCCTGCACCCCGGGTCTCCCTGCCCTGGCTGGAGCGCGTGGGCCATCGCAGTCAGCTGGCCAAGTGCGTGGGTCTGTTCGCTGGCCTGGTCCTGCCTTCCGCCTCGGACCTGCAGGCGATGCCCGCCGGCCTGTCGCCACCTCTGCCGAGGCGGGTGTCCCGAGTCCAGCCCCACGGTGCAGAGGTGGTTCTGGCGGGCCAGGTTCTCCACTCCCCAACGCATGTTGAGCCCGGCGGTGCCTGATGGGGACCTGCCGAGGACTGGCTGGCACAAGCTGCGGCTCTAGAGACCGCAGGTGCAGGTGCAAACCGCTGGGTGTGGCGGGACGGAGGAGGCAGGATGGCCGCCCAGCTTAGCCAGAGACGGGAGGCTCGGCAGCGCCCCCGTGGGCTGGGGCACCCTGCAGCTGGCCGCCGCGGGCCGGGTCGGCAGGAAAGCCCCGAGCGCACAGAGCTGGCGGGACAGGTGTCCAGCACGCCTGTCATGGCCACGCTCTACATGGAGTTACAAGTGCCCCGAAATGACCTTTTCCAGAGGCTTTACTTCGTCGGTCACTGCCCCAGACGTCGCCTGTCAGGTCAGCAGGGCTGATGCGCTGCCGGGCAGCAGCTGGAGCCACACCTCACGCCTGGGGCAGCTGGGCCGGCAGGCGGGCCGGCGTAAGGGCCCTTGGGTCCCCGAGGTAAATCCTGAGTAGGGCGTCTCAGGCCTGGGCTGGCTGCACCCTGGGGCGTGACAGCAGGCGGGGCCTTGGGGCGACTGACCACGCGGCGTGCAGCAGGTGTCGGGCGGTGGCGACTGAGGCTGGCGGCGGCCGTACGGCGGCTCGGCCCCCGAGGCGTCTTCATGTTGGCCTGCACGTGGGCGCGACGGGGCTGAGGTGCGGTTGGTCGTGCTGCCCGCGGGGTGCGGACACCGCCTGGCCAGCCCCCGGGGAGGCTCGGCCGCCGGGTCCTCAGGCGGCGCGGGCGAGACGCACAGGCAGCGCTGTCTCACGCTGGCAGGGCCTCGGCCGGCGCCGCTGGGGGCCGCCCGTCCTCCCTGCCGGGCAGCGGCGGCCTAAGCACAGTCCCAGCTGGTCGCGCACGCGCCTTTTCTGCAGAAGCCAGGGGCGTGATGAGGTGCGCCGTCTGACGTGTTCGTGACAAGGGCGTTCGTTCTGTGGGAAGCTGAGCGCTTGTTGTGAAGTGCTCTGCCGTCCGCTGAGACCGTTGCGCCGGCCCCAGGGCTGCTCCAGAGCGTGCGGGCACCTCCGCCGGCGCCGGCAGCGGGGTCTGCAGGGCGGAGCCAGGCTCACGGCGCGGCCTCGGGCTGTCGGCTCGAACCGACGCGGGGTCTGCAGACGCGGGGTGGGGATGCTCCGCCGGAGGCAGCGCCGGCACCCGGCTTCAGGGTCACTGCGGGGTCCCGGCCTTGGCTCAGGGCTGGGGCCCCAGGCCTGGCGCGAGGCCGGGCTGCAGGTGGCTCCCAGAACTGGCCGTGCGTGGGGAGGCCGGTGGCCAGTAGATACGCAGGCGGCGTGATGCCCGAGATGCATCGGAGGGCACGTGGGCCGTGGCAGAGCGGGCGGGGTGGGCAGGGCGGCCAGGCAGGAGGAGGCACCCGTGTCCCGAGGCCCCAGCGCCCGGTCTGCGCTGAGCCTTGCCTGGCCAGGCCCCAACTCCGTGTTTGCTTCTTTTTTCCCCTCATTTAATTAAAAGGTGTTTTGTCTTGTTTCGTGCTTTCCGACAGATGAGGGTTACTACCAGGGTGGAAAATTTCAGTTTGAGACTGAAGTTCCTGACGCGTACAACATGGTGGTGAGTAGCCGCGGCCCGCCCGGCCAAGCAGACGGTCTCGCTGTGCCAGTGAGCGCACGGGGACGCTGGGGCCGGCCGGGCCAGCTCTGCCGAGTGAGCGCGGGCGGGTCCCAGCTGAGCCCGAGGCGCTGCGTCCCGGCACCAAGACGAAGCGTCGCTCGCTGCTGCAGCTTCTTTACCGAGGAGCGGTGGTGCCCACGCAGCGCCTGGTGGGGAGTTTGGGGGCACTTGAGAGGCACTTGTGGTTCTGGGCTCTGAGTAAGCGCCCCCAGGGCTGCGAGTCCTCCGCAGGGGCCTTCTGGGAGGGTCTCACCAAGCTCGTCCCTGCCTCCCGGGCTTGGGCCGTCCGCACGAGGCTGCAGGCGGGTCCCGGGGTGGACAGCGCCCGTGCCTCTGGGGCGGCCAGGCCAGCGCGCGTGGACACGGCCTGGCCCTGTGTGAGGGCATGGTGGGAGGAGTGAGGCAGCTCCGATAGGAGGGTGTGTGGAGCGTCTTCCCCTCGGCAGCGGGGCCCGTTGGGACTCTGGAGAAGCCCCACGCCAGGGTCGGGCTGGCGGCGGGCACGGCGGCCATCCACACCGAGAGGCCACACAGATTGCCTTTCGCTGCTGCTTCTGCCCTCGGGCCTGGCACGTGGAGAGAAACTGATGGTGAAGTCGCGCCTCGGCATGCCCAGTGCCCGATCTGCCCACGGAGGACAGCCCCGGCTGCCCACCAGAGGGAGGAGCCTGCGGCCGCCGGGCCCTTCCCACGCCCACCCGCAGCAGTTCGTCTGCAGGGTGGTCTCACCGGCTGCCAGGCTGAGAGGCTTTTTGGAAACACAACTGACAGGGCTGACATCGGCGGTCGGGGGACCCGTGACCTGTAAGCAAAGACAGGGAGGCCGTGCCGCAGGCCACTGTCCACCTACCGCACCGCCTGCTGCCCCCTCCTCCCCGCGCCCCGAGCTGAGCCCTGGCGGGGACTGCGCACCTCCGTGAGAGGCCCCAGGAGCCTGCCCTGGTGCGGACGCCGCCCCCGAGCCGCCATGACGGCTCCCAAGACCGCCGGGCCTGTGGCGGGTCCGGCGTCAGGTTACCCGGCGCTCCACCCGCCTCTGGTCACGCACAGGGAGCACCGGCATTCCAGGCTGCCGGCGTCCAGCACGCCTGCCGGAGAGGCAGTCGTGCCGAGGACGAGAAGGGCGGGAGGGCTGGGAGCTGAGGTGCGGCGGGTGCCCTGGGGGCCTGTTCCTCACCCGAAGGAGCGGGGTTTGTGGCACACGCGGCCTCCGCTCCGCGCCCCTCGCATCACTGTCCAGCCCGTGCTTGTCTGGGTCTGCTTGGCCAGAGGACGGCCTGGAGAGGGCACGTCACGCTGACCAGAGCCTTGCCGACCCGGGTCAGAGCTGCCCACTCCCCCCGCCGCCCAGGAGCTGTTCGGCCTCTGTGTGCCCGCTTCGAGCCTGCGGGGGAAGGCGGGGTCACAGGGACAGCAGGACGCGGGCCTGGAGCCAGGCCTCCTGTGCTGGGCCCGCTCTGGGGTCAGGAGGGGGAGCTTGGGCTGTGCCCGAGGCGGTGTCGTCCAGTACCCGCACCCCGGCGCCCTGGACGCGAAGCAGCCACGGGCCGGAGTGACGGGGAGGCCCTGGGAAGGGCCCTCTGTGCAGGCGTGGTGGGCTGCAGGTGACAGCCAGGCCTCGTGTCCCCGAGCTGTGTGCATCAGCTGTGCTCGTCGTGAGGGCGCACACGACAGGCTATGTCCTGACTGGAGGCCGTGGCAGCCTCTGAAGCTGCAAAGATTTACTTAGTACGCACAAAGACTGGGTGCAGGCCAGAGGCAAAGGGTGAGAGGACCCACCAGAGACAGGGTGGGGAGCAGGACAGGCGGATCCACTGACACCCAGCTGAGGGGCAGCGGGAGGCAGGAGAGGTCTGCTGCGCCCTGGGGGTCCCCCCCTGGCTGGGATCGAACTCTACTGCAGTGGCTGCGGGAGCCCCACGGTGCGGTAACTTCACCCCTGTGCCACCAGGGAGGCCCCACGTGCATTCTTTCTTTAAAAATAAACTTTGAGGGGCCCGCCCTGGTGGTGCAGTGGGTTAAGCAACGCACTATGAGGCAAACCGTAGCCACTGCAGCACGAGTTCGATACATGCCGCCGGCCGGGACCCACATGGCGCAGGAGACCTCTCCTGCCTGGCCCGCTGCTCCCCTCAGCAGTGTGTTTCTGTCAGTCTGCCTGTTCTGCATCCTGCTCTGTCTGGTGGATTCTCTCACCACCCCCATGCCTCTGGCCTGTACCCCAGTGCTTGTGTGCATAAATAAATACATCTTTAAAAAAAAAAAACTTTGAAAGATAAAAAGCCCTGTCAGGCCCCAGACAGTGCCGGCCCACGCGGACTGGGCCTGGGCAGGGCTGGCTGACCGCACCGCACCAGGAACCCGCGTGGCGTAGTCGGCACTTGTGCCTGCCGCTTTCAGGCCCCCACGCCCTGCGTCTCCCTCTAGTTTATGCCGGTGGGCGTCTCACCGCCAATGCCGAAAACTTGCTTTTCAGAACCTCGCCCCCAGGCAGGGTATCTTCTTTCTGCCGTCTGAGGAAGGAGACAAGGAGCACCGGAGGTGGCTCGCAGCGCGAGGCCGCTTTCCCGCTCGGCGCGCTGCGTTCTCTGGGCTGCCGCTGCGAGCGCGGCGCTGACGGCTGGGCCTCCCACTCGGACACCGTGGTGCTCCGGGGTCAGCGCTGGCCGCTGCTGGCGTTGGCGCCGTCCTCGCTGCGTCGCGGTGCCCTCTCGCCCCACCGCTGCTGTCGGTCACCTTTTCCTTCACGAGGTTTCCTTCATGACCCTCCAGGCCCTGGGGTGCCAGCCGGGCGCCCGCCGAGAACCTGCGGGTCTGGCGCTGTGGTCCCGGCGCTGGCCCACTTCTCCTTGTCTTGCCTTGGGGTGGGCGGGCGTCCACGCAGACTCCAGGGCAGGCGGGGTGGGGGAGCCTGCTCGGCGCCGCTGCTGGGCCAGGACCGCAGACGTGCTGGTCCACATGGGAGGGGGACGCTGGGCCCTTGGCGCCGGCCCACGCGGAGTCCGGCCCTGGACACTGCCGTCCTGTGCCTGGGCAGTGTGGGCGCTGCTGGCCCCCTCGCCTGCACTGGCCGCCCTGAGTGTGGGAGGGTGGGTGAGCATGTCAGGAGGGCTGCGCCCAGACCCCAGAGGCCTCGGCCCTGGCGCGGGCGAAGGTGGGCGCTTGTGAGCCAGGTGCCCAGACGCCCTGGTGCACCCCACAGAGGGACCGCGGGCACCTGCCGGGGCACCCGCACCCCGGCCCACATTGGGCCCAGCAGGCCTGTCCCCTGCCCCAGGGTCCGGCCGCGTGATCCCTTTGGGCTCGGCGGGCTTTCCTGGGGCGGCCAGGGCCCCCTCCTGCCGTGGGCGTGCTGGCAAAACCGCCGCTCTCCTGTGTTGCAGCCCCCCAAGGTGAGATGCCTGACCAGGATCTGGCACCCCAACATCACGGAGACGGGCGAGATATGCCTGAGGTGAGTCCATGCTCGCCCCTCTGAGGAGCGTCTCCGGCTGCGCCTGGCCTCCGTGTCCAGACCGCATGCTCTGGTGACTGCCAGGCTGGCTGGGCGGCTCCCCAGGCTCTGCCCCCCCAGACTCCATGCAGAGCGGCGAGCAGGGCAGCCTCGGGAGACCCTGCACGAGCGTGCGCTGTCCGGGGCCTCATGGCCGCTGGGGCTTGTCCCGTCCCGCCTACCAGTGACCGGTGGACAGACCGTGCTCCCGCTGCCAGTCGCGCGTGTTGAGAACGGGTGGGGCACTGGGGCCTTGTCTGTGGCTCCGGTCACTTCCTCGTGACAGCGGTGGAGGCCCCGTGTGCCGCCCGCTCTTCTCCACATCCAGTCGTTTCCCAGCGTCGGGGACCGGGGCGAGCTCTGAAAGGCCGCGGCACCGTGACGGCGCCTGGGGCCACTTCACCGGTCAGGACGAGGCCAGAGCGGGGAGGCCGCCTGTCGTTCTCGCCAGCTTTGGGGAACACGGCTCCCGCGAGTGTGACGGACCCGTGGGGAGCCGGCGGCCGGCACAACCACGTCAGGGCCAAGGGAAGGGCGGCCGGGTCACGTCCCTCGTCGGAAGCGCCCAGGCTGCGCGGAGGGCTGGACGCGGCACAGGAACGCCGGGCGGGGCTGCCCAGCCCGCTCGAGCAGGGACCTGGGTGCGAGCCAGGTGCCGCCTCGCTGTCCCGCTGCTGCGCCTCATGGAAGCCAGCCTGTGCGCGTCCGCCGGCTGTTGCCTCCCGCCTCCGGTGACCGCACAGGCCGAGGGGGCAGGCACGCGGTGAGGGCGGGCAGGCGGGACCGCTGCCTGGGCCCTGCCGCCTCCCGAGTGCTGGTGGCTGGCGCTCTGTGGCCCTGGCCCCGTGGCGCCCGTGCCGGGGCTGCAGGCCTGTGCGTGGCCGGGCGGACGCAGCCTGGGGAGGCTGCCCAGTGGGTGCCGCAGGGGCGGGGCTGCGGGCGCTCGCGGCGGCCCCTGCTGACCCGCCCATCTGTTTCAGTCTGCTGAGAGAGCACTCGATCGACGGCACTGGCTGGGCCCCCACGCGGACGCTGAAGGTAGGCCGAGCCCCGGCCGCCGGCCCCGCTGGCACCTGCCCCCGTGAGGACAGCCCCGTCCCCGTGGCTGTGGCCAGTGGGGCTGGGCCCGTGCGCCCTCCGCCACCCACTCGGCCGGCCGTTCCTCCGTCCCACCTCACTTCTGGGGTTGGGGTAGGACAGTGGCCGGGGCGGGAGGGCAGGTGTGTATGCCCTCATGTGTCCACTCTAGCCTAGCTGGGAGGGGGCATGGGGCAGAGTGTGCGAGGGGGAGGGCGCCCAGGGCCCGCACAGGCGAGCGTTGGCTCCGGGGCAGCATTCGGGGCCGTGAGGCCAGGGCTGTCCAGACATGCAGCAGACCCCGGGCTCGGGCTCACTTAGCGGAGCGGGCGGCCTGCGCTGTGCCCTTGTCGCGACCTGCGCCCGGGCTCTCTCCTCGGTCGGTGGGCTCCCTGCGCACTCCTGCCCGACCAGCCCTTCCCCGGAGGCCGCCCCGCCCCAGAGCCGGGCCTCCGGAAGGCGCCTCGCCAGGCCCGGAGGGCGCCCCGAGGCCTCAGCCTCGGCAGGGAGCTGGCAGGACAGCGAGGACAGGGAGCTGACCAGGACATCCCTGCAGCTCAGCTCTCCGGCCCCAGGCTTCGGCCTCATCCCTAAGGCTCCATCTGCCATCCACTGCCCCGCCCTCAGGAGCAGGCGGGCGGCGTGGCCACCTCGGCGCTTGTGACGCGGAGAGCCTTGGGCTGGCGTGGCATGGCCAGGCAATGGCGCTGGGCTGGGCAGGGCCGGTCCTCACGGGACCACCCTCCTGGGAGACGGCGGGCGGGAGTGTGGCCGCTTGTGGCCGGAGAGGACAGCAGGTCTCCGGCCGAGGGGTTCGGGAGATGGCTCTGACGGGCTCTGCGCTTCCGCTGTCGTTTCAGGACGTCGTCTGGGGGTTAAACTCGCTGTTCACTGTGAGTATGCGGCCAGACCGTGCTCCTTGCCCCGGCCTGCGGTCTCGCGCTCGGGGGAAAGCAGAGGCGGTCGCGGGTCACTCCCTGCTGGCCTGGGGTGAGCCCTGGGCAGAGGGGCCGCTGCTGTAACCCCTCGCTGTGGTCTCCACGGGCCGGCGCTGCGCTCTGCTCTCACCACAGCCGCTGCGCCCCTGGTGTCGGCTGGGGTGTGCTGACCTCTGGGTTTGCGCCCTGTTCTCTCCTTGGGGTGAGGGCCCAGGTTTCTCGTCCTCGGGAGACCCTTCTCCGCGGGGCTCATGGGCAGGGGGAGGCCTGGGAGACTGAGGGCACCGCTGGGAGCGGTTGCTTGGGTTTTTATTTGTTCCTCTGGAGTTTTACCGTTTTGATCATAAGAAAGTTTAAAAGGAACAAGCTCAGGCTCTGTCTCCGTGACACAAGGTCGCGTCATCAGCCATGAGGCTCGGTCACCCCGGCGGTCTCCACGCCCTGACGACCGCCCGGCTCTCCCTACGGTGCTGCGTTTGCCCCCGCCCTCTGCCCCGTGCAGGGCGCGAGGCCTGGTGAGGGCGGACCTGCGCCCGGGCTCACCCCTTTCTCCCCAGGACCTCTTGAATTTCGACGACCCTCTGAACATCGAGGCCGCAGAGCACCACTTGCGGGACAAGGTGAGCCGGCGGCGGTCCCGCCGTCTCTGGGATAGGGCGGCGAGAGCCGGACATGCCGCGGAGGTACGCGCTGGCCTGAGGCGGCCCCGGCTGCGCCCAGTGTGCCCTCCGGGCGGGTTGGCCAGCGACCAGCCAGGCGCTGGTGGGGGCACGCGGCCGGCCGCCCTCCTTGGCTGCGCCTGCGTGTCTCCGGACAGCGGGTCTCGTCAGCGCCATGCTTGTTTTTAAACATTTCTTGCGGGTCAGGCGTAAGCTTAGTGCTCGCGCGTTCCAGGACCTGTTTCTGGTACGAGGCTCTGTCGTGCTCTTTTAAAGGCCCGTTCTCCAGCGGGCGGCGCTCAGTCTCCAGCGCCGAGTGCGGGACGGGGCCCTCGCCACACATCCAAGCGCCCGCCACGGCGTGCGGCCAGGGCGGGTGCCGCCTAGGCAAGGGACGGGCCAGAGACTGTCCCTGGAGCACGTCCAGCCCGGGCGGGCCACTGTGGCTCTGACCACGAGACGTCCTGGAAGCCGCCAGTTCTGTGCGTCAGGCTTGGCACTGGGAGCTCTCAGCGTCCGTTGATGGGGACGCGTGGGTGCTCAGCGCGCCAGGCCCGTGTCCACCACAGCCCTGCACGGAGGGCCCGAGGCTGCCTCGCAGAGCGGGGAGAGGGCGCCAGCGCCCGGCGGGGCTGGTGCCGGCCTGCAGAGGCGTGAGGGCAGCCGCAGGGACGGGCAGCGTGGAGGCCGGTGGCAGCCGGGGTCTGGCTGAGGGCGTCCGGGGGCTGTGCCGCTCCGCTGACCCTCACGGCCTGCCCTCTGTGGGCGGCCCCGGCCCCGCCTTTGGGGTACTGCCCACTCCCCGGCCCCCTGCAGGAGGCCGCGCCTGTGGGGACCCGCTTGTCGTGGCGGCTGACGAGGCTCCCGCAGCGTCTGGTGCTGGGCCCGGCTGGCCTGGGAGAGGCCTGCTGCCCGCCTGCCTTCCGCCGGGGTGCCGCTGCTCTCGGGGAGTGCGGGGGACCTGCGGCTCCCAGACCCCGGTCCCTGGCCGAGTTCCACACCCCGGCTCCATGGCGGCGCTGCGCGCCCTGGCTGGCCCTGAGGCGGCCACCCTGCTTCGCCTGAGGCTTGGCCTGGGCTCCCGTGGCCTCACTGGTGCCCAGGAGGGCTGCATGGCCACCCCGTCTCCTGGGGCCGCGCAGCACCTGGCAGCGGCTTCCCTCGGCCGCACTGTGGTGCAGGCGAGGCCCCAGGAAGTCGTCAGAGAGGGCTGGGCACGGCCGTCCCCGAGCAGCCGTTAGCCCCCACGCCTGCCTGAGCCCGGCCTGGCTGGGGGCCCGCAGCCCCACGCCGGGCCTCACTGCCCGTCTGCACGACAAGGGTCTGTGACCCTCTGCTCAGCCCAGTGTCCTGTCCGGCACCGCGTCCTGCGGTTGGCCCCAGGAGAGTGGGCTGGCACGCATGGCTCTGAGCCGAGCAGCCCCTGCCCCTCGCTAACCGGCCCAACCCCCTCTCCCCGCCAGGAGGACTTCCGGAGCAAGGTGGAGGACTACATGAGGCGCTACGCCAGATGATGGAGGGGCAGCAGCCGGGACTGTCCAAGCCTGTCTCCAGCGTGAACCAAGAGGGAGCCCCCCCCAGTCCTCGAGCTGCCCCCTCAGCCGCCGCGTCCTGTGGCCGTGTTGTCTGAGGACACACCTCCGGCCCGCCCTGTCGGTGGAGACGCCACGTAAATACAGCAGCACGCGTGTTTGGGTCTGAGCTCGTCTGCTTCCCTTACGTGTTCACTCTCCAGAGCTCGTCCGGCTGTCGGCGGGCCCTGAGAGGCGTGACGAACTCAGCCGTGGCCGGAGCCCGCCTCCCCGCCAACAGAACCAGCCCCTGCGCCCGCGACGCCAGTGGCGTGCCCGTGCAGCGGCCATGGGCCGCCTTGGCTGACGCGGGCCGTGGCTCCCCCTCTCCGGGAGCTCAGTCGCTCCCGTAGGCCTCTTACTGAGATGCGTATTTTATTTAATGTAAGTATATTTTGGAACAGATTTGTAATTTGTACAATTTAATGCTTTAATTATTTTTTTCTATTCTCATTTAGTTTGTATTTTCATTGTCATAGAGCAGACAGGTGCTGGCCTCGCAGCTCTTGCAGAGAAATACAAGCAAAGTGTGAAGGCACATTAGTGGTTCTGCGCCACGCAGGAGGGTCTGGCCTGAAACAGCTCTCCCTCAGGTCCAGGTGGGGCTGGAGGTCGGGGACCCTTTGGGAGCAGAGCTGGCTGGTTTAAAGCACAGAAACGGGGGTCTGGGTGCCTGCTGGGAGCTCAGCCTGGAGCCTTAGGGAGCCCCTCGTGCTGCAGGGAGCTGGGCGCACCCCGGGCGCTGTGTCCCACCTGCCGACGCGTGTGGCCCGCTGGCCGCCCACCTTGCTGCGGCCGGGCTGTCCGGGCGAGCTTGCTGTGGGTGCCTGCCGCCAGCCCGCGGGTGAGGGCACTGGCAGGGAGGGGCGTGTTTCCCATAGCGCTGGCCGGCTCGGTCCCCGGCAGGGCCAGCGGGCGCTGGAGCACCTGCCTGGGCCCCGCACTGCAGCCCAGCCCCACCCCTACTGCCGGTGCGGCCACCGGGAAGGCGGGGCCTGTTTCTGGTCAGTGGTGAAGAGCTGTGTTCAGCAGACTTGAGGGCGGCCACCTGGGGTCCACGCCTCTGCGTGAGCGTGAAGGGCAGGTGGGGCCAGGCCTGGTGGCCACTGGGCAGCAGGCCTGTCTGGGGCACAGCACGGCAGCCCCTCCCGAGGACCAGCTGGGCACAGGCCACGCTGCGCAGTCAGGAGGCCGACACCGGTCTGCACGGGACCCGGCCCACGGCGCGGAGGCCCAGCAGGGTGGCCCAGCGGCCCCAGCTGTGGGGCGCGAGGCTGGAGTCGTGGCGTGGCTGCTGGCCCTCGAGCGGGCGGGCAGCAGGCGCGGGCTCCGGCCACAGCCTCTGAGACGCACGTGGGCGTTCACCAGGGGCCGGCTGGTCTTCAGAGGCGCCGCCACACGTGCTGGTGCTTCGTCCTTCCCGGGCTCTGGAGTGTTCTCCAGAGCTGCCCCCCTGCCACGCTGCGTGCGGTGCTGCTGCTGCGGTGCGGTGCCGGCGCGGGCCATGTGGCCCTGTCGGTCGCTGGGGACCCGGCTCCTGTGCCCTTCGCTTCTCGGGGCGCTCCCCTGCTGGCCCGAGGGGATGTCCTGGGCCGTGTGTGCCCACCAGCCAGATGACCGCTAGTGAGGCCGAGGCCGCGCCTGGGCCGTGACGCTGCTGTGTCCGTGGCCCCGTGTGCCTCTGGTTGGAGCATGTTGGGCGCTGTGGTGCTCAGGCGTGGGGTCCCCTCGCCCCCGTAAGTGCCCTGCCGCCGGTCTCCCGGGTGGGAGCGCAGCCCTGAGTTGGGGCCCCATCTGCCCCAACCCACCCTGTGTGGCGGGGCGTCTCCAGCCATGTCTGGTGGCGCAGGGCGCTGGTGGGGCCTTCTGAGACCGCCCCCTGGTCCCACGGGCCCGGTGGGGCGGGGCCGTGCGCCTCAAGACGCTGCGACCTGGGACGTTGCTGTGCGGAGGGCAGGAGCCCAGTGCCCGCACGCTTCCCCTTCCCGGGTTGGTCTGGAGAGACGTGGAGGCAGCAGCGTCCTTGCCTGCGACCTTCACAGACTGGAAAGTGGAAAGACTTCCTGGGGGGCCAGGACGGCGCCCGAACCCGCTCGACCAGAGCAGCTCCAGCCAGCGTCCACACACCCCCAGCCCAAGAGGCAGAGGCGGAGACGGGCTGAGGAAGTAAGGCTGAGCAGGACCCAGGTCCAGTGAGCGGACCGTTCCTGAGGCCGTGAGGCCACGGTCAGGAAAACCAGAGCCCAAGAGCCGGGAAGCCCTGGGGCGCCTCAGGGCCACGCGCTCGAGCAGCTCGCGCCTCGCAGAGCCGGAGGGGGAGGAAGCGAGTGCTGCTGAGCGCAGGACACGTCAGCCGGAGTCTCTGTCCGCCAGGACCTCCGCAGTAAAGTGAAGCTGTTCTGAGGGGTCACCCTCAGAACGTGTCACCGGCAGAGCTGTGCCGTGCCGGCCGAGGTCTGCAGACAGCAGGAAGCCGGAAGTAGAATCTTTACGAGTCGTGGGTGATCGGAGAAAAGATAAACGGGTGAGACTTACAGCTGGAGAAGGACGTGAATGCGATGCCTCCCTCGCTTCATTGAGAGACGAGACGCCCACAGCGACTTCGTAGGTCACGCCGCGTGCGTGCCCCAGCTCCACGCTGGGGCACGGGCAGTGCCGGGGCCGGGCCAGCGGGCGTGACAGCAGGGAGGCTGGCAAAACCATCTCGGACTTCTCTCCCCCATAAAAACAAACCAAAAAGCCCATCAACTCCTTTAGAACTTTGGAGATTCACAGAACGCTGGGCACAGGAGCATTTGTTCAAAAAAGGGTTGACTCAGAACTGTGGCAAATTTAACTTAATCCCTGCCCCACCCCGCGAGTCCCAGTCCACCGCAGCCGAGCAGACACTGGCAGGGAGCCAGCAGGCTGGCCAGGCGCCCTCAGCCTCCCTCCGGGGTGCCAGGAGGGACCCCAGGCAGTGGCGCGAGGTCGCCCCGGCTCCCCAGGCCCGAGCTGCAGGCCGGTGACGGGCACCAGTTGTGCGCCTCATGAGGCTGAGCGGTCCAGAAACGAGAGCGATGGTCCCCTCGCAGCGAACAGGCGCCCTGAGATGCTGACAGCCCAGCCGGCGAGGGCAGCCCCTCCCACCGGGCGCTGCCCAGCAGGTACCACCGCATCCACTGGGCTCTGGCTGGCCAGAACCGTCGGGGAGGCGCGAGGCCCCGCTCGGCTCCTGTCGTGCGCGCTGCCAGCACTGGCCCGCTGCGGTGCACGTCTGGACGGTGCCAAGACCCCCGAGGGTGGGAAGGCGCCGGCAGCCAGCCCCGCGGAGAGCGCGGTGGGCACCTCCCTCCCGCCACACGAAGTGAGTCAGAAAACCGGGAGATGCGAAGGGCCTCCGCGGTGACGGGTCTTTAGCGAGAGCTGGAAACGCAAACCCGGAGGGAGGCAGCGGCCTGGTCGGCGTCAGCCGGAGCACATGGCACGCTCAGGTGTGGCCCGAGATTGGCGGAGCGACGCCGTGTCTTGGGCTCCGTCCACTCTGACGCCTCGGAGGGCGTTGAGAGAAGGCGCCAGGAGACTCGGGCCAGAGGCCTGGAAGACCCAGCCGGAGCCCGCCAGGACCTCTCCAGACCAGGGGCTGACGTGAGGCGCCCCCGCCGGGCTGGGACTCGCCCGGGCGCGGCACGCTGGTGGTGGCTGTTTTCCAGGGGCTCTTGCCTGCACACAGTCCCCCACCAGCCGGGCCGGGCCCACACCCGAAGGCGCAGCGGGGCTGCCCCCACCAGAGGCTAGAGACAGCTCTCGGTCTCTGTGCTGCTGACTGACTGGCTCTAAACCCGGGGTTCCCACCCACTCCCCGCCCCAGAGCAGCAGTTTGTTAACAGCTTTCTGTTAACAACGGTGCTTTCTGGAGTCCTGGCTCCTGAGAGGCTCCCTGCGAACAGCGGAACTGCACCCTCTCCCCCGGCCCCTCGGCACCCTGCGGGGCCGCGCTGCCCTCAGCTGTGGCTGTGGAGGAAACCTGGCCGGGGCCGCCACCGGGGGGTCCCACCTGTAGCTGTGAGGTGGGCTGCCCCGCAAGCAGCGCCCCAGTCACTCCACAACCCCCAGCCTGGGGGTCCCAAGGACTGCAGGCGCTCTGTGTCGAGAGAGACGAAGAGTCGGTCACAAGGACCACTGAGATGTGTGAAGACCGCCCCTGCGGCAGGGCCGGAGTGGAGTGAGCGAGTACTGCAAGCGTGTCTGCGCGAGCCGCGGGCAGGGTAGGGGGTGCGGCCGCCTGGGGGAGCATTCTGGGGGCTGTTCAACTGGCGAGGTGAGCCTGTCACCCGGCAAATCCTGCTGCGGGGCGCGAGCAGAAGTAGGGAGAGCTCCCGGTGAGGACAGGCGTCCGGGCACCCTCACCCAACAGCCCCGCGCTGTGAGCACCCGGCAGCTCGCTCTGCGTCGGTGAGCCCAGACTGACTCAGAGGCCACGCCCCGCCGAGCGCCAGTGTGCACGGCCGCCTGCGATCCCACACGTGACCCTGAGGAGTTGGCGGGCGGACGGGGGTTGGGTGCGTTTCTTTCTGGGATGGTGACGGCATTGGGATGGGTGGTGAAGGTTGCACAGCGTTGGCGCTGCTAGAACCCACTGCACTTTCGAAGGCGGATTTACGTTATGTGATACAATTGACACGATGGTATGTGAATTAGTTTTTAAAGCTAGCGAGAACTCAAGATAGGGTTTTTTCATACTTGCATGCCCCGCAGGAAGGGCAGTTCTGCTGACGGGTGGTTGGTCAGCTGAGCAGGAAGACGGTGATGGCGGGACACCGGCAGCTGCCCCAGCAGGCAGGCCGGCCACAGTCGCTCTGGTGTGGAAGGTGTCGCTGTTGGCAACGTGGCCACCGGGTAGAGGCCCACGCGGTTGCTGCAGCCGCACGGACGAGTCCGCAGCGGCCGCGACGAGGCTTCTGAGCCAGTGTGGTGCAGCCCCACGGGGCTGCGATGCCGCGTTCAATAAAACTCACGAGTACCCCGCGTGGCCTTTTCACTATCTATTGAGACAGCGGGTGCTAAGTAAACTTTTAAAAGGGGATCAAGATGTGAGCTGTGCGCCTTAAAGTTAGTGATGTGTGCCTGTCGGAACGGGGCAGGGGATACGAGGGGTGCAGAGAAGACACGGCCGTGGGGGTGGACATGTCGGGCAATAGGGCAGCCGGCAGCAGCAGGTGCAGGAGATGAGAACACTTGTGCTCACTGAGGTGTGGGTGTGCCTGGCACCCCACAGACTCGGCTTCCAGGGGGAAGACTCCGTTGGCCTAGCGGCTTGGGGGCGGCAGCACACAAGGGGGGGTGCAGGGAGCCTAGAGCTTGGGCGGGGTGTCCGGCACCCCTGTGGCAGGGCCCAGACCGGCAGCAGAAACGTTAAAAGCGGCAGAACACAGTGGTAGCGAATGTGCCTGGAGGCAAGTCGGGAAACCTGTTGCGCGGGGCAGGGCCAGGAGGCTGCTTCCAGAATGTGAAAGCAAAATTATTCGCGTGAAAGCCAGGGTTTACCAGCAGGCAGCTCCGAGAGGAACTCCGGACACAACCGGGCAGCAGCAAGACGGGGGAGACCCCACGCAGCGAGGAGCCACAGACCAGCCCCCAGCACCGGAGGCACCACGCGGGGCAGGAGGCAGGTCTGGCCCACGCAGCCCTGCGGGAAACGCCCGAGAATCCCTGTACTTGGGGCGCGGCGCTGATGGTGCTTTCCGGCTCTTCTGAGCTCTGGCCAGGAGCTCGTGCTGGCCGCGTTCTCAGCGGCTGCCGACCGTCCGTGCGTCTTGGGGACTCGTTTTAGAGGAGTTAAGATTTCAGCAAATTGAGAGAAAAGTGTGGCTCCCATTTACCCAGCCCCTTCACGCGCTCCCCACCGCCAGCGCCCCACACCTGTCATCAGTACAGCAGGCAGTACAGTGGGAGAGCCCCTGCTCGCCCTTCCCCCCTCCTGCCTGGTGGCCACGGAGATTTTCAACCCCAGTTACTCGCTTTCATGCCCAAAGTCTGCTTTTCCCTTTGTTTTTGTTCTTAAAAGTGCCATTTTAAAATAAAAGTTAAGTGTCCACTCCCCCGCAGGTCATTCTTCTCGCGGACCAGCCCACCCCTCGGCCCCCTCCTCCTGAAGCTCCCTTCTTAGGACGGGCCTTGCCACACCTGCTGGCAGTGGGGAACTGGCTGTGCAGGGGTCCGGGCCTCGGCCCTTAGTCCTCTGTATGAGGGTGCACCAGCCAGGGGGCGCCATCTTCACTGACTCGGGGAAACCCCTCAGTGCTCCTGGTGAGTCCCAGGAGGCCTGGAGAACAGTCGCCTTGTCACGGCCTCCCCCCGCCCCCCAGTCGGCACTGGAGTTGGTGGGACTGACCCGCAGTTCGGCGTCCCCATCCCACTGTCCTCACCAGCTCGCTCCCATCCGCCTGTTCGCTTCCTCTGGACAAGCTCCCCCGAACCTGGATCCCTCTTGGCTCCTCGCCTCTTGGGGCTGAGTATTTCCACTCTTCCCGCACTCTGCCTCCCCGCTTCTGGCGGACGGCCCCGGGCCCCGCGCCCCGCGCCCCGCGCCCCGCCCCCTCGGCCCTGGCGCCTCTGGCCCGGGTTCCGGGACGTCCGCGCAGCTCTTGCTGGGCTTGCGGGTCTCCCGCTGCCGCAGCGCCTGCCGCGCCGCGCGCGCCCCGAGGGAACGGAGACGGGGCCGCGCCGCGGGGGACCGACCCCGGACCCAGCGGCCGAGCGCACCTACGGCGCACGCCGGCCAGGGCGCCCCGCGCTGCCCCATCCTCGCCGACGAGCTGGGGGCCCCGCCGCCCAGTGAGGTCGAGCGGGCGCGGGGCTCCTTGGGAAGTGCCGGAGCCCGGACCCCGAGCGCGGCCCCTCGGGGGCCCCGCGCCCCGCGAGCCAGGCCCGTCCCCGTCACCTGACGCCGCGCGGCCAATGAGCGCCCTCTCCGTCCCCGAGGCCCCGCCTCCCCGCCCGCCGTGCGGGCGCGCGGTGATTGGCCGGCCGCCGGCAGCTCAGCCAATCCGGCCGCGCGCCGACGCCCCGCCCCGCCCCCGCCCCTCCGCCGCCCGGCCCGCGCTCCCGGCTCGACGGGCCCCAGGCGGCGGCAGGCCCGCGCGGCGGAGCTGGCGGCCGGCGGGATGGAGGCGGCGGCGGCGCCGAGCAGGAGCGCGCGGGGCGGCGCGGAGTGCCCGCCCGGCAGCCGCGGGGAGGAGAGCCCGCCCGAGAGGTGAGCGCGGGATCGCGAGGCCGCCGAGCGGCCGGCGCCTCCTCCGGGAAGCCCTCCGGCGCCGCGCGGCGAGGGGCGGAGTGTCGGGCCGGCCGTCGGGGACCCCGGCCGGTGGCCACGCCCCGGGCCGGGGCCCCACGGGAGATCGGAGGGCGCCGGCCAGGGCCCGGGGCTCCTGTGGCACGGTCCGCTCGCCGGCTGTCCCGCTGTCGGTCCGGGAGCCTGCCCAGGGGCGGCGGGAAGGCGCGGCCGGAGGCGTGGCCTGGCCGGGCTGGGGAGGGCCTTCTGCCCCGGGGACTCGGCCCGCGCCCGCTGTGGACGGACCAGAGCCCCTGGAGCACAGGGGGTGGGGCAGAGGCCTGGACTCTAATTATGCCTTAAGTAAGTGCTCTGCTGCCGGCGGAGAGGGGGGGCCACGGTGACCCGAACTGGCCCGGCGGCTGTGTAGTAACTTGGTGGGAGCGGGTGTGCATGGCGCGGCCTCCCAGGGCCCGGACTAAGATGACCCGCACCCGGCGCCGAGTGGGGCGCTGGCTAGAGGGGCTGCCCTGGCCGCCACACTGGCGGGGGCCGGGCCGGCTCCGGCGGAACGGCTTCCACGAGGCCAGCTTGGTTTGGGCTTTGGCTTTGGGGTTACTCTGCTCAAGCAAGGGGGCGGTGGTCCTGAGACCCCCGTGGGGCCCGGCAGACCTTTGTGCCTGGGGAGGGCAGAGCCCCAGGCTGTGCGCAGCGGGAGCCTTTGCTGTGCCCTCGCTAGGACAGCACGGGGAAGTGGCCGGTCTGGAGCTGAAGCCCGAGCGTTCTAGAGCCCGCCCCGCTCTGGCAGAAGCCGGAACCTCGTGCCAACTCCGTGGTGGAAGCTGCCGCCCGGGGCAATGCCGCCCACCCCGGCGCCCAGCCCCTGCCCGCCTCCCAGCGCTGCCCTGCCGGCCGGCCAGCCGACCTAGAGCTAGGAGGACAAAGAGGGTCTGGGGTGCGCTTTTCAGAAAGGAGGAGACGGACCCCCCCACCCCCGCCGCTGCGCCCAAGGGCCGGCCCATCTATGTGCTAGAGTCACTTTGCAGCAGGAGCCCCGCGCCACCCACCACCCCCGCATTTCAGTCTTCCGCTGCGCGGCTGCTGCCCCCATCAGCTCAGCCGCAGTGGCGGGAGCAGCTCCCGGGCGCGGCCTGCAGACCACAGCCGTGGCCACAGCCCTGCTCGGGCCATGGCAGCGCCTGGCGGCCTCTGGCCGCACTGCCGGGTCACGCTCAGCTGTGGGTGCTCACAGGGCCTGCGCCCGAGTGGCTCCTGCTCACCTGGGCCTGATCAGGCCAGCTTTGTTCTCGGTGTCGGCTGCAAGCCGTGGGGGAAGAGGCCACCACACTGTGGGCGGTAGCCGGGACAGCCAGAGCTGCGGGGCACCGGGGGCCCAGGGCAGCTACACTCCGGCCCAGGGCCTCGTAGGAGGGTTGAGTGGACAGAGACCCAAACAGGGAGGGTGGGAGGCGGTGACTCAAGGCCAAAACTGAAGTCTGGGGTGGGGGACAAAGGAAAACTACCCAGGGGAGTTACACAGCCAAGGAGGGAGAGAACTTTGGGGGCCCTAGGATTGGCGGGGTCCCCATGTGAGCCTCCGTCCTTCCATCCGAGTGGCCGTCAGTCCTGCAGGGGTGGAGGGACGATGGGCTCTGTCCGCTGTAAAGGCCGCTGGCTGAGCGCAGGCCGCCGAAGGCTCTGCGGTCACCTGTACGGAGCGCCCACTGGGGGGTCCGCCACCTCAGGCCTGAGCTCCTGCAGGGACCCCAGTGGACACGCCTCAGAGCCGTCCCCAGGGCACACCTTGCTCTCGCCAGGACGGTGTACATGGACTACAACGCCACCACCCCCCTGGAGCCGGAGGTCATCCAGGCCGTAGCCGAGGCCATGCGGGACGCCTGGGGCAACCCCAGCAGCCCCTACCCTGCAGGTAAGGATGGCCGGGCACTGCCCACGAGTGGCCCGCCGGCGCCTGCCCACCGCTGCAGGCCTCTGCGGAGGCGTCCGGTGTCTTCTGCACCCCGGCTGTGGGCTGACCCGTGACACCGTCCAGCTTTGCCGCCTGCCCAGAGGGTCTGGTCGAGAGGCCTTTGCCGCAGCCGGCCCGGCCACCAGCGCGGAAGGGAAGCCTCAGGGCCCCACAGGACTCGGCTTTTGCAGGCGCTTGTAAGCTCTCTGACCGCGACGAAGAGAATCTTCGTGGAGCCCAGCCAACTCCCGGGAGCACGGGGTGCGTGCCGGGTCTGCCTGGCGCCTGTGGCAGAGGCCGGCTGGGCCGCCCCTCCCAAGGGGGGTGGCGCGGGGACAGGCCTTGGGCCTCCCGGGCACAGGGGTGAGGCTCAGCCCTGTGGGCTCCGCAGCCGCGCAGCGCGTCCGAGCCCGGCCAGGGAGGGCCCCCAGGGCAGCAGACCTCCTGCCTCCCGCCGCGCTGTGGGGCGCGCTCCCCGCTCTGTCTGGGTCCTCTCACCCCGCCTCTGGCCAGCACCCCGGCTCTCGGGTGCGTCAGTACATAATCTGCGAACCAGGTGGCCGGGCGTGGCGCACTCAGTGACACCGTAGCGCGGACCCGCGGGCGGCGGGCTGGCGCGGCGGGCCCACACTGGCCGCTGCGGGCTGCTCAGGAGCGGCTGCTGGCTGTGGACGTGCCACCGGCGCTGTGGCCGCCGCTCTGCGCGCCTGCCCGGGGCCGGCCCCTCCCTCGCGGCCGCATCCGCCCCGCAGGAGCCCGGGGGTCCCGGGGTGCTCTGGACCGGCGGGCCGGCTCCTTGGTGGCCGCCAGCTGCAGACGCAGCTTCAAGCCCTGCGGTCTCTGTGCGGGCTGTGCCGGGGTGCGGGGCAGAGAGGCGTCCCTGCACCGGCGCAGGCCGCTCCCCACGGCCGCCGCCCGAGCCCCTCTGACAACGCCCGGCTGTGAGAGGCCGCTGCCCGCCGCCCTGCAGCTGCCAGCCATGCGGTGCTGCTTCCCGGTGCCGGGCCGGTGGCTCCAGCTGCCCCAGGGCCCTGTCCAGCGACAGCGGCATGGCCAGCCCGGCGGGCAGGGCGAGCGTGTGGCCAGGGCGCGAGGTGGGGCCGGCTGTGGCCGGACGCGCAGTTTCTGGGGCCTGCCCGCCTGGACGGCGAGTGCCTGTCCCCATGGGCTGTCCGGTGCGGGCACCTCGCCGGCAGCTGCGGTCAGCGTCTTCCGACAGGCGCCTGACCGGCGCCGGCCCAGCGAGTGTGCGGGGCCCTGAGGAGGGAGGACACGGCCCGCCGGCCGGCCGCTGCACCCCAGGCCAGAAGCCCACCCAGGACCGCCTGGCCCGTCCAGCCCGGCCTGGCCGCTAGGCCCTGCGTGTCTCCCGAGCAGCCCAGGCAGCTGGGCCTGACCTCGCTCTGCTCCTCTGCCCGGCTCTTGCCACAGAGACTGTCGCTGGCAGCCCCGTGCCTGCCCGCCTCCCGCCCCGGAGAGGACCTGTGGACAGATGGGGGTGACCTTTATGGCTGTGCTGTGAAGATAGAGCCCCGCACACGGCGGCATGAACAGCCTGCGGCCATCGCGCCCTGGACCAGGGTCCCCGCTGTTCCTCAGCCCCGACCAGGGACCCGCCTCTGTCTCCCCTCTGCGCCCACGGCGACTGCCGCAGCTCCAGCCGTGGTCCACCAGCGGGAAGGCACAGGGAGGAAAAAGGCACCCAGTCCTTTGAGGGCACCTGGGAGCTGCCCGCCTCGCTGTGGTTCTGCCCCAGCATTGGACGCTAGAGGCCACTGGGCCCTGCGCAGCCCGGCGCGGGCAGGGCCTGCATCTGGGCCGCTGCATGCAGCCGGGTGCTGAAGGGTGGGAGCGCGGAGAGTGCGTTGGTGGGCACGCGCTTGTTCTCACTTGGCGCGCGGTGCCCTTGGGGCCCCGGCGTCCTCCCCGGCTGGGCTCGGTGCCCCGGTGTGCCCAGAGAGCCGGCCGTGGACATGCGTGAGTGATGTCGGCGGGAGGCCCTGCTGCGCCTCCAGGCACAGCTGCCCTTGGGGGTGGCCACACTCCCCCACTTGCCCTCCCCGGTGGATCTCACCACGGCCAGGCTCTGGCGGCCAGTGCTGGGGAGGTGGCCCCACGGGCCCGACTTGCTTCCGAGTGGAGACGGGCGCTCGCACTCGGCCTCTCTGGGGCAGGGCTGTGCTGTGTGGTGAGCAGGAGTCGTCAGCTCGCTCTCGTTTGGTTTTTTTCTTTAAAGATCCATTTACGCACACAAGGGCTGGGGCGCAGGCCAGAGGTGCGGGTGAGAGGACCCACCGGAGACAGGGTGGGGAGCAGACAGGCGGACCCACCGAAGCACACGGCTGAGGGGCAGCGGGGGCCGAGAGTCTGCTGCGCCTGGGCCCTCCCCGGCCGGGTTGCACTTGCGCTGCAGCGGCTGCGGGAGCCCCACACAGCCCCTGCCGCCAGGCCCCAGGTCTGGGGCATCGTCGTGCCCACGCCAACGGGACAGGGTGGTGGGCCGTCCGCTCCCGCCCCCTTGCGTCCGGCTGTTCCTCCCAAGGCGCTCAGGAGGACCCTCTGCCCGCAGGTCGGAAGGCCAGGGAGGTCATCGCCGCAGCCCGGCAGAGCCTGGCCGCCATGGTGGGCGGCACAGCGCAGGACATCGTCTTCACGTCGGGGGGCACCGAGGTGAGGCCGCCTCAGAGCAACAGGCGCCGTCCTCCCGCGCCGCGGAGGCGAGGGCCAGGCCGGCCGCCGGCTGTCTCGTGCAGCCTGTCCTCGGCTCCAGGAGGGCAGCGTGGGTGGGCATGCCCTGCCTGTGGCCCTGGCTCCGGGGGTGCCCGCAGTGGCTGCTGCGGCCTGTGGCAGCCGCGCTGGTCACCCACGAGCCAGCCACGTGCCGTGACCCAGCTCGCGAGGGTGCCCGCCAGAGCCCCGGTATCTGCTCAGGGAGTAGTCGGCGCGAGCGCCCCAAGTCCTGGGGCGGGGGCAGCGCCACCTCTGGGCCCGGCGGAGGCCAACAGTGCCCCTGGCCAGCCTGCCGGCCAGGACACAGACCGCAGCCGCCGGGCCCCGAAGGGGACTCGGGCTGAGCGGCCCCTGCCCAGTGCCGCCCGTCCCCACAGGCCAATAACCTGGTCATCCAGTCCATGGTGCGGTGCTTCCAGGAAAGCCACGCGCCGGGGGGGGCCCCGGCGGCCGCGCCCCACTTCGTCACCTGCTCGGTGGAGCACGACTCCGTGCGCCTGCCCCTGGAGCGCCTGGCCGAGGCGGGCACCGCGGGTGAGTGCCCGGCGGGGACAGCGGTGGCCGTGCGTGGACACCACAGGGCGAGGCGGGAGCAGCCGGCCCAGGGTGGGGCTGGGCCAGGGCTCAGCCAAGTCTCCGCAGAGACGAGGGTCGGCGGCCAGACCTGCCGCGGAGACGCCCGGGCGCCGGGGCTCTGCAGGGCCCCACAAGGGCGCCAGGACCGGCCGGCGCTCAGCTGCGGCGCTCAGCTGCGGCTCCGCTCCGGGGCGAGGCCGGGCCCCCTGGGACCCGCCACCTGGAAGCCGCAGAACCTTTGGCCTGGCGGGCCAGCTCTCCCCAGCCGGGCGAGGCCGCGGCAACCCCTGCTCCGGCCGACAGCCCGGGGCGGTGCAGGCCGGGGCTCACCCTCCAGACAAGGCCGCCCCGCGCCCACTGGCCCCGGAACGCCCCCACTCCCGCCTTGCAGGCCAGCCGGCAGGTCTCGGCCCGCAGCCCCAAGGCCTGCAGGTGCTTGGCCACGAGTCCCAGCGAAGCAGAGCGGGAAGTCGCGGGCCGGCCTGTGCCCCAGTGGCCAGCTGGCCTTCAGCGGGCCGGGGCTTGTGTCCCCTGTGTAGTGTTGAGATGCGCCCAGGCCGCTGTCCGCCGGCTCGGCTCTGTGTGAGCGGCCCTCGCCCGGGCCCCAACGCGAGCGGTCAGGGCGCGTGGCCGTTGCGGGCAGGCGCTCGCTCTCAGCCCTCGGCCAGTGCTGGGGAAGCGTCGCCCACCGGGCAGCATGGGCAGCGCCCGCGGGCACCGGTGCTGGCCTTGGGCCAAGGTCCACGCTCCCAAGGGCTGGCCTGGCTGGAGCTGCCAAGCCTGGTGGGGACGCCCCGTCTGTCCCCTGAGGGCGCCCACCGCTGCCGGGTCTCCTCGCGCTTTGCTAGACAGTGAGGCCCAGGCCCCGCGCAGACTGCAGGTCCTGGTTTCCCTGTGGGGCAGGCAGATGCCCCAGCCCGCCCTTTGCTGGCCGTCCTGGCTGGCCCGGCCTCTGGGCCCGCCCCTCTCCTGTCGTGTGGAGACCCCGGTTCTCCATGCACCCCCCCCTCGGTCCCCGGTGCACCCTCTGCAGCGCATGCCCGGCCTGCCCCAGCTACGCCCCCCGGCTGCGCCCCGCCCGCTTGTCGGAGGCGCCTGGGGACTGACCCGCTTCTGCGCAGAGGTCACCTTCGTGCCTGTGTCGCGGGCCAGCGGGCAGGTGCAGGCCGACGATGTGCTGGCGGCCGTGCGCCCGGCCACCTGCCTGGTGAGCGTCATGCTGGCCAACAACGAGACCGGCGTGGTCATGGTGAGTGCTGACCGCCCTCGGCTGGCCCACTCACTGCCACCCCCGCCCTCGATTCGGCCCCGCCCTCGATTCGGCCCCGCCCTCCTCCCGCCCCGCCCTCAACTCGGCCCCGCCCTCCGCTCCGCCCAGACTCGGCCCCGCCCTCAATTCGGCCCCGCCCTGTCCTCGGCCCCACCCCGCCCGCTCACTGCCGTGCCCACAGCCGGTGCCCGAGATCAGCCGGCGGGTCCGGAGCCTGAACCTGCAGCGCGTGGCCGCCGGGCTGCCCCGCGTCCTCCTGCACACGGACGCCGCCCAGGCCCTGGGGAAGCGACGCGTGGACGTGGCGGAGCTGGGCGTGGACTTCCTGACCATCGTGGGCCACAAGGTGCGCCGCCGGGACAGCAGGTCCAGCCATGGGCCAAGAGGGGGACTGCGAGGCGGGGGTGTCGGGGGACCCCAGCCCGTGGGCCCAGCCTGGCGGCGCAGCCGGAAGGATGGGTGCAGAACAGCTCAGCCCACTCGCCCAACCGGGCAGGGGCGCGGGGGGCGGGGGCTCCTGGGGCGGGGCTTGGCTTGGGGACCCTCCTTCTAGTGGCCTTGGCGCGCCCCCGGCGCTCCCGTGGGAGCTGAGCTCAGTGGGTGCGGGTCGTCCCCGGGCGCCGAGGCCGCGGCACTGAAGACAGGCACGGGGTGAGGTGAGGTCCTGCCTGCAGAGGGAGCCACCCGCCCTCCCGGTCACAAGCCCCCAGGCCTCGACCGCGGGGCGGGAACAGGGGCGGGGCCCAGAAGCAGCTGACCTCTAGCTGCTCTGCCCTGGCTCCTGCCCCGCCCGGCAGCCCTGGGGCCTGAATGAACCTCGCTCCCCTTTCAGTTCTACGGCCCCAGGATCGGGGCACTCTTCGTCCGGGGGCTCGGGGAGCTCACCCCTCTGTACCCCATGCTGTTCGGCGGCGGACAGGAGCGGAACTTCCGGCCAGGGTAAGTGGGGGTGCCTGGCCCAACCACTGCCCGGCTGAGCCCAGCCGGCCTGCAGGCGGCCCGGCCCTCGGGGCTGCGCAGCGGAGGGGGCGTCTCTGGTCTTCAGCCGCCACAGCAGCTGTCCCTGCGGCAGAGGAACCGCCCGGCAAACGGACGCGGCCGCACCCAAGTCTCTCCAGCTAGACACAGGCACCACCGGTGCGCGCACACGTGCACACGCAAGACACACGTGCACACGCAGCACGTGTGTGCATGCGGCACGCACGGCACACCTGTGGCACACGCAGCACGTGTGTAAGCATGGCACAAGTGTGTGCATGCGGCACACAATGCACAGCAGATGTGGCACACATCACGTGTGTACTACGACACGAGTGCATGCGTGGCACGCAACATGCACAGCGCACAGCACGCATGTGGCATGTGCAGCACGCACAGAGCGCACACACGTGGCCCATGCAGCGCTGCCCGTCCAGCCCATGCCCGCCGCGAGGACACGCCTGAAGTCGGAGCCGCCTGAGCCCCTCTGCGCTGCGGACCAGGCCGCGGGCTCCGGGCCCGTCAAGGGCTTTCTCCGGGTGGAGAAGGTCCAGCACCTCCCGGGCCGCCGCCGCCTCTCCGTGTGGCCGGCGGGGCCTGGGGCTGAGGCTGTTCGGCTGGGCAGGCCTGAGCACCGGCTGCTCCTTCCGAACCGGGACCACCGTGTCTTTCAGGACGGAGAATACCCCGATGATCGCCGGGCTCGGGAAGGTGCGCAGGGCGGGCGCGGGTGGCTGTCCACGCCCCGCGCGGGCCGCTCTTGTCCCACCGTGAGGGCCCCAGCGGTGCCGGCCGCCCTCCAGCTGCACCCCGAGGCGGCCCGTGTCCCGTGCTCTGGCCAGGGCTGCGTCTCGGAGCCCCGCTCCATGCCTGGAGGGCGCCACACACCCGGGGCCGCCGGACGCCTGGTCCCTGTGCGGAGACCTGTGCGGAGACGCGGGCGCCGCTCCAGGCCCCGCCCTGCTGCCCGGGGTTTCGCAGGCCCCGCCCCTTACGCAGACGCAGGGACGTGGCGGGGGGGGGGGGGGGGGCCNGGCGGGGGGGGGGGGGGGGGGGGGGGGGGGGGGGGCCTGGGCCCGCAGCGGCGCCCTCCGCAAGCCCGGGGTGCGCACCCGGGGCCCACTCTCCTGCGCTGCTCCCTCCGGGCCTCCTCTGCCGCCCGCCCCCAGCGCTGCCCTGGGGCTGTGTCCAGGCGGGGTGCCAGAGCTCTGGTGCTGCCGCTGGTCACTGCTGCTGCGTCGGGCTCCCCAAAGTGCAGTCGGGCTGAGCGGACACAGCCCCGCCCGCCGCCGCGCCCTGACGCGTGTCTGTCTCAGGCTGCGGAGCTGGTGACCCGCAACTGCGAGGCTTACGAGGCCCACATGAGGGACGTCCGGGACTACCTGGAGGAGAGGCTGGCGGTGAGCGCACCAGGGCGCACCGGCGGGGCTGCCGGGTGGGGGCCGCTGCCAGGCCGGGCGGGGGGCCACGCCCCAGAACTCCGTCGCCAGACCTGCTGCCCGAGCCAGCCCAGGGGCACGAGGGTGCCGGCTCTCCTGCTGCGGCCGCACGCGGGCTCCTCCTTCCGGGAGGTCCGAACGGCTCTGCCTGAGTGTCCCCCCGCCCCCAGGCCGAGTTTGCCAAGCGGGTCCGTCTGAACAGCCGGTTCCCCGGGACCGAGCGGCTCCCCAACACCTGTAACTTTTCCATCCTGGGACCCCAGCTTCAAGGTGAGGACCCGGCATGGCGGGTCTGGGGCGGGCCCCGAGGGCCCGCACTGGGGCCCCAGCCACCGCACCCCTGGCCCTGCTGGCTGCGCCTGCCAGCTGGGGTCGCATCCTACACAGGGGGCTGAGGGCCCTGCAGGGACCGGCCGGGGGCCGGGCAGGGCCGGACCCCACCCTGCCCCAGGACGCTTTGCTCTGTCTCCGCAGGCCACTCGGTGCTGGCCCAGTGCAGGACGCTGCTGGCCAGCGTGGGGGCTGCGTGCCACTCGGACCAGGGTGACCGGTGAGTGCCCACCTCGTCCTGCGCTGAGATGCCTGGGCGGGGCCGCCTGGTGGGGAGTCGGGGTCCGGGCGGGTCTGGCTGGCACGGGGACGAGGAGGGCAGGAGGAGGCAGGACAGAGGACTCAGCCAGAGCAGGGCCCCCCTGGAGGAGCTGGAGCAGGGCGCGATCAGGGGCTGGGGGCCCGAGCAGGGGCAGGGGGCCGTGAGCAGGGGCGGGGCGCAAACAGGGGCAGGGCGCGAGCAGGGGCGGGGGGCGCTTGCACAGCCCGGCCGGGGCCCTCACGCTGGTTTTCCCAGGCCGTCTCCAGTGCTGCTGAGCTGCGGCGTCCCCTTCGACGCGGCCAGGAACGCCCTCCGGCTCAGCGTGGGCCGCGAGACCACCAGGGCCGAGGTGGACCTCGTGGTGCAGGACCTGAAGCAGGCCGTGGCGCGGCTGGAGGGCAGGCCGCGGGCCGAGGGCACCTCCTAGGGCCTGGCCGCCGCTCGTGAGCCCGGGGCCCCAAGGCCCGCGGCTGTGCGTCTCCGCCAGGCTGGAGAGTGGGCAGCCGACGGGCGAAGTGGGGGTCCGCCAGCACCAGACCCCTGCTGCCGTGGGCGCGGCCCCGGGGTGCCCAGCCCCCCAGGAACAGGGAGCACCCCCTTCCTAAGGGAGCATTTTTATCCAGATATAAAGTCCTGGCATTTGTCGTCCACTGTCGCTGCCGTCGTGGGACTAGGAGGCCCAGCGTCCACCCAGGCCCCGCCTGCGGGGCCCTCCCATCCGTGCCCTGGCCCCAGGCTCCACCCCTCCCGACCCCAGAGCCGGCCTCCGTGCAGGCCCCTCTGCTCCACGCGGGCCACGGGCGGTCCCGGGCGCCCTCTGACCACTGCCTCGGCCTCACGGCTGTCCACGGCTCCGCCCCTGCCCGAGAGGGCGCCCAGCTCGCCCTGAAGCCGCTTCTGCCGAAGCCGTTCCTGGGTCATGTCATCTCCGCATCCCACGCGGTCACCGGGGTGGCTGCTGGCGCTGTCTGAGGGCGTGGTGTTCGGAGGCCAGCCCGGTGGGCCGCAGGTGGCCCTGGCCCCAGCTCTGCCCCGGGGCCTCCCCACGGGCCACGCCCAGACGGGGCCAGACACTGGAAGCCCCGCCCGCCCTGCGGGAGGACACCAGCAGCGGGAAACGCTCTCGAGGGCGTCCAGGCCCAGCAGACACGGGCACCGCCGCACTGCGCCCAAGGAAGGGGGCCAGCCGGCCAGAGCCGCCGCCGCCCCCACCCCTGCGCCTGCAGCCGAGCACGGCGGGAGAGGCCGGGCAGCCCCCCCACCCCGGCCGCCTCCCAGCTGCCCGGCATGGCCTATCAGGTAACCAGAGCCCGCGCTGCGTCCACACCTGAAATCGGACGCCGGCTGCTGTGGTGCCGGAGCCGCGGGTGGCTGCCGGAGGATGGAGGCGCAGCGGGCGCTCGCAGCCGCCAGGGCCGGGGACCTGGCCGCCTTGGAGCGGCTGCTGGAGGCGGGCGCCCTCGGGCCGGGCGTCACCGACACCCTGGGGGCCGGCCTGGTGCACCACGCCGCCCGGGCCGGCCAGCTGGCCTGCCTCAAGCTCCTGGTGGAGCGGGCGCAGCTGCCGGGCGGCCAGCGGGCCCATAACGGCGCCACGCCCGTGCACGACGCCGCGGCCACCGGCAGCCTGGACGCGCTGTGCTGGCTGGTGCGTGAGGGCGGCTGCGGCCTGCAGGTGAGCGGCGGGCGGCCCTGCGAGCCCAGCAGCATGGGGGGCGAGCGGAAGCCAGGAGACCGCGCCTGGCCGGAACGCCCCTTGCGCTGGCCCTGATGCCCATCCCCGCCCCGCCCTGACAGCCAGGGCCGCCGCAAGCGGTGTGGAGCTGCCCAGTCCGGCACAGGGCACGCTCTGCCTCGCCCTGGGCACAGGAGCCCCTGGCTGGCCAAGCCTGACCGTGGCCTGCTGTCTGAGGGTCTAGAAAAGGGCCCGGAGGAGCACAGTGAACCGAGGCTCCAGCTCTGCGGGCACTGGGGGCCGGCAGGGCCGGCATGGCCAGGGGGAGCGGCGAGGGGTCCGTGGCACGAGGGGTCTCCGGGGCTCGACTCCAGCCTGCCGGTATCTCAGCAGCCCGCCCTGCCCTGCCACCTGCGTCCCTCTGTGGGCACCGCCAGCCCGCCGAGTCCTCGGAGGGAGGTCAGAGGGCCGTGGTGTGGCCGGGGCCGGAGGAGGAGGCCAGGATCGACTCTGTCGGCCCCTCCCGACAGGGCAGCAGATCGGGCCCCGGGGAGCACCGGCCTGCCACCCTCTGGGCAGGCCACAGGCAGCAGCGCCCTGCCGCTGGGAGTGGGGTCAGGGAGGGGGACGGAGCCCGGGGGCTGTGCCCAGGGCGCCAGGACACAGCACAGCTGGCCAGCGCGGCCCTCTTGGCCATGAGCCCTGAGGGGCCAACCAGGGTCACAGCTTGAACCGGGAGACTCGTCTGTGCTCGCGGGCAGGGCACTCAGCTGGCCGGGCGATGCCCTCGGGCCAGGCCGCCCAGCACCGCCACCAGCGGGCACCCGGGCTCACAGCTCCTCCGGGCCCAGGACCAGGACGCCTCGGGGGTCTCCCCACTGCACCTGGCCGCCCGCTTTGGACACCCTGCGCTGGTGGAGTGGCTGCTCCAGGACGGCCACGCGGCCACCCTGGAGACGCTGGAGGGCGCCCTGCCGCTGCACCACGCCGCCGTCAGCGGGGACCTGACCTGCCTGAAGCTGCTGGCCGCGGCCCACAGCAGGTGAGGCCGCCTCGGGCACTCGGGGCAGGCCGGCTGTGGGGCTGTGCAGGGTGAGGCCAGACCTGGGGGCCGCAGGCAGGCGGAGAGGCCAGCCCTCGGCCACAGGGGACGTCCAGGGGCTGCTGGAGCAACCTGCCAGGAAGCTCCGGGGGCTGAACCTCGGGGGAGGGGCTGCCAGCTCACCGGGACAGCACAGGCTGTGGAGTGGTTTGGGGGCATCGCAGAGCCCCAAACCCCGGACTGGGACCCTGTGCCTGCGGGCTGGGGGCTGGGCAGGAGGAGGCGGGGCGGGTCTTCCCCAGAGCGCCCATGCCGCTGACCATGCGCTGACCCGGCCGGCGGCTGGAGCGCTTCTTAGAGCTGCTGTTTTGGGGTTTTTTTAGATTTTATTTACTTACGCACACAAGAGCTGGGGCACAGGCCAGAGGTGTGGGGTGAGAGGAGTCTCCAGAGACAGAGCGGGGAGCAGCACAGGCAGATCGACCTGAGGGGGCAGCGGGAGGCAGGGGAGGTCTGCTGCACCTGGGGGCCCCTCCCCGGCGGAATCAAACGCGCTGCAGTGCCGCGGAAGCCCCACAGGGCGGCGCTCACGTCTGCCTCTTGGACACGGAGAGGCTTCATGTTGACATGTGCGCGTGTGCACAAGCAACAGGGAGTGTGCACACACACGCACGTGATCAGGTGTGTGCCCCACGTGAGGCTGCGCCTGTGCCCAGGTGTGCACGTTGGTGTGCGTGTGCACAGTGGTCACAGTGGCACGTGCGTGTGCGCCCACACTCACACCAAAGGGAACTCCCCGGCCCAGTCCCTACGGGCACCGAGCTGGGGCTGAAGCGGACAGCCAGGGCCTGGGTCAGCCTGGTGGGGCCGCCGGGGCCAAGGTCTCACTGGCCCTGCAGCAGCCTGTGGGGCCCAGCGGATGTGGGAGCCCCTTGCCCCTGCCCGGCGGAGGGCGCAGTGCCAGGGGTGGCAGGGGCACCCAAGGAGAGATATTCCTGCTCCCGGTGGCCCCCTTAATGTTGGGGGCGGGTCTGCCCCTCCCCCAGACCGCCCAGACTATTGGGGCTCGAACCAGCCTGGGCCTGTGGCGTTCACAGCGGGGTAGGGGGTGGGAGGCGGGAGGAGCTGGGTGCTGTGGGTGCTGCTCCACCTTGCACCCGATGGGTGGCCGCTGGGACCCCGCAGGAGGGTGCAGCAGGCGGCCGGTGACTGGACCCCCCCTCCCTTGATCCCGCCCTTGTCCGACGCCCCAATCGCCGTCCGAACCCTCCCCCACAGCGGCGTGAACCGGCGGACCCGCAGCGGCGCCTCCCCACTCTACCTGGCCTGCCAGGAGGGCCACCTGCACCTGGCCCAGTTCCTGGTGAAGGACCGCGGCGCGGACGTGCACCTGCGTGCCCTCGACGGCATGAGCGTGCTCCACGCCGCCGCCGCTGGCGGCCACTACTCGCTGGTCGTCTGGCTGGTAAGGGCGCCGCGTCCAGGCCCCGGAGCCAGCTCCGAACCAGCAGGGCCCGGCCGGGGCGGGGGCTGCACCCTGTGGGTCTCTGCATGCCGGCCTGCAAACGGGGGTCCCACAGGGTGATTAGGGGGCACCCATGGGTACCAGGGTGCTGCCGGGAGCCCACAGCTTTGACAGGGACCATCCACGGGAGTGAGAGCCCAGGGCCCCCCTGCACCCCTCCCCCAGGTCCTGTGCTGGGGGTGTCGGGCTCCGGTGCTCTGCAGCAGCACCTGGCCTGGCACTCGACCTCTGTTCACTGCCTTGGCGGGGAGGGAGCTCTGAGAGCAGCCCTGGGCTGGGAGTGCCCACCCCCGGAGGAGCCGGCCAGACGGGGTGTCGGGGCCTCTGCGGTCCTGGAGAGCCATCTCAGTCTCAGGGGTGTCTGGGACGCACCCAACGGGAGGGGCAGGTGGCGGGGTGGGGGGCACAGACAGGCCCAGGGGGCGCGGCCCTGAGCCCCAAGCAGCAGCTCACCTGGAATCTCAGGTCCTGGAGCATGATGGGGGAGTGGGGGCCCCCGGCCCCAGCCACACCTCACCCCCTCTGGGCTTTGCAGGCGTGCTCTTGGGGGGCTCCCGGTCTCCATCTCCAGGGGCTCGGGAGGCAGGGCTCTGGCCCCCGCTGGGTTCCCTGGCCAGAGCCTTGTAAGGCCCGAGCTGCCCAGTCCGCGCAGGAAGAAGGAGCAATGTGCGGTGCTGGCCTTGCCCCCTTGCCCTGCGGGCTGTCCGCAGACCCGGGCCCCACGTGCGCCCAGCCCCCTGCGCTGCTGTCCAGATGCAGCCCCTCTGGCCGCGGCAGAGCTGTCCCCATGCCCCGCTCGCGTGGCCCTGCCCGTCCACTCGAGGCCCTGGACACACCTGTCCTGCACCTGGGCGTCAGGGAGTGGGGGTGTGAGCAGCTGCCCTGTCAGGGCCCGGGGGGTGAGGCCCTGCACCCCAGTGCCCCCGCACCTCCCTCTCCTGAGCCGAGCTCCCCTCCCACGCTCCCGCTTCGCTCCAGGTCACCTTCACGGACATCGGCCTGGCGACGCGGGACCGCGAGGGGGCCACGGCCCTGCACTTCGCGGCTCGCGGCGGCCACGCGCCCGTTCTCGACCGGCTGCTGCTGCTGGGCGCGCCCGTCGAGGCAGACGCGTGGGGCGGGACCCCTCTGCACGACGCGGCGGAGAACGGGCACCTGGAGGTGAGGGCGTGGGCGCGGGCGCAGCGGGCTCCTCCGGGTTGGCCCCGCGGCGCAGAGGGACTCCGCCCCAGGGCCACACCCGCGCCCTCCAGGTGCGCCCTTCCAGGTGACCCCTCCGGCCCTCTCCGAGAGCTCTCGGCCCTGCCCCTGCCATGGGCGCCAGGCGGGGCTGCCGAGCTCCTCAGCGCCTTCGCTGTCATCCTGGTCAATCCGAGCGGTTCCCTAGGGTGGCCCAGCCTCCAGGAACCGCATCCAGGGACGGGCCCCACCCCAGCCCCACCCCTGCCTGCCCGGTCCCTCCCCTCCAGGCCCCGCCCCTCCAGGGCCCGCCCCCTCACAGCAGAGCAGGGGTCCCCCGCCGGTGGGGAGCGCCTCTTGGCCTGTGCCCAGGGGCTGTGGGCCGGCAGCTGGGGGCAGTGGGGTTCAGAAAGCCCCCGACGGCCCCGCCCCGGCCCACCTCCAGCCGGGAGTGGCGGCCCTGCCCTACCCGAAGGCCACGGCCTGGGCGCTGCGGGCAGGGGTTCACGCCGCCCCCCACAGTGCTGCCAGACCCTGGTCTCCCGCGGCGCGGACCCCTCGGTGCGGGACGAGGACGGATTCGCGGCTGCCGACCTGGCGGAGTACCACGGCCACGCGGACTGCGCGCGCTTCCTGCGGGAAGCCTCGCAGCAGGTGAGGGGCCAGGCGCGGCCACAGGGCCGCGGGCAGTGCTGGGGGGGCTGTGGCGGGCGCCCCGGTGGCGGTGATTCTGCTTTGTCAGACCAAGGCCGCAGTGGGGGCCCGGCCCCGATGGGGGGCTGCCCCTGCTGCCCAGAGGAGCGTCCGGTCCCGTCGGCCTCTCTGACCGAGCCGACCCCACCCGTGGGCAGGGGTCCCGGCTGCCCGCCCCGCCAGCACGGGCGAACAGGGCCGCTGTGGGCCCCGAACAGCAGGTGGGCAGCGCGGACGGCGGGGCCGACCAGGGGCCGGCCCGTGGGGAGTCAAGTCCGCGTCTCGCTCACTTCCGGCGCCCTGTCCCCCACGTGCGGGGTGGCTCGGGCAGGTGTCCCCGCGGGCGGCCTCGCCGGTGCTCTGCGGTGTCCCTCTGGGTGTCCGGGTCCGGCCATGCTGCCCGCGAGAGCACCGAGGCAGAGCCCTGGCATGGGAGACGCCCTCCCTCGGCCAGGAGGCACGGCCGGGCTCTGGGAGGACAGCAGGCCCTGGCCGAGCCGCCGGCGCTGCGGGAGGGGTGACGCGTGGCCCCGCCCCCTGCACACCAACGTGCCGCGACAGCCGTGGCCGCAGCGGAGAGGATCCTGGCGCAGACACAGCGCTCGTCCCCCCGCCCCTGGGTGGTCACGGGGTGCCACTGTGACACAGGGGCGCCGGCCCTCCGCAGCCCCCCTTGTCCACGCCTCTGTGCCCTGTCCTGGGCCTTCTGCCCAAGCGGGGGCTCCGTCCAGGCCCTGCCCCCTGCAAGCCCCTCCCAGCCACTTTGCCCAACATTTTGGGGGGCGGGGTGTCCCCAACACCCCGGGCTGTGGGGCAGGGCCGGCCCAGCCTTGCTGGGCTGCTGCTGGCCCTCATGTCCCTGGGGTCCCGCAAACCTCGAGGCGGCCCCTCCGCGCAGAATCGCCGAAGCTGGTCACAGTCCCCGGTCTCCCGCCCGCCTGGGGCCGTGGTGGCACCGGGCACCGTCCGGGGCTCAGGCCAGCCGGAGCTTCTGGCCCCTCTCCCTCGTAGTGCGGGCGCCCCTGGCCGGAGCTGTCCCGGGCCACCTGCTCACCCTGCGCTGGGCGCTGTCAGCTGCGGGCCGGGGGCCCGCTGCAGCATTGATGGGGACCCGGCCCCGGCGCCCAGCTGCCCCCACACCGGCACGGGAGGCCGTGGGGCTGCCACTGCCCAGGCAGCCACTGCCAGGGTCCAGCGGGCAGCCACAAGGCCGGATGGTCTGGGAAGACCCGTCAGCGAGGGCCCCTCGTAGGTGGACCCCCAGCCACCAGCACTCACTGCCAGGCCCTGCCTCAGGCCCCGACCTCTGCTCCCTGGGGTGGTGTCCCTGCCCGGCGGCTCCTGCTGGCCACTGGCGCCTGCAGCTTCTCCCTCGCCGGGATTTAGTGTGCCCACGCGTGCAGTGGGGTGCCGGGCCCGTTGGGGGTGAGAGAGGTGGACGCGGCCCCCAGAAGATGCCGACTCCCCTCCCCAGGGCCCCTTCGTTGTAAGATGGGATCAGGCCCAGGGAGGCCGACTACGCCGGGCCACCTGAGGGCATGACTTTCTCGGGGGCTGGGGTCACAGGCTGCGGCCGGCAGGCAGGCCCCACGTGTGGTGCACCAGGCCCAGTGCCGCCCCGAGGCTGAGCCGCTCCCAGGCGTCAGGCCCTGCTCCCCGGTCCCCAGCCCTCTGGCGCCTCGGGGCCGGGCGAGGAGCTCTGGACGAAGGTCCCCACCGCGGGGGTCTTAGGGGTTAAGAGGCGAGAGCCATGACAGCGGCGGTGGCAGTGACCGCGCGGCCTGAATCCCCGGGCTGTCCCCTCGGGCGGGCCTGAGGCCCAGACCCCAGCCCACACGTGCGGCCCTGGGGCAGAGTCCACTCTGGCCTGGAAGAGGGGCCGCCATGCTGAGTCCCCCACTCTGCCGGGGAGGGGTCATCTTGCCTCACCCCAGACTTGGCGGGGGCCTGCGGTCCCCAGGCTGTGCCAGGCAGAAGGTGGCACGGCCACAGTGCTGCCCCAGTGGGCAGGGGCTGGGTGGCTGCGGGTCTCCTCTGCCCACGGACTGCCCGTGCCGCCTTCTGAGCCCTGGCCCCAAGTCCCAGGGAGGTGCCATCTGGGCCTGGGGCCGTGTCACAGCGAGGACAGGACCCCAGTCTGTGCCCAGAGGGCAGGGGCCTCTCTCCCCTCGGCCCCTCCCTGCAAACAGCCCTGAGGGCGGCCATGCAGGGGATCAGCCTGCCTCCAGCCCCAGAGGCCCCACCGCAGCTCCTCCCAGCTGGTGCTCCCGAGAGAGAGCACTGACCGCGCTCTGGCCTGGGGGTCTCGCCCGACACCCCCAGCTCCGCCACACCGCAGGGCTGGGCGCCCCGGCCTTCACTCAGTCTGCTCCCCTTCTGTGTCCGGGCCATGCCGGGAGTCCCAGGCCTCCCGTCTTCACGGCCAGCAGTCTCACCCCGGGCGGCCCCCGGTCCTGCTGGGAGGGCTGAGGCCGGTAAGAGATCCCACAGCCAGCAGGCCACCTGACACCCAGGCCTTCAAACATTAATGCGACCCCCGGGGCGGGGGCGGGACAGACCCACTCCCAGCTCCTGTGTTCAGAGCAGCGCCTGCCGGGGGTGCCATGGGGCCCTGCTGCCCTCCAGCCGAGCCCCAACTCCAGAGGGGTGAGGTATGAGGAGCGGGCCGGCCCTGTGGGCTGAGGGTCCTCTCGGGCGTGGCAGGGGTTGAGGCGGGGGGGCGGGCCAGGGCTCACAGAGGGCACCCCCAGCCGCCCTGCCTGGAGGCCGGACGGGGCACCAGTGGCTGAGCGGGGGGCGCAGAGCGGCTGCGGCGTGCGCGGCCGGGTCAGGTGAGAAGCGCAGGCTGGGGCGCCTGGGCGTCCCTGCGGGTCAGTGCTCCCCTGCCCGGGGCCCGCAGGCCAGACAGCTGGCAAGGCCTGTGCCGCCAGGAGCCCAGGGCCACCCTCGCGGGGTGGGCGACCGGGCCTCAGACTCCAGCTTCAGACCCGGAGCTCACAGGCTGGGCCCAGGAGCCCGGGCAGACGGCCGGGCCTGTCCACCATGCGGGGAGGTGCGCGGCCACCTGAGGAGGGCCGGCCGGGGCTGCTGCCTGGCTGGCCAGGGTCGGATCTGGCTCCTGTTGGTCGGTGCGGAAGCTGAGGCTGGTTCGGCCACGCGGGGGGTGGGCACTGCCGGGTCAATGCTGTGGGATGGGGCCCGGGCCAGGTGGTGCCTGACACCAGGCGAGGGGGCAGGGCGCAGGGGCCTGCAGCAGGGGTGCAGCCCCTGACGCCGGCTGCGGGCTGCCCTCGGGCTCCGTGTCCAGGCAGTCCTCGGAGGGGCCAGTCCTTGCCTGTCCCGGGGCCCAGCCACACGTGCTGTGGGGCTGCGAAGGGTCAGGCCCCCCGCAGGGGCAGAGGGTGGCCGCTCCTCTCCAGGGGTGGCCTCTTCACAAGTCCAGGGGCTGTGCGTGCACACACGTGTGGTGCGTGGGCACGCGCCTCTGGGAAGCCTTGGGAGGCCCCGTCCCAGCACCCGCTGCCCAGCAAGCTGCATCCGGGGGAGCCAGGCTGGGTGTGGCCCTCCAGGTGGTGCTGCCTTGGGGGGCGCAGGCAGGGGCAGGGGTGGCTGGGCCTCAGCCACCCCCAGTGCAGGGCAGGTGGCGAGACACAGCGTGAGGGCCGAACCTTGAGGGGTGTGGCCGCTCACTTCTGCACACAACGCTTTCTGAGCCCCTGCCCACCACTGGGGAGACTGGCCAGGGCTGCCCGCTGGTGCCCCCCCACACCTGGTCGTGCCCAGCCCTGATCAAGGTCCACCTGGGCCCTGCTGACCCAGCCCATCCACCCCAGGCGCCGCTCCTGATGACGCCCCCACCGCCGCCCTTCCCCCCTCCCCCGCTGTCGGCTGCAAGGCGCCCCCTGGAGGATGACGGAAGAAGAGGGGGCGCAGGTCTCGGGAGCCCCACCTGTGAGTAGAGGTCTGCAGGGAGGACGGCCTGGCCTACGAGCCAGCAGGGTCTCGTCCTCAGTCGCCGCCTCCAGGGCTGGCCCCAGCGACGGGCGAACGGCGGGCGGAAGCGACCAGCAGCTGCTCGCTCCACGGTGCCCCACGGGTCCGGAGCGGGAGGCGTGGGCTGGGCTGGGCTGGGCGTGCAGAGCACCGCCGCGGTGGGCCTGGCTGTCTGCGGTGGGCGCGAGCGGCACTGGCTGGGGACACGGGCTGGCTGGCCCCAGCCACCACACCCCGGGCCGCTCAGGCTCCCCTGGGCTCCCCCTGGCTGTTGGAGGGGCTGAGGGTCAGGGTGGCCGTGGCGGGGTCAAGCCCTGAGGACGGCGCAGGGACTGAGTCTGCCCTGGACACTTGTGGTGGGCTGGCTGGGTCTCAGCTGCAAGCCGCCGGCCGTCAAGGGAGTGGCTTCTGCCCGGCCCAGCCCGTCTGCAGCCCCTCTGACCCAGCGCCCCTTCCCCGCAGCAGCCCCTCCTCGCCCCGACTGGCCGGGCCAGTGCCAGCAGCTTCTCCTCAGGGAGCAGACCGCCTGTGCGGCCCCTCCGGGGGACACCTCCAGCGCCGAGGCCATCCACAAGGTGGGCCCAGGCCCTGTCTCCTGCAGCCCCCAGGCCCAGTGCGCTCTCCCCTGTGGCCACACGAGGTCACCCACGAGCAGTCAGGCGCTTCCCCTCAGGTGGAGGTGGTGGGGGTACTGGGCAGCTCTGCACGGTACCCGGGAATTCCAGCGATGGTCCAGGACCCTCCTCCAAACCCAGGGGCTCCCATCGGCCCCGCCCATCCACCCGACCTTGGAACCCAGGGGCCTGTCCCCCTGGACAGAGCAGGCATGGCCAGGGCGCTCTGGGAGGGAGGTGCCTGCCGCTGGCCGCTCTGGGGCGCCCCGCCCCCAAGGCCGCTGGGGAAGGGGTGCTCCTGGCTCTTTCTGGGCAGAGTCCCCGAAGGGGCCGGGAGCCCGGGGATGTGTGCACGGTGGACCAGCCGCGTGGGAGGACGCGGCTCCCAGCGCTAGAGACCCGGCCGCCCTGCGGCCCGCGCCCGCCTGGTCTGTGCCGCCTGCCCCGTGAGGCTGCCCGTCCCCCGGGCGTGCCCTGGGCAACCTCTTCTGGGACGAAGACAGAGAAGGGAGGACTTGCTCAGCGCCCCCACACATCCGGGGCTTTGCCCGCCCTCTCCCCCACCTCCTGACGCTCCCGCTGCCACGGGCCAGCCCCATCCTGGGCCCTCCCGCCTGGCCGGAGCCGCGTCGCAGGAGGGGGCTGAGGGCACCTCGGTGAGCTGCCCACACCCAACAGGGCCCGGAGACCGCGACTGACGAGCCCCCGGGTGGCCTGGCCGTGTTGCCGCTGGACAGGCTGCCCTCTGGCGACCTCGACGGGCTGGTGCCCACGCAGGACGAACGCGGTCGGCCCATCCCCGAGTGGAAGCGACAGGTGATGGTGCGGCAGTTGCAGGCGCGCCTGGGAGCTGACCCTGCCCCGGAGGTCCAGGTGGGTGTGGGCGGGGTGGGCGGGGGCGGAGCAAGGGGCGGGGCTGAAGTGGGCGGGGCGACGAGGGCGGCGGCCAGGCCAAAGGCTTTGCCCTGGCAGGTGCGCACGGACAGTGGGGGCTTTGAGCGCCCCCCCCCCGAGTCCCCAGGGACCCAGCGCACAGCCTCTGGGGCTCAGGCTCCTGTCCCGCAGACACCTGGCCGCGCTGGCGTGGCGCCCGGGAGCAGCCCCTTACCTTCAGGTGCCTCCTGTGGCCCTGCGGGCGCAGCGGGCACATGCCAGGCCTGTTCTGGGCCGCGAGGGCCGCCCTACCCTCCTGCCGCCCGCGCCTCTGGGGACAGGTGGCTGGACGCCCGCTGGGCCTGGCGCTCGGATGTGGGGGAGGCGGCTGGGAGGGGAGCTCTGCTGAGCACTGGGCTGGGCCGGCGCCGGAGCCAGGCGCAGGAGGTGGGCGGAGCCGTGTGCCCTGGGCACGCGCGTCTGGAGCAGGGGCAGCGCGCCTCGGGCTGGGGCGCGCCGCTGGCCGGGAGGAGGCTCGAGCGGCTGCACCCAGTGAGGGACAGGCAGAGGCCGCCAGAGAGGCGCAGGGGCTGGGCCAGCTGAGCGTCCAGGCGCTGTGGCCTCCCCGGGATTGGCACGGCTCTGGCTACTTGGACGGCGTCCTCGACCAAGCCGGGGCCACAGCGCCTGGACCTCCGCTCGGGAGCTGCCCTCCAGGACCATGCCACTCCATGCATGGCCTTCGGCTATTCACGTGAAAGTCCAGCTCTGCCCCGTCGCACAGCCCTGGCCCCCTCACATAGCAGGGCAGCATGCTGAGGGCCCGCCACCCCCACGTGTGCCGGGGACCGCGGGCAGAGCCGGGGCGGGGGGGCTTCTGACTCCGCCAGAGCCCTGAGGAGCCTGGCCCGGGGCAGAGGTGGGGCTCTGGCGCTCCCAGGACCGCTGCGGGCTGGCTGGGGTCCGCTCGGACACGCCTGGAGTCCCCAGGCCCTGCCCGGCCAGCGTTGCCGCCCCCTGCTGGGCGGGGCTGGGAACGCCCGTGTCAGAGGCCCCAGCCCCGCAGTCAGGCTGCTCCAGACCCTGCAACCAGGCTCAGCCCCGGCCCGAGCCCGCCCACAGGGGACCTGGCTGGACCCCGCACTGCTGCCCCCAGGCCGCAAGCACCGGCTGTGCCCTGGCCAGGCCGCATCTGGGGTGGAGAAGCCACGGTGGCAGGGCACTGCCCAGCCCAGAGTGCTGGGTTTGTAGGAGGGCCCCAGGAGGGGGCCTTGGGGTGCAAGCCTGAGGCCGTGAGGTGCGGTTAGCAGGACGTGGGGGGTGGCAGAGCAGAGCGCCTGCTCTTCTGGGGGCCGCCTCCGGCCGGGCGTCTTGATCTTGGGCTGCAGTGGGGCTGGCCACACCTGGCTGCTCTTCGAGCCAAGCCGGAGCCGCTGCGTCTGGGACGGCCCGGGGGTCCCCAGGCCCCGAGGGAAGCGTCCGGTGGGCTCACGCTGGCCCCTCACCCGCCCTCCCTATGCCCAGGACGGTGGCGGGAGCTCGGGCCCCGCGGGGCGGGCGGCCTGGCGCTACTCGCAGACCCACCACGCCGCCCTGGGCCCCTTCGGGGAGCTGCTGACCGAGGACGACCTGCTGCACCTGGAGGAGCATATCGCCGAGCCGCAGCTGCGGCGCCACTGCCAGGAGCACGAGAGCGAGCTGGGCCGGCTGGCGGCCGGGCTGCAGGCCCTGCTGCCCGCGCCCCTGGTCAGCATCACCGTCAACAGCCGCTTCCTGCCCCGGGCGCCCGGGCTGCAGGGGGCAGAGGCCCCCGCGGCTGCGCCCCAGGGCGGCGAGGGGGCCCCCCAGGCCGCCGGTGCACCGCCCCTGCCCTTCTGGTGCAGCCACACGGCGCGGCTGGTGCGCAGCCTGAACCTGCTCCTGGGAGGCATGAACGGGCTGGTGCAGGCCGAGGCCGAGCCCCCCCGGGCGCCCCGGGAGGCCTGCAGGGAGCCCCCCCCCGGACCCCCGTGGGGCACGGCCCAGCGCGAGGTCCGGGAGTGTGGGGTGTCCGTGCGGGCGCTGCGTAGCAACTTCGAGCCCACGCCCCGCCCACCCCGTGCCCCCGGCCCCGCTGAGCCGTGCCCGCGAGGGTGCTGGCTGGCCCCGCCACATCTCTGCGGTGGCCCCGTCGGAGGGGACTCAGGGCCGGGCGACACGGAGGCGGCCGGCGGCTCGGGCATCAGCCGCGAGGAGGCCCCGTCGGAGCTGGGCGCGGGCCCCGACCTGGCCAGCCTGCGCAAGGAGCGTGCGGTCACGCTCTTCCTCGGCCACTGGAAGAGGTCAGCCTGGTCCCCGGCCCTCAGGACGGCGGCCTGCAGGACCCTGGCGGCCCGCCGGGCAGGCCCACGCGGCCAGGAGCCCGCCGGGGATGCTGGGCTGCCCTCCCCACCGCCCGGTGCGGGCCCGCGGCTGGGCGGGCTGTGGCAGCAGCGCTGCGCCATCGCGCAGCTGCTGGGTGGCTGGAGGGCCGTCCTGGCCCGCGTGCCTGCCCGGCAGCTGCGGCAGCTGAGCCGCCGGCCCCGGGGCCCGCTCTCGCCAGAGCAGTTCCTGCCGCACGCGGACGGGGCGCCCGTGGCCTACGGCAGCCTCACGCTGGACCTGTTCATGCTCGGCTACTTCCAGCTCCTGGAGTGCGAGCTGCCGGCCGAGGAGCGCCGGGCGCGCCACCTGCTGTGCTTCGAGGTCTTCGAGCACCTGGGCGCCCACGGCTGGCCGGCCGCGCGGGCCTTCCACAAGGCGGTGACCGACGAGGTGGCCGCCGGCCGCCGCTCCTGGTCCGACGGCTTCGAGGACATCAAAGCCCGCTTCTTCGGCGCCAGCCGCAGTCCCTTCGACACGGAGCCCGGCCTGACCCCGCGTGGGCCCCCGGCCCCCGGCCCCGGCCCCGGCGGCAGCCCCGAGCCCTCAGCCCCGTGCCCGGGCCCCGGCCCCCAGCGGGGCAGCCTCAACAGCGAGGACATCTGCGGCTACGTCGAGCGGAGCTTCGCCTTCTGGAAGGAGAAGGAAGCCGAGCTGTTCAGCTGCGGAGAGTGAGCAGGGCCGGGGCTGCTTTCTGGGCCAGGCTCGGGCGCGCCCGGGGCCTCTCCTCTCCCGTCTCCCTGGCGTGAGCACCCCTGCCTGCGGCTTCCCCGGGGACGCCCTTCCAGGCCCGGGCTCCACCGCGCCGAGGGCCCCCGCCGCCGTAAGGTGCTGTCCAGCAGCGGCGTCCTGGGCCGGCCCTGCAGAGCACCGCCCCACCTGCCTGCCCGGCCCCGTCCGAGCCCCACTGGTCCCCTCTGCTCTCTCAGGTGCCCTCGGGCCGCCCCGCAGCACCCCCACCTCTCCCTGTCTGTGAAACAGGCGAGGACCCCTGCGGACCGCCCCCTGCATAGTCACACGTCCTGCTGGTGCCGCCGGGGCTGGTCACCGAGACGCGGGGCCCGCGGGCACGGTCCACAGACCGCCTGCCTGGACACAGCCGGGCCCCAGGCCTGGGCGTGCAGGACGTGCGGGATGTCGCTGGAGGGGCGGCAGGAGGGGGGCCTCGGGGAGGCAGCATCCCCCAAAGGTGGTGGCCAGGCCAGAGGAGGGGGCCCCGCAGCCGGTCCCAGCTGGTCGTGGTGCGGCGACCGGCTTGTCCCATTCACAAGCGACAGACACGACGCCCCAGAGGGCCTCGGCGCCGCAGGCCTGGGGCGGATGGCACCCTGGCCGGGCCTGAGCCGGTCCCGCAGCTGCTGGCTCCAGCGGGGCGAGGCCGTCTCTGCGCAGCTCGGAACAGCCCACTTGGCCAGCTTGGGGCCCCGTGGCGGGGGCGGGGGGCAGGGACCGCATCCTGGACACTGGACTTGAGTTTGCTAAATAAAGTCTCTGCCCCGGCAGCCTCTGTGCTCGTGCTGCTGGCAGGTGCACCGGCCCAGGCCCCCAGCGCCGGCAGGAGAGCGTGGGGCACGGGTCCTCGGCGCCCCCTACTCGGCATGGCAACTTCTGCCCCTCCCCCGTAAACGGGGCCCCGTGCCGCCCGTCCCCGCTGGAGCTGGCAGGGGTGCAGGCCTGAGGGTGAAGCCGGAGCCCTTGGTTGGGGCGCCCGCGGGCACCGGTTCCTGCAGGACACTCCTCCCCGGACCCAGCAGTGAAGGGGGCTGAGCACAAGGGGGCGAGTGGACACGGCCCCTGGCCGCAGAGGTCACTGCCGGCAGGCGTCCGGGAGGGCTTGGGCTCAGGCCTGCTTATCTGAGGCCCAGTCCCTGCAAGACTCTGTGCTTGTCCCCAGCGGACGGCCAGACCAGGGCCAGCGGGTCCCCACAAGCAGCCGGGTGCTCTGCGGCGCGGCTCAACCCAGGCGCAGGAGCATGAGGGTGCCCGGCTGGAGCCTGGGAGCCCCCCTTGGGGATTCTGAGGCCCGAGGCCTGGGCGGGGCTGGGGAGAGGGCTGGGAGGTCTGGGTTTTAGGGCCGTTCTCTAGACGATTCTGCTGGTCAGCGGCCTGAGAGCCCTGGCCCCCAGCAGCTCCCTGGGCCGCAGGAGTCCCGGGAGGGCAGGGCTGGCCCTGGCTGCCCACTCCCAGCTGTGAGCCTGCTTGGTGTCTGCGCGCCCACAGCCCAGCCCCGGCCCGTGGAGACCCCGAGGCCGCGGCTTGGGCGAGGCAGCCAGACTCCCCGGTGCAGGCGGCCGGGAGCCAGCAGGGAAAGCTGCTTGTGCTCTCAGCCGGCCGCGGGGCCGGGGAGGCCGAGGACGCCAGGGCGGCGGGAGGGCCGGCCTCCGGCCGCGCAGGAAGCACAGCTGGTGTGGGTCAGGCGGGGCCTTCCTTATAGAATCAGCTGAGATCCATGGAGGCACGAAGCTCTGGCCCGAGGGCGGGATCCTCGCCCCAGGCCTGCCGAGGCCAGGGCGCAGGAGAAGGTCTCCAGCCCGGAGCCCAGCCCCGGCCGGCTTGTCCACGCTCGAGCGGGAGGCCGTGGGGCGGCGGGGCCAGCGGCTGCAGCAGACGGCACCGGGCGGTCTCCTGTGCGGGGGGCGGGGGCCGAGCGGCAGACTGGGCGCGCTCAGGGCGGCGCCAGCTCGTGCTGGGGCAGGTGGGATCCCCGGGGTGCGCACCGTGGCCCTCGCTGCCGGACTCTTCCCGGCCGCTCTCGGGTCTCCCAGTGTCCAGGACGGCCAGCGCGGGCGTCCTCACCGCAGAGCTGGGGCCACCGTTAAGGAGGCTCGGCCGGCGGGCCGGTGCGGCTCTGCCCGGGTGGACGTCCCCACACTGGCCCTACAGGCGCTGTCTGGGTCTCCCCTGCCACGTGCCCAGCCTCCCCCTGCAGCCGTGGGGGAGCACTGACCCTTCCTGTTCTGCTGCGGGCATGCGTGTGTGCACGCGCGCGCTCGTGCTCATGTGTGTGCTTGTGTGTGCACGCTTCCGCAGTGTGCATTGCATGTGTCCTCGTGTGCATACTCACGTGTGTGCATTGCAAGTGTGCTCGCGCTCGTGCTCGTGGGTGCATGCCAGTGCTCGTGTGCACGTCTGTTGCACACTTCTGCAGTGTTCATGTGTGTGCTGTGTGCGCGTGTGTATTGCATGTCTGCTCGTGTGCACACGTGTGTGTGTGCTCACAAAAGGCACGTCTCGACCCCCCTCCAGCACCCTCCCCGCGTGGGCCTGGGGACAGCAAGAGCTGGGGACACCGTGGGCCCCCACGCCCGCCCCCCGACACATGGAGGCCGAGGCTGGAGCTGGGGGATCCTGGGGCTGTTGGGGGGGCCGGGTTGGGCTGCACTGACTTGAGCTGGGCTGGGCTGACCCGGGCTGGGCTGGGCTGAACTAGACGGGGCTGAATCGGGTGAACCGAGGTCGAGGCCCACAGCCGTCCAGACAGCAGACGAAGGGGCCTCTCCCTGGGAGGCCACAGCCGCCGTCCCTGAGCAGGGCCCTGCGTCCTGCTGGCAAACTAGGACAGATTTGGGGGAGCCGCACCCCCATGCCCGAGTCAGCCCAGGGCCCAGAGTGGGGTTCAGCACAAGTTCACCCCGGAACGTTCCTGCTGCCGTCCCAGCCCGGGGGTCCAGCAGGCCGCGCCTTCCCAGCCTGGGCGCCCTGGCCGGCGGGGCTTCGGCTGCTGCCCAGAAGAGCCTGGCTGCTCGCCGGCCCCTCCCCTGCAGACTCGGGCTAAAAATACCGTGTGCAGTGGCCGCGCCCCACCCCGCCCCGCCCCGCAGGCCTCCGGCCCCGGCTGTGTCCTCGGTCTGGAGTGTTGAGAGGTAGGACCCCGGGGCTCTGGGCCGGGCTCGGGAGGGGGTGCAGAGGGCAGAGGAGGGGCCGCAGAGGGCTGGCCCTTGGCCAGAGACCTCCACAAAGGTCGCAACAGGCCCCCGAGGTGGGGACTGAGCAGGGCCCCTGGGTGTCCAGCCCGTGGGCAGCAGGAGGCAGGACCGCGCTTCTGGCCGCAGCGAGGCCTGTGTCCGGCAGCCAAGCCGGGTCAGGCCCTGTGCCCTCTCTGGCCAGCCCTCCGCCCCACGGGCCCCTGGGGCACGGCCCTCGGACGGTGGCTGGGCGAGCCTGCCCACTGGCCATCGCAGAGGGCGGCCGGAGAGCCACACCCGAGACGGACCGATCCTGAGCGGCGTCCACCCTCCCTCCACCCGCCCACCCCCTCGGGCACAGCCCCCGCCCCGGCCACAGCACCCTGGGCAGGGCAGGCCGTGGAAAGGGACCCCGGACGCCTTCCCCGGGCGTGAGAGACCGGCCCACGTGGCCTTCTGACGCGGCCCCTGCTCTGTGAAGTGGAGCTGGACACGGGCGGGGGCCTCCAGCCCCCAAGAGCTGGCCACCCCTGTACGGGGCTTGTCGCAGGTTGGGGCCATCTCCCAGGATTTTGCCCAGGGATGCCGGCTCCTCTCCTTCCCACTGAGGGACCGCGAGCACCCCTGGGTGCACAGCCGCTTTCTGGGGTGCAGCCGTGCGCTCCGGCAGCAGGGGTGGCGGCCCGGGCAGAGCACGCTCTCGCAGCCCAGGCCCGCGGGGGCGGCTTGGGACAAAACCAGGCCAGAAGCGGAACGCGGGGCTCGGGGCTGGACCCCCCGTCCTTGCTGTGACCTGGGCGAGCGGCCAAGACTCTCGAGCCTCAGTGCCCACCTGTAAAGGCACATTCACAGCCCCTCCTCCCATCACAGCGTCGGGGTGGGTGCGGGCGCGAACTGGGGCAGGCGGTCGGCAGGGAGGGAGCCCCGGGAGGGCGGAGGCAGGCAGCTGCGGCCTGGGCAAGGTCGCAGGCCCCTCTCGCCATCTCCCGCCCCATCGGCAGGTGGGGAAGGGGCCGGGAGCGCATGGCTGCCCAAGGTTGCCGCAAAGTCACGGCTGGCCCGGGGTCGCCGCAGCCCAGGACAGGAGGGTCGGGGACGGAGGGCTGGGGACCCCGGTGGCCCCGTGCTGCCGGCCGCCGCGGGGCGGGGCCGGGCCCCTCGCCCTGGGCCGCTGTGCCCCGCCGACCGCTCCCGCCTCCCCAGGAGCTGTGGGCGCCGTCCTTCCCCTGCGGGCGGCGCGGACGGCATGGTGCGGGACGTGGACGACCTGGACTTCCACCTGCCCTCGCACGCGCAGGACGTGCTGGACGGGCTGCAGCGGCTGCGCGCGCAGCCCAAGCTGACCGACGTCACGCTGCTGGTGGGCGGCCGGGAGCTGCGCTGCCACCGCAGCCTGCTGGCGCTGAGCAGCCCGTACTTCCGCGCCATGTTCGCCGGCGACTTCGCGGAGAGCACAGCGGCGCGCGTGGAGCTGCGGGGCGTGGAGCCCGGCGCGGCGGCCCAGCTGGTGGACTTCGCCTACACGGGCCGCCTGACGGTCACGCAGGCCACCGTGGAGGCGCTGGCGCGCACGGCCGCGCGCCTGCACTTCCCGGCCGTGCAGCAGGTGTGCGGCCGCTACCTGCAGCAGCAGCTGGACGCCGCCAACTGCCTGGGCCTCTGTGAGTTCGGGGAGCAGCAGGGGCTGCCGGGCGTGGCGGCCAAGGCCTGGGCCTTCCTGCGCGAGAACTTCGAGGCCGTGGCGCACGAGGACGAGTTCCTGCAGCTGCCGCGCGACCGGCTGGCCGCCTGTCTGGCCAGCGACCTGCTGCAGGCGCAGCCGGAGCAGAGCCGGCTGGAGGCGCTGCTGCGCTGGGTGCGCCACGACGCGCCGGCCCGGGCGGCCCGGCTGCCCGAGCTGCTCGGCCTCGTGCGCCTGGACGCCCTGCCCGGGCCCTGCGTGCAGCAGCTGCTGGCCTCGGAGCCGCTGATCCGGGAGTCGGAGGCGTGCCGGGAGGCCCTGTCACGGGGCCGCAGCGGGGTGAGTGGGGGGCGCGGCCAGGGCTCCCCTGCTCTGCGCGTGTGCGGCCCCGCTGTCCACCGCCGGGCACTCTCCCTGGGGGTCAGCGGGGCCCCAGGACTGAGCTTCCACCCCCGCCCCAGAGGCGCCCCCGCCCGGCGGGCCCCGGGAGCAGACCCGAGTCCGCGTGAGGAGGGCAGCGGCTCCGCGGAGGCCAGGGGGCCGCAGGCGGCAGAACCGGACAGGCCTATGCACGGCCCGGCGGGCAAGTGGCTCGGCGTGTTGGGGCAGGAGCCACCTGCAGCCGCGCGGGCTCGGCCTGCTCCCAGGGCTAGGGCCAGTGCAGCTCGGCCGGCGGTGACCCCTGACCCGCACCGCCAAGCCCCGCGGGCCGGCCGGGCTCTCCTAGAGACCGTGGAACATGCTCAGCCCTTGCACCGCAGGGCCAGCCATGCCGGTGCCCCGCTGCCCAGGCGTTAGGCTGCAGGGTTGGGGGCTGGTGTGGAACGGGGAGACCAGACCACCCGCTGGGTGCCCCGTGGAGCCCTGCAGCTGCCGGCGGGCCCTGGCACGGGGGGCATGGGCGCCGCCGACACGCAGCATGGGGGGCGGCGCGTGCCCAGGGCACGCACGAGCAGGGCACAGGGGCCCGAGCCGGCCTCCGCGCCAGCACCCCGGCCTCAGAGCCGCCCGGGGCCACCCGGCCCAGGCACCGGCCGGGCCCTGCTCTGACCGGCCCTGCCCACAGGCGCTGCCAGCCCTGCCGCAGAAGCTGGAGGAGGTCCTGGTGGTGGTGGGCGGGCGGGCGCTGGAGGAGGACGAGGAGGGCACCGAGGCACCCGCCGCCCCGTCCGGCAACTTCGCCTTCTACCACCCGCAGGCCAGTGAGTACCGGCCCGTCCCGGCGGCCCCGTGTGTCCTGCAGGGGATCGGGGACACACGGGGAGGCTGACCGGGAGGCCCATCCGTCCCCAAAGCCCCAGTCCCCAGTCTTCGGGGCCCCGCTGCCCCAGCTGGCCGGTGGGAGGGGCCGCTGGCCGCCGCGGGCTGCTTCTCTCGGCGGCCCTTGCAGGGCCGAGACGCCGGGGGCAGAGGGCTGGGGTGCAGCGGCCTCGGGCAGCGCTCCGGCCCTGGCTCAGCCCAAGGGGTGCCAGGTCCACCCTGAACAGGTCACCCCACCTCAGTTTTCCCGAGTGTGACCGGGGCCAGCTGGCCGCCGCTGGCCATGCTCCTGGCCTCCGCCCTGGGTGGGGAGCAGCCTCTGCAGGGGCTGGCCCCGAAGCCCTCGGGAATCCCCCTGGGCTGGCTGGCGCCGGCCCCGCCGGCTCCTGCCCACTGTGGCGTCAGCTGGTGGGCCGGGAGGTCCGGGCTGCCGTCCACTCGGGCCGGGGTGACGAGCGGGCTTGGGGCTGACGTCAGAGGAGCAGCTGTCCCGGCCCGCGGGAGGGAGCGAGCTGGCGGGCGGCCCTCCCGGGGCCTCACACGCGTCAGGGGACGCTGCACTCTGGCCCGGGAGGCGCCCGCGGCCCGCCCCCGCCTGCCCCGGGCTCCTGGCACGCCTGAGGCGTCCGCAGCCCTGCGAGCCCCGCCTTTGTGGTGTCCTGCCGACCTTCCCGGTGTCCCTCTCTTGCCTCGGTTTACCTCCTGGTCCGCGATGCCAGGCCCACCCCGCCCACCGGCTGACGCCCCGTGAGCCAGCAGCCGCTGGCCTTGCGCCCTCGCGCCCGCGCCACCCCGATTCCAGTGGGGACACCGGGCCACGCGGCGGGCACACAGGCCACCTGGCCGCGCTGAGGGCCGGCCCCGCCCGCCAGGCCCACCCACCCCTGCGGCACGGCCGGCCCCTGCCCGCCTGGGGCTGGCGTCTGAGCGGAGCCGCTCTCGCCCCCAGGGAGGTGGACTGCGCTCCCCGACTTCCCCGACTACCACAAGTGGGGCTTCTCCCTGGCGGCCCTGAGCAACGACGTGTACGTCACAGGTGGGCGCCCCCGGGCAGCGGGTCCCACGGCTCCGCGGCCGCGGTCTCCGAGGGCCGGGTCGGGGGTACGGGCGCGTCTATGTCTTAGAAGTTGGGGTCCAGCATGGCCTGGCGCAGACGCCCACTGGTGGGTTAAGACCGCTAGCCTCGACGCCCTCGGTGGTGGAGCAGAGGGGCCGTCACATCACACGGGGCCACCCGCCTCTGGCAGCAGTGACCGGCACGGGGAGGGGGGACCGGAGTGAAGGGGGCCCTGGGAGGAGGGAGGGCGCCCCGGGGAGGAGGGAGCAGGGCCTGGCCGAGAGTCCAGGCTGGGGGCACCGAACAGACACCCCTCCTGCAGGAGGCTCACGGGGCTCCAAGGCGGACACCTGGTCGACCACCCAAGCCTGGTGCTTCCCCCTGAAGGAGGCGGCCTGGAGGCCCGTGGCCCCCATGCTGAGGGCCCGCACCAACCACGCCAGCGCGGCGCTCAACGGGGAGATCTACGCCATCGGCGGTGAGGCCCCGCCTGCCCCGCGTCCTCGCGCAGACCAGGGAGCCCGCCAGTCCTCTCCAGCCCCTGGATCGGGCCCCATCTCGCCCTCTGGGTCCAGCCTGGCCTGCCCGGGGCCCACCCCGGTCCCTGCCTTTGGTGACGCCCCTGCCCCTGGGTGCCCGGGCGCCCTGCCCAGCCCGCCAAAACCCGCCTGCCACCTGCAGGCACCACCCTGGGCGTGGTGGAGGTGGAGCACTACGACCCCTACACGGATGCCTGGACGCCGGCCAGCCCGGCCCTCAAGTACGTCAGCAACTTCTCCGCTGCCGGCTGCAGCGGCAGGCTCTACCTCGTGGGCTCCAGTGCCTGCAAGTACAACGCGCTGGCCCTGCAGTGCTACCACCCCAGCACAGGTGAGGCCCCGCACAGGTGAGGGCCCAGTGCAGGTGAGGGCCCAGTGCAGGTGAGGGCCCAGTGCAGGTGAGGCCCCATGCAGGTGAGGCCCTGCACAGGTGAGGGCCCAGCACAGGTGAGGGCCCAGCGCAGGTGAGGCCCTGCGCAGGTGAGGCCCTGCAATGCTTCCTGTCCAGCCAGCACAAGTGGGGCCGGGAGCAGCAGAGGAGCTCAGAGGTCGCAGGTCCCAGGCTGCTGCGCTGAGGGGCCACAGGGCCAGGCCAGGAGGGAGGCGGGGCAGGTGCCCTCAGCCCTCTGCCGGCCGCGGTCCTCCCAGGGCCGGGGGGCCGCCCACAGGTCTCCGGCCAGGCAGCGAGAGGGCCCGGGTCCTCCGGGCGGCCGCCCTGGGTCTGGCGGGGGCTGCCCGGGCGCCGGCAAGCACCGTGTACCCGCAGACGCCTGGAGCCTGATCGCGGCGCCCTTCCTGCCCAAGTACCTGTCGTCGCCGCGCTGCGCGGCGCTGCGGGGCGCGCTCTACCTGGTGGGCGACAACAGCAAGAAGGTGCACAAGTACGACCCGGACGCCAACCTGTGGCGCAAGGTGGGTGCAGCCCGTGGCAGTGGAGGGCCGGCGGGCGCGCGGCAGGGCCCGGCCAGCGTGTGCAGGGCCCCGGGAGGGTCAGCAGGGCGGCTCCCTGTGCCCGGCTCCGGCCCCTCCCGCCGGCCACCTCCTTGTCCATAGCGGGGCGGGGCACTGGCGGGGCACCCCTGCCTCGGGGGGCCCGGAGAGGCCACGCCAGGGCCAGGAGCAGGGCCGGGCCTCCTGCCCCGCAGCTGTCCCCTGCGTCAGCACCCAGCTGACCGGCCCCGTCACAGCCGCAGACAGCTGCGGGCAGGGCCCTGCCAGGCCGGCTCCCTCTCCGGGTGCTGGGGGGCTCCCCGGGCCCAGGTCGCAGCTGTGCGGGGCCCCGCCTGTGAGGGCCCCAGCCCGGGGAGTCCCCTCGTCCCCTCCGGGCCTGCAGGTAGCGCCACCTCTGGCTCGCCCGACGCGGCTCTCCGGCCCGGGCAGCCCCTCCTTCCCAACTCTGCCCCTGTGCTCCCAGGCCACGGCCAGTGGGGTGCAGGGGAGCCAGGACTCAGGGGCAGGCGCCCCTGTGCGTGTCATCAGGGCTGGGTCACATCTGCCCCTCCGAGACAGGCCGGGCCCAACCCCGTCCCGGGGACCCTGACCCCCGACTCTGGGCCTTGGCGAGCAAGGGGGCCGGGCGCCGGAGCAGGCAGGGGCCGGGGTCTCCCCACTAAGGGGGCGCCGGGAAGCGGGCGAGGGGCAGGCCAGGCCCGGCTCACCGTCGCCCCCACAGGTGCAGCCCCTGCACAGCCTGCACGAGAACGGGGCGTTGGTGGCCCTGGGCGATGCGCTCTACGTGACGGGCGGCCGCTGGCAGGGCCTGGACGGAGACTACCGCGTGGAGATGGAGGCCTACGACCGCGGCCGGGACGCCTGGGCGCCCCGCGGCCCCCTGCCCCGCGCCTGGCTCTACCACGGCGCCGCCGCGGTCTTCCTGGACGTGTCCAAGTGGACCCGGCCCTTTGGGCCCCCGCAGGGGCACTGACCGCGGCCGCCCGGCCCCGGCGCCCCTCCCGTGCCGTTCGTCCAGCACCGCGGCCCTCGGGGTGTGGCCGGCACAGGACGCGGCCACCCGGCCCCGCGTCACAGTTTCTCACAGGCCGCACGCTGGGGGTGGGCGTGCAGGGGCCCGCGGCCCCGCCTGGCCGTGCCATGAGGCCCCGCGAAGGGGAGCCCTCACCCCCTCCACCTGTGCCTGCCCCCAGAGGCTTCGGGCGAGGGGCGCCGATGTGCTCTCCTGCCGGCACGCGGGCGCCCGGGGCCCCTGTCCAAGACGTGGCCGCGGCTTCTCAGGAGCCAGGACGCGCGTGGGGCCCTGGGCCAGCCCCTCGGCCCCGCGGGCTGCCCAGACCCGCCCTGAGCCCGCAGAGGTGGGCGGCCGGGGTCCGGACCCTGTGCGCAGCGTCTCCAGGCGTCTGCCTGAGCACGTCCAGTTGGGGCCAACGCGCCGGTGCCGCCAGCTCTCAGGTGGGAGCTGACCGCGCCCCGGCTTGAGGCCTGCGCTCTGCTGCCCTGCTGGCCGCGGGGGGTGGGCCCGGCCTGGGGAGCTGTCCGGCCCAGGGTCTGGTGCCCAGACGTGGCTGCCAAACCGCCCCTCTCCACGCAGCCCAGCTGCCCTTGCAGAGGCACCAGGGGCCTCAGGGCCCCAGGGTGGAAGAGGCACCCCAAAAATGGGCCCACAGGAAAGAGACCACAGACTCTCTAAAGGGGTGACGCCCGGAGCCGATGCCCCTCCCCGTGTCCCCACCCGTCTCCTGAGGGCACCCCCCCCCCCGGGCCAAGCCTCCAGAGTCAGAGGGAGGGACACCCTTGACCGGTCCCCAGCGCCAGCCCAAGGGTGCAGCTGGCGCAGGGAGGTGGATGGCGTGCCGGGCGGCCAAGGGCCCAGCGCCCCTAGTGCCATCCGCACCTTCCCGTCGAGGCCCCAGCAAACCCGCTCGCTGGCTGGCCCCGGCTGGGCCCCGAAAGGGCGGGGGAATCCAGGGCCGGTGCGGGGCCCCCCACTCCCGCGTGCGAGCCGGCCAGCAGGCCCGCGCTGCCTCTCACGGCAGGCCGGGGACGCCGAGACCCCGCAGGCACCCCTCGCGGCCACCAGCGCCCGGTTCAGCCCTCTGCTGCAGGGGAGCAGGCGCGGGGTGCCCCCAGCCCCGCACAGACACGGCTCCCCGCACCGCCAGCCCCCGCCGCGGGAGCAGGCCGGCGCCCTGGGCCGAGCCACAATGCTCGGGGAGCAGCCCAGGATGGCCGGGCGCACAAGGCTCTGGCCAGCTGACCAGCAGGCCTGGGGGAAAGCCCGTGGGGAGCCACCACGGGAGTCTCGCCCCAACTCGGGCCACTCAGCTCCGGCCGGGGTGGCAGACACGGCAGGTGGGGTCGGCACGTCGCCAAGTCTCCTGGAGGAACTGGCTGTCCCAGCACGGGTGGCCGAAGCTCACAGGGCCCCAGGGGCCCCGCCGGGACGCAGCGGGGTGAGCGCCGCCCTGTGGGGCTTCCGTGGCACTGCAGCACAGGTTCAACCGGCCGGGGAGGGGCCCCAGGGCAGCACCTCGCCTGCCTCCCGCTGCCCCCTCAGCCGTGCGTTTCAGTCGATCCGCCTGTTCTGCTCCCCGCTCGGTCTCTGGGGGTCCTCCCACGCCTCTGGCTGCGCCCAGCTCTTGTGCGCACAAATAAATAATCTTTAAAAACTAATGAATAAAACGGCTCTGTGGGAGCCGGAGGCGCTGAGCAGAGTGGCCACAGCGGCCACCGCCGCCGGCCTCCACCCCGCCTGGCCCGGGCCAGGGGCTGCTGCCGTTCGCGGGACAGGCCTGAGTCCGCGCCCCGGGCAGGCCCGAGGTGCCAGCCCGGCTCCCCGTCTGGGCGGTCACGCGGGTGATGTCACGGCCTGGCAGCCGCAGGCAGCAGGGGCAGCCACGAGCTGACCCCGGCTCAGGTGTTGCCATGAGCTCAGCGGGGCGGCCCCTCCTCCCACGGTGGGAAGGTCGAGCCAGGCCTGTGACGAAGGTCCGAGGACAGGGTCGGGTTTCAGCTGGGCTGGAGCCGCTGGGGGAGGCCCCATGCCCCACCCGGGCTGTGACCGGCTGCTGCTGGGCCTGCTCCTCAGCTGGCCTGCCGCCGCGGGGCGGGGCCCTGGGCGCCCTTCACCTGGCGTCATGCCCGCGAGAGCAGGGTGTTTTGGAACATGACCCCAGGGGCAGCGGAGCCCCACCTGCCGGCCCCTGCCCTCCCCCGCTGCCCGGTCCAGCAGAGCCCAAGGCCGATTTGCTTCGGCCAGCCGGCCGGGCCCTGCCCTCACCAGGCCTGTTCGCTGTTGGGAAATAACGGCCTGGCCCGGCCCCAGGCGGGCGGCCCGTGGACGGTGACGCCACACCCACAGGGGGTGCCCGGGTGGGTCCCTCTGTGCACACATGGGCCCAGGGGTGTGAGCTTAGCCCGGGCAGGTGGGGCCGAGACGGCAGCCTCGTGCCCGTGGGCAGCCCAGGTGCTCCCCCGTCCTGGGGTCCCTGCAGCTGGCCGCCTGCCCCGGCCTTGGCCGCGTCCGTGCACCCCCGTGAGGGGGGACTCCAGGCCGCGGGCGCACTGGGCAGACCGGCAAGTGGCTCAGAGGGCTGGGGCCCGGGCCCGGACGCGCCTCCACCGGACAGCCGGCAGGGACCGGGCCGCTGAGCCACCTCCACTGGACAGTCCAGGGCCCGGCCCGCTCGCCCAGCTCCCTTCACGAGCCAGGCGCGGCTCAGACTGGGCCTGCCGGTCGCCTCCTGGGGCCTGGGAGCAGCCAGCCCAGCCGGATACCAGCCCCAGCCGCTCAGACAAGGCAGCCCTGGGGCGCGGGGCGGGCACCCACAGGGGTGGGGACACGAGCCCGCCCTGCCACCTCGCCAGACCCCGGCCCGTCCCACAGGCCACCTCTGTGGACAGCCCCACCACCCAGGGGCCTCAGCCACACCCACACAGGGTCCCCCATGGGAAAGGCCAGGGAGGGGAGTCGCCTTCAGGGTCGTCTGGCAAGCGGGCAGGCGGGCAGGCAGGCAGGCGGGCCTGGCTGCGCAGAGCTGGGCTGAGGTCCCACTGGCCTCCGACGGACACCTCTCTAGAGCCCAGAGGCATGCAGAGCTGCGGTGGGGCCGGGTGGGCCGGGCCTCCCTCCTGCAGAAAGCACCCCGGGCGCACCGCCGGGTGGAGGCCTCAGACAGCCCGGGCCTGTGATGGCCCAGCCCCGCCCTGCCCGGCACACCCCGTGGCCGGGACCCAGAACCCGAGAACCGGCCCCACAGGCCCCAGCACCGCTCGCCAGCTGCCGCTCCGAGGACCCCCCAGCTCCACCTGCGCCCAGAAAGACCTCCCAGAGGGAGGCCGCGGACACACGTCCCTGCGGGCACCGGGTGTTTTCTTTAAGCCCCTCAGGCACAGCGAAAGCAGGTGTCCCGTCGGTCCCGGGGGGCTGCCCATCTGGGGCCCCTTTGGGATGGTGGTGCCCTTCTGAGAGGCCCAGGCCTGGCTTCCCCCATCCCCTCGTCGTAGGGTGCCGGGCAGTGCGCCCATGGGGACCCCACAGCCCCCGCAGAGCACAGCCCTGGCCGCCAGCTGGGTGGCCAGGCCGGGGAGGGCTGGCTCTTCAGCCAGGGGCCTGGGGGCAGCCCTCGCTCCTCAAACCGTCCAGCCCCGTGCCTGGCTGACCAGGACAGAGGCGGGCTGGATCCTGACAAGTGGGCAGGGTCAGTCTTCTGAGGGCCTAGGCGCCCCACTTGTGCAGGTTCTCAGTGAGGGGCACCCCAGCCAGCCACTGCGGGCCCCTGGGGGGAGGAGAGCCCCTTCAGCACACTCGGGAAGCCTGCTCGCCCCCTCGCCCCCGCTCGCCCCCCCTCGCCCCGCTCTGCCGGGGCCTCCGGGCCAGGTCTTGCGCCAGGGGAGCAGCAGGGAGCGGGTGCCCGGCCGGGAGGAGGGCTGCCGCCCCGCACGGAGCTCCCAGGGACCGACCTCGGGCCTGGGAGCCGGACGCGCGCTCCCGCACAGCCCTCCCGCGCCCTGGGCCTGGGCGCCCCTCCCCTCGCACCCCTGCAGCGCCCACCCCGTCCCTCCCCTCAGCCTGGCGGCGCCCCAGCGCCCCTCTTCCCCCGCCCGCTGCAGCGCGCGCACGAGCCAGGAGGGGGCGCGGGGGCGGCGCGCCCCGCGAGGCGGGGGATTCAAGCACGTTATAAGGGCGGCCGCAGCCGGAGCCCGGCCCGTCCCGCCGCCCGATGGCCCCTGCCCGCCGCACAGCCGCGCGCCTGCTGCTCGTCTACGCGGGCCTGCTGACCGCCGTCGGCCTGGCCTCCCCGGAGCCCCGCGCCCGCCGCGAGCCGCCGGGGAACGAGCTGCCCGCGGGCCCCGGGGAGAGCCCCGCGGGGCTAGCCGCCCGCCCGCGGGTAAGACCCTCGAGCCCCTGCGGGCCGACTGGCGCCGAGAGCGCCCTGTCCGGACCGCCGTATCCCGGGCGCGCGGGGTGCGGGGTGCGGGGCCACCTCCCGGCCGGCCGCCGGGAGGTGCGTTTTCTTTCCGGACAGGAGGCAGCTGGGAAATAAGTAAAAAGGAGAAAACCGGGTTCTCAGGAAAGGGGATGAGGTCCGTGGCAGCCCCCTCTGGCCAAGCCCGAAGCAGCCGGGGTCAGGGCAAGGTGGGGCAGAGGGGACTTCTGTTAGCCTGGGGCGGCTCTGCCTGCCCCCCCCCCCGCCCCCCTCCCACCCTGGGGTGGGGCAGGGCTGTGGGAAGGTGCTGGGCTCCTGCTCGGGAGTGAGGTCTGCACCTCCCTGTTCCCGGGGCCACCCTGGGGCCCCACTGGCCGGGACCTGGTGAGCAGCGGGCCCAGCCAGCCCTGTGGCTGCGAGCCAGGCAGGGGCCGCACCAGCACCCCGGCCACTGCCCTGCACTGCGGCCAGGCCCGCCCTCCCGGAGAGTCGGCCAGGCTGGGTCGCCTGTCGGCAGAGGTCAGTTCAGCATGGCCCGCGCCCTCGTCTCCACCTGGCAGGAGAGGCTGGGAGGTGGGGCCGCCGGTCCTGGGGTCCGTGGGGAACAGGGCCCGTCGCCCAGGGAGATGGGGGTGCCTGGGCAGGGGCCCTGGACGCTAGAGGCCTTTCTCCATTCGACCCCCGTTTCCTGCAACAGGGGAGCCCCCTTCCACCCAGCACAGCGCCCTGGCTCCGCGGGAAGGCCCAGGCGCCCCGTCTCCGGAGCCCCCGGGGCGGCAGGTCCCATCTCTCTGGCCAAAGGCCTTGGCCGCCTCACACCCCAGGCCGTCCAGCAGCCCCGCGTGGGGCCTGGGACCTCACCCGCCTTTGGGCAGCTTCCGTCCAGCTGCCGGCCACTGGCGCCCGGGCTGTCCAAGCCCAGTGGGCCAGAGGCCTGGGCCCACACGTGCCTGCTGGGTTGTCTGGTGTCAGGCTGGGCAAGCGGGCAGGGGAGTGGACCTTACTGGAGCCGCCCTTGCCTGGGCCAGGCTTCCCACAAGCCCAAGCAAGAGGAGCAGCTCTGCCCCGCAGGGACCCCGGGCAGCGCGGCCACTGGAGCACCGCAGCTGCCCGTGGCCGCCGTTGCCCTGGGCACCAAAGTGGAGCTCCCCATGGAGGCCAGGCAGGGGGACGCCGGTCGCCGGGTCCCTGACACCCTGAGCCCTGTGGGCTGGCGACTCCCTGGGGGTGCCCGGGCTCCTGGCTGGGAGCTGGCGAGGCGGGTGACCCGGCTGTGCCCGCTGCCCACCTCTGAGGGCCTCGCCCAGAGCGGCCGGCCGGGCTCTCGGGGGCCGGGACGCCGGCCGGTGGTGACCCCTGGCTGTTCCAGGAGCCCGGTGCCCCACGCGCGGACCCCCGGGACGCCTGGATGCTCTTCGTCAGGCAGAGCGACAGGGGCGCCAACGGCAAGACGGGGGGCAGAGGCGGGGCGAAGAAGCTGAAGGTGAGCAGAGCCCGAGCGCCATCGGGGGTCTGAGCGGTCCTCCTGTGGGCTCCCGGGCCCGCAGCCAGCACCCGCCCTGCCAGGCCCCGCCCTGCACCGCGAGCACCTCCCGCGGGCCCCCACCCGCCGCTGGGGCGGGAGGCCCAGGAGGTGCCAGCGGGGGCCCGGGCAGCCCTGATTTGGGGGGCTGGCTGTCCCCTCTGCTTGCCCTGCACCCCTAGAATGCCAGCAGCCCACGGGCTCCCCGCTTTGCCTCCCCTCCGCACAGCTGCTTGGGCGTCAGCCCGCCTGCCCCACTTGCTGCCAGGGCCCTGGGCCCACGGCTCTCTGCTGTGAGCCCCGAGGGGGTCGCGTCCCCGGGAGGGGGCTCTGGGTCCAGGTGGCGCCTTCCGCCCAAAGCGGGGCGAGGTCACCCCAAGGCCCCTGGAGGCCGAGTCTGCAGCGGCGAGCGCCAGTAGGGGCGCTGCGCGGCCCCGCCTGCCTCCGCCCTCACTGCGGACCTTCCTTCAGCTTGGCCAGCCAGGGCCCCCAGGCCCTCCTGGCCCCCAGGGCCCCCCGGGCCCTGCCATCCCCCTGGAGGTGCTGCTGAAGGAGTTCGAGCTGCTGCTGCGAGGTAGGTGTGCCAGGGCTGTGGGCGCCGGGCGGGAGCCCTGGCAGGTGGCCACGCCCTGGGGCCCCTGGGTACCCAGCCCAGGGCTGCCCAGCTGACCAGGGCCGCGGGCTGGGCCGGGCTTGGCCACTCCATGCCCGCAAGTGCTCTGGGCCTGCACCCACGCCCACCTGGGAGGCAGGGGACCTGCCCCCACCGTCCAGCGGGCACTGCCAGGGCACCACCGGCCTGCAAGGTGCTTGTGCCCCCCTCTCCCCGCGCCTGCCTCTTCCGGGGCCTCACGCTGGCCGCAGGGTGGGCACCCGTGGCCCCGAGGGCCCTGAGGTGCTGCTACAGTAATTCGTGGTGAGCCGAGCGCCGCGCCCCCACGTCCGCCTGCTGCTGGCTAAGCAGACACCAGCTCCAGCCCCTGCAGGGCCTGCAGGTCACTCCCAGTGTAGCCAGTCCCGGAATGACCCAACGGGTCACGGCTCGCCTGCCAGTGGCTGCCACCGGGCGGTGCAGTGGGGGAAGGGCAGTGTGCGCCCCGCGGGCAGAGCGGCAGGACGGGAGAGCGGCAGGACGGGAGGAGAGCAGGGTGCAAGATGGGGGCGCGGGGTGTGGGGTGTGAGTCGGCCTTGAGCTTCCGGGCGGCCAGAGTGAAAGGAACCCGGTGCCGCGGCGGGTCAGGACGCGGCCACGTTCTCGGAGCCGCCTCGCGCAGCGCCGCGGTGCTGGAGACAGACGCGGGCGGCTCGGGCTGCACGGGCGGGCGCGGCGCGCAGCCAGATGTGCTCGGTGTGGTGGGCGCGCCCGCTGCTCCGCCCGGGGCCGCGGCTGGGCGAGCGGGCGGCGGGGCTCCGCGCGCCACGGCTTCTCTGTGCCAGGCGCGGTGCGGCAGCGCGAGCGCGCGGAGCCCGAGCCCTGCACGCGCGGCCCCGGCCCGGGCCCGGCCGCCGCCCAGGAGGACGAGGAGGCGGCAGGCGCGCTGGCGCTGCTGGCCGCGCCCCTGGCCCCGGGCCCGCGCGCGCCCCGCATCGAGGCCGCCGTCCACTGCCGCCTGCGCCAGGACGCATCGGTGGAGCGGCGCACGCTGCACGAGCTGGGCGGGTACTACCAGGTGAGGCCCGGTGGCGGCGGGGGCGGCAGGGGCGGCGGCGGCCCGGGTGACCATTCCTGCCCTGCAGCCCGACGCCCAGGGCGCCTTCCGCCGCGGCCCGGGCCTGAACCTGACCAGTGGCCAGTACACGGCGCCCATCGCCGGCTTCTACGCGCTCGCCGCCACGCTGCACGTGGGTGAGGCCCGGCCCGGGACTGGGGGACCCCCTGACGCTGCGCAACCCATCCTGACCGCGATCCCGCTGCCCCGCAGGGCTCGGGGAACCGCGCAGGCGGGGCACCACGCTGCCCCGAGGCCGCCTGCGGCTGCTCATCTGCATCCAGTCCCGGTGCCAAAGCCTCGCGTGAGTGTGCAGCGCCCCCTGTGCAGGGCGGGTGCGCCCCACTCCCGCTGCCCTGCCTCTGCAGCAGCCTGTCCCTTCTCCCTGCAGTAGCAGGGCCTGAATCCAAAACCCCCCTAGCCCCAGGCCTGCCCCCTCTTCCCACAGACCGGGGTGGTCCCCTTCCAAGGCCTCTGGAGCACTCTGCACCCCACTCACCCCACTGCCCTCTGTGCTGAGACCCCCCATCGCGCCGCCCGCCCCACCCTAGCGGGAACAGAACAGCCTCGGCCTGCTGGGGACCCCCGCAGGCTGGACTCGCCCCGTGGGGAGGGGGCCAAGACGCCTTTCCCAGCAGACTGACCCGAGGCCCGGCCTCCCCTTTGCCCAGTACCCCTCTGTGCCGCGTGTGGGTCTCGGGGTGAGCAGGGGCCCTGGGGAGTGGTGGAGCGGGGTGCAGTTGTCCTGCGTTTTGACAGTTCCCTGGAGGCGGTCGTGGGCCTGGAGGGCAGCGGCGAGCTCTTCTCCGTCTCCGTCAACGGCGTCCTGTACCTGCAGGTGCGTGGGTGCCTGGGCAGGAGGGGCACGGGGGGGGGGGGCCCTCAGGCTCAGCCTGGCGGCCCGGGGCACACTGGAAATGGCGGGAGGTGCAGGCGTCGCTTCCGACACAGTCCTGGCAACCGTCTGCAGCACGTGGGAGCGGGGCAAGGCGGGTTCCCGGGGGCGGCCCACGGTGCTGGGGCCCCTACCCACGCTCCCCGCGGGGCTGGGCTCAGGGCTGCGGTGCCCAAGCTGACCGGCGCCCGCCGGCCCGAAGGCACGTGGGGCGGTGCCCACGACGGGCCTGGCACAGCCGTGCTGAGCGCCAAGGTCACTCCGCCCACCTGGGGCTGTAGACCAGTGGTGTGCACCCCAGATGCCGCCTTTCAGGGTGCCTGTGGTGGGTGGCCGGCCAGAAGGCAGTCTGGCCGGGGCGCCTGCCCAAAGAGCGGCAGGCAGCCTGTGGCAGTGCTGGGGCCCGGGAGAGCAGCTAGTTCGGGGTCAGGGCGTGCTGAGGGCGAGCTCTGACGCGGCCCCGCCCGCAGGCCGGCCAGTACGCCTCTGTCTTCCTGGACAACGCCAGCGGCTGCTCCCTCTCCGTGCGCGGTGGCTCCCGCTTCAGCGCCGTCCTGCTGGGCGTGTGAGCGCCTCCGGGCTTCATCCCACCGCCAGAAGAGTGCTCCCGTCAGCACTGGAGGGGCCGGCCACACGCGGGAGGCAGCCGGTGAGCTGCCCATACTCCGCACAGGCAGCCCCGGGCCGGGAGGTCCCTGGCCAGCGGGGGCTGCCTGGCCAGGCTCAGCTGCTCTCCGCGGCGCGGCCCAGTGGGGGCCGGCCCGCTGCAGGGCCCGGCCTGAGGGCCCGGCCGGGGAACAGCCTGTGGAGCTGAGCCTCGAGGCCTGGTGGGCCCCGCTCCGGCCCCGCCTGCTCTCCTCTGGGCATGCCTTGGGCCGGCCCCAGAACCTCAGGGGCTGTGGGAGTCCAGGCCGCTTCCAGGAGCTGCTCCATGTGGGCGCTCAAGGTGACCCACAGGGGCCCCTCTGGGGAGGGGGTGCCATCCTCCCGCACACCGGGCAGGCCCCCCATCAGAGGGAAGAGGGGAACGTCCTGCAGCTCGCCCCGCCAACCTGATGGACGGGCAGGGCGCCCAACCAGCCCAGAGCCCCTTCTCCGTGGGGTGGGGGGGGAACAGTCCCCAGCCCCCAGCTTGGCCAGTGCTGAGGCCTGCAGAGCAAGAGCTGGTCTCGGGGCGGCGGGGCCCCCAGGCCACTGTGCTGACATAGGCGCGGCGACCCCACCCCCACCCAGGGCAGCCCCCCGCTCCCAGCCGGCTGCAGGTGCCCAGCCTCCCACCAGCCGGGGGCGGCCGTGGAGCACCCTCGCGCCTTGGCAGGCTGGAGCCGACTCGCAGTAGCCCAGCACCCGCCCTACCAGGAAGCGGGGGGTGGGGGTCGCCCTGCCTGCCCAGGCTCCTTGATAAGGGGCGCGCCTGGCACCTCCCGGCGTATCCGGTGGGCCCAGATACCCCGCAGGAGTTATCTCCCATCCGAAGCCGAAGCGGCCCGTGTCCTGTCCCGCGCACGGCAGCCCGGGGGGCGGCCACTACACACCTATCTGTGACCGGCGCTGGGCAGGCCCGGGAGGCGGGGCCCGGAAGGCGGGGGCGGCGCCAGCCTCAGGGCCAGGGGCACCCGACTGGGGGCGCCCCAGGCACCTGCCCTGGGACAGCGGCACGGGGGACGCAGGGAAGCCATCTGCGGGGTCCGCCGCCACCGGTTCCGAGGAGCCGCGCTTCCTTGGCGGTGTCCCCGCGCAGCCAGACCCCGGCACGAAGCAGCCCGCGGGCAGGCGTGCTGGACGACCCCTCCCAGGGACCACTGAGGGTGCCGGCCCACCAGCCGAGCGAGGACGGTAAGACCCTGGGCGGGGCTGGACATCGAGCAGCTCCTGAGGCCAGTTTCTAGACCGTCCATCACTCGGCCTGCTCCGAGCTGACACAGGCGCCCGCCCTGCGCGGCGGGCAGTGGTCACGCTGTTCGGGGTGATGGCAGGCGGGGACCTTGGAGGCGAAGTAGCCGCAGCGCAGCCCAGCGCTGGTTGCAGAGGGCCGGCCCAAGGGGCGGCGGCCGGGAGCCCCAGAGCGCGACACCGCGGGCGCCGGCAGCCCCTGCCCCCATGTGCGGCCCCTGCGGGCCCAGCGGTGCAGGCGCAGAGCCACGGGCTAGAAAAAGCAGCCTTTATTTACAACGTGGGAGCCAGGACGCCGAGCGCGCCGGCCCGCCCCTCAGCGCCCGACCCGCACCAGCATCACCGTCACGTTGTCGGCCGAGCCCCGCTGCACCGCCTTGCTGGCCAGCCTGTTGCAGGCCGCCTCGTAGCGCGCGTCCACGGCCGGCTTCCCCTCCCGGCTCTGGATCTTCTCGTCCTGCGGGTGGGGCGGGCGTGGTGAGCAGGGCCGTGCCGAGCCCACCGCCCAGAGCGCCCTGGGTCGCCTGGACGCGAGGGCCGGTGCGGGCACGGAGCTGCCTCCCGAGACCCGGGCGCAGCCGGACGGGCGCCCGGCAGTCATCTCACCTCCAGGCAGGAGAGGATGAAGGTCACGGCCTCCTCTGGGGTGAAGACCTTGAACAGCCCGTCGCAGGCCAGCAAGATGAACCTGTGGCGCGGGGCGACCAGGGCTTAGTGCGGCCCTGCCAGCTGGCCGACCCAGGCCAGCACGGGGCGCGCTACAGACGCACGGGGCGCGGGCTCGGCTGCCTCAAGGGCTGGGGCACATGTCCCTCAGACAAGAGCCACCATCCCACCCGTGGTCGGCCGCAGCCACCAGTATTGGGCGGCCCTCTGGCGGGCGGGAGGCGCGCCGGCCCGGACGGCCCCTGGGCAGCAGCACGCAGCGAGCGCACTGCAGAGAGGCCCCGTCTGGAGGGGCAGCCGGGCTGAGCAGCGGGCAGCAGCCCGAGAGCAGGCGCTTCCTGTAGTCAGCTTGGTCAGAAAGCCTGTGAGGGCCTCCCTGGCGGCCCAGCGGTCAGTCTCTACGCCATCAAGCTACTGCCCTGCGGCCCGAGTCCATCCCCGGCCAGAGAGCTGACCCTCAGGGCGCAGCAACGTATCTCAGTGGATCCGCCTGTTCTGCTCCCCACCCTGTCTCTGGAAGGTCTGCTCACCACACCCCTCTGGCCTGCACCCCAGTCCTTTATGCAAAAGTAAAATTTTTAAAAAGTAAAGAAAACCCTCCACGATGCTCTGAGCTGGCCTCGCCTCTCGCCCCCGGCCAAGCCAGTGCGCTCCGCGGAAGCCCCTCCTGCCCGCCCGCCCACCCACCCTCAAGCGCGCACCAGGCTGAGCCCCAGCGCCCGGCCCCACCAGGCCGAAACCACCGCTGCCCCCACCCCAGACCCAGCCCGAGCCGACGCGGAGGCCACCTGTCGTTTGGGGTCAGCTGGCAGCGTCTGATGTCCGGCACGGAGGTGACCCCGCAGCGCTTGTACTGCCCGTCGCCGATGGAGCGGGACACCTCCAGCACGCCCAGGACGCGCCCGTCCCTGCAACAAGGAGACACGCGGACGTCACGGCGGAGCACGCGGGGGCCCGGCTGGGGCTCGGGGCTCGGGGCAGAGCGCGGGGCGTCCGGCACGGCCTGGGACGCACATCGCCAGCCACGCAGTGCGCAGGTCTCCTGCTCCCGCTGCTCTGGGCCGGAGGCGGGCGAGGCCAGGCAGGACCGGGGCGGCAGGGGTGGGGTGGCGTGGCTTCCTCTGAGGGGTCTGGAAAGCCCAGGGCCACCGTCCCGGCTGGGAAACGCAGGGGCTGGCCCGGGAGCTGGCGCTGCACATGCCTGTCCGCTGCGCCCAGCTCAGGGCAACGCCACGGAGGGCGGGCAGAGTGCTGGTGGGACCGTGGCCGTAGCCAGAGGCCGCTGGTCCAGCAGACGGCTCGCTGCCTCTTGAGGACGACCACATGGGGCTGAAGCCACAAGACCACCTGCCCCAGCGGCGTCCTCGTGGGGCAGCCCAGAGCAGGAGCCGGCACACCGGCCCTGAGGGTACCTGCTTGGCTGTGGCAGGGCCCGAGCGCACAGGGCCACTCCCAGACCCAGGAGGCCCTCGCCAGACCTAGCGCGCGGCTCTGCGGCCGGGATGACCGCCATACGGCCCCAGGCCCGACGCCCTCCTGGGGAACGAGCTGCCCCCCCTCGAGGGCCGGCTGCTGCGCAGACGTGCACAGGCTGGCGTCCCGCGAGAGGCCGGGACGAGGACGAGGGGACGGGAAGGCTCTCCCAGCGTGCCCCGAGCTAACACGGACGCCACTGCCTGAGCGGCCCTTCACCGTGACAAACCATGACTCACTGTCTCACCAGCGTGAAGTGCGGAGCGGCTCTCAGCTCCGGCCCCCAAGCGGACTGGCCGCCCCTTCCCCGGAGGCTGGCGGCTCGGGTGCACGGTCTCCGGCCTGCAGCTCTGCTCTCGACGGCGGTGCGCCGGGCTCGCCCCGAGCCCCACGGGTCTGCCCCTGCGGCCTCTCGCCGCCCTGGGCGGCCTGCCAGGCGCGCCGGGCCCCAGGGCCCTCGCCCCGCAGGTGCGGGCCACGCAGCACTGGCCTGGCCCTGCGCCCGGCGTGCCGCTGCCGCTCAGTTTTGGGGACCTGACTGGGCAGCGCGCCCCTACTCCCACGACTGCAGAAGTGGACCTGCTGGGCCACGCGTCACTCCAGCTCCGCTCCTGCAGGACCCTGGCTGCCGCCCAGCGAGGCGCCGGCCCCCCAAGCACACACCCCTCCCTCGCGGACAGAGCCTCGGGGAGGAAAGGGACCAGGCCCCAGCCTGGAACCAGCGGGGGCGCCGAGGCCGGAGACAGGCCCTTGGCGGGACCCAGCTGCGCCGCCGGGCTGGGCCTACCCACGGCAGCAGGTGCCCACGTGGGGCTCAGCAGCGCCTGGCACAGGGCCGCCACCCAGCGTTCCAGCACGGGGGCTGAACTGGCGGTGCAGGTGTCACGGGAGGCCCCGGGCACTGAGGCGGAGGCAGCAACCGGGCGCCCAGTGCGAACGGCTCCTCAAGCAGGGTGGCGAGGAGCCGCGCCCCCAGCCGCCCCACCAAGGAGCGGCCGCACTGCCCGCCCCGACGCGGGGAGCTGGCCGCGGGCTCGGTCCCCACCGCCGCCCACGGTGACTAGCGCGTGCAGCCGCCGGCCAAGGGCAGCAGGCCGCACACGGCCCGGCGCCGGGGCTGCCTCCTCGCCTCCAGCAGGCAGGCCGCCTTCCCCGCGCCCAGGGGCCGTCCCTCGCCCGCGCGGCCCGCGGAGTCCTGGGCGCGCCGCTCCCCGCCGCCGCCGGTACCTGACGTTGCCCCCGGCCCTCTGTATCCTCATGCGCTCCTCGTACTGCGTGGGGTTGTGCTCTCTGCTGAGGCTCAGCGCCGTGTGCTTCTGGCTGTCCTCGTTGTAGCGGCACAGGACGGCCTGGAGGGCGGGCGGCGGCGCGGTGAGGCGGGCGGCGGGCGGCGGGCTCCTGCCGCCAGGGGCGCTCAGAGGCCCCGCAGGGACGCCGCCGCACAGGCGCTGCCAGGGAGAGGGGCCCGTCCGCGCCCCCGAGACAGGGCAGGCCCCAACAGCGCTCAGAGTCCGGCCAGCGCCCTGGTGCCCCGGCTGAGCGCGTGCGGTGCAGGCCTGAGGCGGAAGCGGGGGCAGAGGGAGAGCCTCGTGCCGAGAGGCGCTGGCCAGGACCACGGCGGGCCTGCGTGGTGTTGGGCTCAGGCCTGGGAGCCCCCGGGCCGAAGCATGCTCAGGGCAGCTGCAAGGCGTCTGCCGCTGTGCCCTGGGCACTGGCCACCACCCTGGGAGCCGTGGGCGCCGCGGCCGGCTGAAGGGGGGATGGAGCACTGCCCGCTGGCTCCGAGGCATCCCACGGTGGCCGACGGCCATGGGCCAGCAGTGGGGAGATGGGGCTGCACGCACGCCACGCCACCCCGCTCCTCCCGGCTGCGGTGTTTGAGGTGCTTGGACGCAGAACGGCTGGGGGCAGAGATCACGCTCTTCCTGCTGTTGTCTGGGGCTGTGGGACGCGGCCTGCGGCTGCGGCGCTCACAGCCCCCGCAGACGAGCGCATGCAGGGTGACGGCGCGGGGACAGGGCAGAGTGTGGCCCAGCCGGCAGAGCAGAAGACACAGAAGGCTCCGGCCTGCGACGCACACGGCAGCCCGGAGCACACGTGGCCCCGCCCTGCCCTCCAACCCAGCCGCCGGCCCAGCCGCCCTGCAGACGTACCCGGCTGTCTCCCAGGTTGGCAATGTACAGGACGTTGTCCACGGCCAGAACGCAGGTGGCCGTGGACCCGTCTTTCCAGGCCGGCTTCCTGGGGAAACAGAGCAGACGCGTCAGCCCAGCACCATTGTGGCCAGTGGCGGCAGCACTGCTTGGCCGTGGGGCCGCGGGCACTCACTGGCTGGAGGCCTGTTTGAGGAACTCCTCGTCGGTGTGCTTGAAAGTGTCCAGAAGGCACCTCTTGACGGTCTTCTCCACGCTGATCACGTCGCCTGTGGTGGGCACGGGGTGCGTCCCCATGGGCAGGTGGCCGCCACGGCTTCGCCGCCTGCAGCCGCGCCGAGCGCTCCGGCCTTGCTCGCCCCAGACGGCGGGCACCGGCATCTGTACGTCTCTGGCGCCGGCCCCCGCCCCACAGACCCCCAGGCCCTCAGAGGTGCCCGCGCCAGGCCTCTGGCCCCGCCATGCCTGCAGCCCCGGCGCCGGCCACCGAGCAGAGGGAGGAGCGCGGTCTCACCTTTAGGGAATTTCCTGATTAAGTTCTGATGCAAGTTTTGAGCAGCAAACTTTGAGGCTCGAATTCCTCCGTGTCCGTCAAAAACAGCGAAGTAGGAAACGCGCGTGCTGGAAGGGGGTTCAGAGTGGGGACCCCTGAGCAAAGACCACGCCTCCCGTCAGCGCCAGGTTTATCTCAAACAGCAAACAGTAACACGGAGCCCGGCGGTCACAGCCCATCACCTCGCCACAGACGGGAAACAGGCGTCGCCAGGGGCCCGCACGTAACTTCCAGGCGTTTTGAAGTCACGAGCTGAGAGCTCACACGCTCCCAGGCCCACGCGCGGCGAACACCAACCTCCCTGCTGGCGAGGCCCCAAAACCGAGCCCTCCCTCCTGTCCTCCCCGGACTCCGTCCCAACCCAACACGCAGGTGGCCGCGGCGCCAGGCCGCTCTGGGCAGGAGCGGGTGGGCGTGCCACGCCGACCCCGACAGGCCTGAGCCGCCCCGCCCCCTCGCTGTCAGAAAACGCGCAAGACGACGGCTCAGACAGCAAGCTCTGTGAGAAGGAAGGAACTAAGTGCCCACGAGAAGCGACCCTTATTCTGCAGAGCAGCTTCCTGCCGACGTTTCTGGGGTTCCTCTTCAGTCTGCTGAGTGAGCGCGACCCCCAGCGGCTTCCGGCTCAAAGCCCGTCGGACAGCCCAGCCCGGCCTGCCCCACGACCCCTGCACGGGCCCTCAGCGCCTGGGCTGCCGCCCCTCACAACCAAAGGCAGCTCTCCGGCCACCATGCCCGCCCCGCCGGCCCAGCCCCAGGTTTCCTTCCAGTTCAGACACTGGCAGGCAGTTCCCCGCTCTCTTCGGAGCTGCTGCGCAGACAGCACCCCCTGGTGGCCCCAAAGAGCACAGCAGGGCCCGCAGGTCCGGGGGAGCAGCTCGGGGGAGCAGGGCCCTGGACGGCCGTTGCGCTGGGGGCTCTTCAGCAGCGCCCAACCCCGGGGGCCAGGACAGTGGTCCCAGGCATGGCCCCTCCGGGAGCCCCAGGAGCCCCCGCACGCACGCGGCAAGCCCACCAGGCACACACGGCGGCCACGGGCGGACACTCACATGAGGGAGGACGGGGGCCCGCACTCCTCCGTGATGTCGTTCAGGATGACGTGTGCGTCCTGCATCTCCTCCCGCTCGCCCTTGCGCTCGGCCACGAAGCCTTTCAGGCCGAAGATCGCCGCGGAGGCTGGGGGGGAAGAGCCGGTACAAACTGGGCCCTCCCCGCAGCCCCAGCGGGCGGGGGGCTGCAGCGCTGCGCTCAGTGGGGCCTCGCGGGCAGACACAGGCGGGACCTGCACCCCAGAGTGGACGCCGCGCCGCAGAGCAGGGAGCAGACACAGCGGCAGCAGAGGCCTCAGGCAGCAGGGCCGCGCAGCCCCGCAGGGGCCGAACCGGGCGGGGGTGACACTCTGGTCCTGCCAGGGACTTAACATGGTGGGAAGCGCCGTCCTAGAACGGCCCGTCAGCTGCCTGGCAGCTCCCAGCAGCGCAGCTGACCGAGGGGCAGCCGTGGGGCCTGCCGCCCTGACTGGGGCTGAGGGGAGGGGAGTGCGGCCCCTGTCCCAGCAGAGGCCTGGAGGGCGGGCTAGGCCCAGCCCGTTCTGGCCCTGGGCACCTGGTGGGTCCAGCCGGCTGCGGGCGGGTGTGCTCCACCGAGCCCAGCGGGCCTCCCCGTGTCTGCCTGCGCCCACAGCCGCGCAGAGGCCACTGCTTTTCCTGAGTTGGTGCTGTGTCCTCCCAGCCTCTCTGGCAAGCCCCAGCTGACCGCAAGTGCCAACTGCTTTCCCAGCCCCTCGGGGAAGCAGCTGGGAGGGGCGAGGTGGACGGCGGTCACCAGCAGTGGGAGGCCGGCTGGCCCGGGAGCGCGCCAACTGCAGACACTACGGCAGGGGCCTTGGCCCCAGGGGACAACGGGCCCCCCGGCGACCTGAGGGCAGGTCGGCACGTGCTGGGGTGCAGAGAGGAAGCAAAAGCAAACTCCCGCCCGGTCCTCAAGTGCAGGCGTGAGAAGGAGGCAGCGTCACGGAGCAGAGCGGGGCTTGCTCCGGCGCTTTGAAGTAGGAATCTAGTACATTTGTTTTCGAACTGTCTGAAAACCTTTACAAACTTTCTTTTCCCCAGGCTCTTCACGGCCATTCTTCTCTTCTTCAGAGGTTTTTCTTTTTGCTCCTTTCCCTTCGTGCTTTGTCATCTGGGATATCGAAGTATCGAGAGAGCCTGGAAATAAAATAGAAGCCAGACAGAAACACAGCTGGAGGCGAGGACGAGCCCAGGCCCCAGGCCCCAGTCCCCGCACTGAGATAGCCGGCGTGACAGGACGGGAAGGGACGGCTGGGACAGGACGGGACACGAAGGGAAGGGATGGGACGGGACGGAAAGCGACGGGACAGGGCGCAGGCCACAGCGTGACGGCTGTGCTGGGTGCGGGAGGGCTCAGGCCGGGACCCGCCTGCCCCGAGCCCACGGCGGGCCTCCTTGGCACAGAGGCCCTTCCGCAGCGACAGTGGCCGCCCGTGCCTGGGCCCTGGTGCAGACAAGTCTCTCTGCCACCGGTTCTGATCCGGGAAGTGTCCCGAGGTGCGAAGGGACGTGGCCTTGTCTTGCACAAGCCCAGGAGAAAGTTCAAGAACAAGTGCCAGAAAGACACGTGCGTGCGGTAAACTCAGGCTTCACGCACTGAGCGTGCCCTGAAGGCAGAAGAGGCTGCTGGGCCATCCCCGCAGGGAGCCCCTGCCCTCCTGCCCCCCTGTGCTCTAGGCTCTAGCCCCAATTCCGCGCACCCCTGGGGCAAAGTAGTTATCCGGGCAGCCTGAGTTCTTTCACCCACACGCGGGAGCACGCTGGCGGCAGGCCGTCTGGACGCCTCGCGCCAGGCCAGCCCACGTGGCCACACGCGCCCCGGGGGTGTCGGGCAGGGCCGCGCCCTCCGTGACTGCCCCACATACCTTGCAAGGGCCGGGAAGGAAGCAGCTGCCTCCTCCCCAGTCAACTCCTTGCGAAGGCAGATGTCCCCGTGCCCGACACGCATGCCCGCCCCGACGGGGAGCGCCCCGACGCCAGGCCTCCCCGGCACGCCGGCACCCTATCACTGCTCACGCTCAGCCCTCCAAAGCGTACGCCAGGGAGCCCCCCCCTTCTGCAGAGCAAAGCAGGACACGCTGGAGGTCCTGCCCCCGGCTTCGGGCGGAGCTCGTGGAGCGGAGCTGGTCTGCACACGGGATCCGCCGCGCGGGGCCGCCCCGGCGCAGGGCGCGGCCATCTCTGAGGCGCTTGCCCGCGGGAGAAGAGCAGGTCTCCTCGAGACGGCCCCGGCAGTGACCGCGAGACCAGACTCCACGCTCAACAGAAACCGGAGCTGCCGAACTTGCCGACAGCGGGGCCGGCATCTTCTCAGTGGGCGCGAGTTGCTTCCGTCTTCGGCTCCTGGACGCCAGACGCCGCGACTGTGGCGTCGCCCCGCACAGACACGGCCGGAGCCTGCCTGCGCGGAGCACGAGCCGCCACGCTCCCGCGGAGGCCCAGGCCGGCCTGGCGAGACTGCAGGCCAGCCCGAGCACCTCGCCGCTTTTAGGTGAGGAAATGACCCAATTCCAGCAGCTTCCTGGCAATGAGCTAATCATCCAGACGACGCAGCACACACCGGCACGCGCGCCACTGGACGCCGTGAGGAAGACGGCGCCAGGAGAGGAGCGCCAAGGCAGAAAGGCGGTCTGCGCCCGCCCACCCCTCCTCGGGAGCCCTGGCGCCCTGGCGAGGCGCCGGCCTGAGCAGGACAGCCTGGGGGCTGCTCCGCCCCCTCCACTTGGCAGGGGCCTCAGGCGACGAGTCAAACACTCCCGGAGCAGGCAGCGCCCACACCAGCACGCCCGACGGAAAGGAAAGCAGTGGCCGTGCGGTCTCGAGCACAGGACCGACTGGACGGCACTGAGGTCTCGACTCTCAAGAAGACCTCCTACACGGGGCGCGTCCCAGCCGCTGAACTGGCATCGTGCCGGTCTCACTTCCTCACAAAGTTCCCTTTTTGTAGTGGCAAAAACTAAAGACCTCTCCTTTGTGTTTGTGGGTTCGGAACACAGAAAACAGATTAAGTATTTCACGTACTCAGAGACTTCTGGGCACACCCGGGTCTGTGAGGAACACAAACGCAAACCAGAGTAACAGGTGAGGGTCTCAGTCAGAAATAACAAAGCTCCGAGGAGATCGGCAGTCCGGAACGCCCCATCTGCTGTAAGAAGCTGCACCCGAGCAGCGGACAACCACCAGCTGGGCCAGCTGGGCCGCGGCTCTGCGCGCCCCCCGCCCTCCAGGCCGCCCCCCGCCCTCCAGGCCTCGGCTCTGCGCGCCCCCGCCCCCCAGGCCATGGCTCTGCGCGCCCCCCCGCCCTCCAGGCCGCGGCTCTGCGTGCCCCCCCGCCCCCCAGGCCGCGGCTCTGTGCGCCCCCCCCTCCAGGCCGCGGCTCTGCGCGCCCCCCCCCTCCAG
>JAGFMF010012051.1:412098-422623 GCA_019455555.1 Galemys pyrenaicus
CCATGGCTCTGCGTGCCCCCCGCCCTCCAAGCTGCGGCTCTGCGCGCCCCCCCCGCCCCCCAGGCCGGCCGCCACCCGCAGGGCCTCCAGCGCTGCCAGCGCTCCCCCCAAGAGCGCAAAGCGCAGGGCCGGCCGCACCCGACACCTGGCGCTTACCTGCGTCGCCGCTGCTAGCTGGTGGGAGGTCGTCGAAAAGCAACGGTGCCCCCGGTCCTGAAACACAGAAGGACACGCTGTGAGCCCACACCGGCCGGCAAGGCCGCAGCCACCCACCAGGACGCCCAGGCGGGCCACTGGCGACAGACTGGACGCGCATGCGCCCGCCGGCCGGGTCAGCCTCGAGTCCTGGCCTGGCAGAAAGCCGCGCTCGGCCTTCCGAGCGAGGTCTCAGTTCAGCGGCTGAAACAGACACGTCTGAACCAGAGAGGCTGCTCGGCAAGTCTGCAGCTGCTCGGGGCTGGTGACTGGCGGTTTCTCTGCCTTACCTGAGGCCGTGGATTCAAAACTTAAGACAGTCCAACACCTAACACATCTGTGTGTCAAAACGGGGGAAAGGGAGAGAGATTGAGACGCCGACAGCCCGGCAGACGCGCTGACACACACCTGGGGAGCCTGCAGGCTGTACCTGAGTCGGCACTGCTGGCCGGAGGGGGCGCGTCAAAGGGCAGGGGTCCTTTCGGGGCGTCTCTCCCTGGAACACGGAACACCTGCTTAGCGCGTGCCCCTGCCGCCGGGCTCGCCCCACCCCTCCGGACAGGGCTTCTGTCCAGCTGTCCTCGACAGGACGCTTGTCCTCAACAGTCATCACAGAAGCAACGAGAGACGACCCAACAGGCACTTTGAGAAAATCAAACACTTCTGCAATTTTATTACTGAAAACAACTATGTAAAAATTTTCAAAGTGAGTCCTGGGCAGAAACAGGCTTCAGATAAGAGAACAACGATCTGAAACCTCAGAAGACAACTTCAGAGCTGGGGCCAGTCAAAGACCCAGCGTGGACGGCGCGGGGGGCGGCCGCGTGCCCAGCTCAGGGAGGTCTGCGAGGAGACGCAGCTGCGCGGAGGCGGGGCTGGGGCGGGAACTTGCCGTTCCAGACCGAAAGCCTCAAGAGCAGAAGCGCCTTGTCCGAAACGTTTAGCAGCGCTCATCCCTTTCCGCAGAGTCCACCCAGCACCCCTTCTTCTCCAGCCCCTCCCCACAGCACCATGGCGCAATCAGGCGCAGGACTGGCCAGCAGAGCCACTGGCCCACCGGACACGGTGCTGTCCGGGCCTGGGAGCTGAGTGCAGCGCACCACAGAGGCCGCCCGCCTGTGTGCACGAGCGAGTCTCGGTCAAAGTGACCCGCTCCAGGAGAAAGTGTCCTCAGGCGTGCTCAGCTGGGGCGCCACGACGAGGAGGACTCTCCTGCTTCACGCCCCTGCCCTCTGAGCCGTGTGAGTGGACACGCTGACCCCTCGGGGGAGGCCCAGCCCGGCCCCAGCGGGCCGCGCACTGAGCCGCCCTGCGCTGAACCGGCACTGCTGCGCACACAGTGGGGCTGCCGCCCGGACAGGGAGCCCACGTCGCCAGAGGCCAGCCGCACGCCCCGCCAGCCGGGCGTGCAGCACCCAGCACGTCGCCCGCCCCTGCTGCTCTCCTGGCCGGTCGCAACGCTGAAGAATTTTAAGTTGAGCCACCGTAAGTGGGGGCTGCACTGAGTGTGGAAATTCAAGGGACGCCCTGCGACCACCCCACATTTTGGCCACACCCGAGCGTGGCTGACAAGGACGAGAACTGCGTACACGGCCGCCAGCCCAGGCGTGGACTGAGGCTCCGGCTTCCCAGCCGCCCGGGGCACAGAGCCGGCGGCCCGCACCCTCAGAGAGGCTTGACAAAGACCACCTCGCTCAGCCCTGAGGACCCAGAGGGGTGCAGAGGCCCTGAGGCCGCAGCCTCCCCAGCATCAGGATGCCCGAGAAGGAAGCCAGCAGCCTGCAGAGGTCAGCGTTGCAGAGGTCCTGACCAGCCAGAGCCCGACATTCTGTTCTGCGTAAAAGTAACACACGGTATTCGGACTGCGATCGCTGCACTCCAAACTTAACCCACTGCTCTAGAAGGAGCCCCCCAATCTGTAAATACAAGAACCCTAACAGAGAAGCAAGACCGGGGCGTTTTCCACCTGTGCATCTCTCCACACTCGGACACCCAGTGGCCACGGGCCTGCGCCGCTGACTGGGCTCTGCCACGCACCGTGGCACACGGCCCTGAGTTTAGACCCAAACTTTCTCTTCAACTCGGAAGAGTCCACGTGTGCAAGGCCACGCGCCCCCTGAGGCAGGCCAGCGCAGCACGCCCCTGCTCCGGGAGGCCCTCGGGTGCACGGCAGCAGTCAGAGGCAGAAGCACTGGCGCTCCCCGGCCTCAGCTGCACAGCCCATGGCCTGGGCCAGACACAGGCAGGTGGGCTGCCCCGGGCAGTGCCCCAGCTCTCCCCGAATCACAGCCCCCACGCGTCCGGGGATCCAGGCCTCGGTCTTCACCAGCACCTAAGCCGTCGGTCTCCGTCGGACCAGGCCGCATGGGCAGTTCAGGCTCTTCCAGCCACTTTCTGAAACCCCCACTTTGCTGTCACTGGTCCTTTCGATCGGTCAGGACAACCGACCTTCAGAAACAGCAGGCCTCCAGCGCCCAAGCCTCAAGCCGGTGAACAGACTCACTCCTCCATGGGTGACTTTTCCCTAGCAAACCTCATCTTGTCCAGGCCCCTTAGCACCCCAGCCAGCTCCTGTGTGCTGAGGAAGCATCCTCTTGGTGTCAAAGCTGCTTTAAAAAAGACACTGCAGGGCCTCCCTGGTGGAGCATGGTGAAGTCTCAGCACTGTGGGGCTTCCACAGCCGCTGCAGCACAATGACCCCAGCCAGGGAGGGACCCACGGGGCGCAGCAGACCTCTCCTGCCTCCCGCTGCCCCCTCGGCAGTGTGTTTTAGTGGATCCGCCTGTTCTGCTCCCCACTGTCTATGGAGCGTCCTCTCACCCCCACACCTTTGGCCTGGACCCCAACTGTTGTATTGCATAAATCTTTTAAAAAAACAAACAAACCCCACACTCAGCAGGCAGGGCCTCGACACCCACGCCAGAGAAGGGCTCTAAACACCAGGCAGCCCCGTCCCCTCAGCCGAGCGGCCTCCCCACTGCACCCGGGGCAGGCTGCCAGGTGCCAACCCGTGTTGCCTCAAGGGTGCCTTTCCCTAAGCAAACCCAAATGTCTCTGGATGAGAAAGGACAGAGATCTCATAAATTGACAGCTGGCAGGCACACCTGTCCACCCGGCCCCCAGACAGGAGGCTGTGGCCCTCAGCAGAAGCTAAACGCACAACCAAGCCAGGACCCAGGGCCAGGGCACGTGGACTCCAGCAGCGGCCAGCTGCACCGGCATGGCCGCCACGGGGGCGGAAAAGGAGCCACCCGGTTGGCATGGCGAGAAGCCGTCAGCACTGCGCCGTGAGAAGCCCGGGTCTGGGCCTGCCAGCGACCCGCCAGCAGCGCACTGGAGGGCCTCACGCACGCGGGCGGCCCAGACCCACCCACTCCGGAGGCCACGCTTGCCTTGGCATTTCTTGCAGCCTCAGCTTCGCCAGCTGCAGCCACAATCAATCCCATTTAGAATTCAGCTCCCTGGACACGAAGGCTGGGCCTGTCCACCGGGTGCTCCAACACTGGACATCCCAGACGGTCTCCACAGCGCTGCCAGGCAAAACCCTGGGCCCGACAACACAGGCCCAGGACCCCGCTCCTGGCTTCAGGCTGGTGGCCCTGCAGCGGGCCTGGAGGTCTGCACGTTTCCTGCCCCAAAGTTTCCCAGCAAGGCCTTGTGCTGCCATGTCCCGCTGGATGTCCTGCCGGGAAGACGTCGGTGGGTCCTCCAAATTAAACCTGGCCCAGTGGACCACTGGGCCAGAGGGCTGCACAGTCAGGGCCTCCTCGCCCCGCCCCAAGCACACAGGTCTAGGGGGTCGCAGGCCCATCAGATGTGCAGGCCCGAGCAGTGCCGGAAACGGGATGGGACACTTCCCAGCACTGAAAGGACAGAAAACTACCACTCAGGATGCATCACAGCACAGAGGAGCGCCGGGCCTGGGTTTCAAGAGCTGGCTACAGCTGCTCACTGCTTCAGTCTGGGCCCCGAAGCCAGCGAACGCAAGCCCCAAGCTGCTACCACCGGCAGGGACAGAATGGAAAGCCGCAGGGGCAGGCGCCGGCGCCCAGGTCAGACTGCCCTCACCCGGGAGTGGACAACTCGGCAGCCCCAACCCCAAAGTCCTGCAACTGAGAGAACACCTCCCCCCAGCCGGTGCATGCAAACAGCCCAGAAAGTGCACCCGAACCTGTGCCCCCAGCCCCCCACGTGCACGCTGCCTGCCCTCCAGCCCTGCAGAGGACGCAGCCCGCCCCCAGCCCCGCGTGGACGCGGCCCCGCAGCCGCACGCGTGGACGCAGCCCGCCCCCAGCCCCGCGTGGACGCGGCCCCGCAGCCGCACGCGTGGGCGCACACAAAGGGCCGGCGGCCGCGGGCCGAGCCCCGTCGACCTGCGCAATGAAGATGGCGGAGGCGCCCGGCCGGCTCCGACGGCGCAGGCCGCGCTCTCCCCGCTCCGCCCGCTCAGGCCGCGGCGCCCGCCGCCTCTGCCCCGCGGCCGCCCGGGCCGCCCGCTTACCGGCAGCCGGGCGCGGCGAGCGCTCGGGCTCCGGCAGGTCCCCGAACAGGTCCATGGCGGCGGCGGCGGCACACGCGCAGCCCGCGAGGCGGGGGCTCCACACCCGGCGGCGGCGGCGGCGGCGGCGACGGCGGCGGTGACGGCGGCGGTGACGGCGGCGGCGGCAGCGGCGGCGGCGGTGACGGTGGCGGCGGCGGCGGCGGCGGCGGCGGCGGCGGCGGCGGGGCGGTGGCGGCCGGCGCCGTCAATCACCCGGGGGCGGGCCCGGACGCCACCAATCGGCGCGCGGCGTGGCGGGCGTCCCAAGGTCCTTCGCGCGCGGGGCGGGGCGGCGCGGGGCAGGGCGTGCGGGCGCCTGCGCACTGGGCTCCCCTGCCACGCCGCGCCGGCCCTGGGGGCACGCGTGGAGCCGGCGCCGGCGGGCAGCTCCGGGGGTCGCCAGCGGCCACGGGCCCGGGGCTGTGCGCGGACTCCGGACCCGGCCCGCCGGGGAGAGGTTCGGTCGGGGGGCGAGGGCGCGCCCAGGTCGCGCCGGTGCTTCAGGGCGGAACCTACGCGGGCAGGAGGGGGCGCGGGGCCCGCCTCTCGCCGGCGCGCGTCGTGGCGCAGACCCCTCCTTGGGCTCCCCCGCGGGCGTGTTCGCCCGGCGCTGCCGCCTCCCGGGCCCCACCGAGACGCTAGGTCCGCGCGGGTGGGCGTCCCGTCGAGTCCCAGGCAGGCTGCCGCGTGCGCGGCCACCGGTCTCCTGCACGGGGCCTGCCCCGGCCCTTCGCTCCCTTCGGCCGGCCCACTCGCGGGTGCTTACTTTACAGGCGCAGCTCTAACTCCCTCCCACTCTGCTGGGTCGCCCGAATTGTTCCACTTTGGCCACTGAGCAGGCTCCCAGGCGTGCACGACGCTGTCCGTCGCCCTTCTGCAGGCCAGTGCTGGGCTCGGCCCCTGCGTAACCTGGACCGATCGTTTATCTCGGGATATGTGGTTTCTTGCTTGGGAAATTGGTGTCAGAAACCAAGGTCTGAGCACTGGGTGCTCGTCACCGCAAGTTTTAGAAAGACCTCAGACTAAAAACCTTTTTAAGACTTGGACCCACCTGGTGGCACAGCGGGTTGAGCGCTGAACTGTGAAACATCTGTGGCACAGCAGCTCCAGTGGATCCCCGACCAGGGAAGGATCCCACAGGGCGCATATCTTTCCTGCCTCCCCGCTGCTCCCCTCAGCAGTGCACTTCAGTAGATCCTCCTGTTCTGTCTCTGGTGAATGCTCGCACTCCCTCCACACACACCTGTGGCCTACACCCCAGTTTTTGTATGCATAAATTTTGCAAAAAAAAAAGCTGGGGTGCAGGCCAGAAGCGAGGCACAGGGGGTGAAAGGATTCGCCAGATGCAGTGGCGAGCATAACAGGCAGACCCACTGAAATCCACTGCCGAGGGGAGCAGTGGGAGGCAGGAGAGGTCTGCTGCACCCTATGGGTCCCTCCCTGGCCGGGGATGGACTTGGGTCACAGTGGCTTTGGAGAGCTTATACTGTTGAGACTAACCCATGCACCCCAGGGCCTCCCCCCCTAGCCCTACTGAAAGCCTTTCAACAGTTTCTGCGGGCTGATACATCCACCCTGTGGAAGTTGTGGCCTGCTGTCCTGAAGGACACTTGGGCAGGCGTGGCTGCACCAGAGCTCTACGTCTCAGGGTCTCAGGGCCAGCATGACGCGCACCAACGAGGACTCTTCGGACTGGTTCCTGGAGCCCACGCACTTGAAAGTCATCACTGACCCTTTGCTTTCCCCCAAAGTGTAACTTGAAAACCATGATAAATGTCATGCAGCAAATTAGATATGTCGTATTTTTTTAAGTATTTCCGCCTCCGAGACATCGCAGAAGCCTCAGTTGTTTACTCAGATGTTGTCTTCTTAGTGTTCACATCACTCTTCCAGGACCATCCGCATTTGTACCTTGTGCACCTTGTGACCCTCCTGAATGGATCACACAAATAGGTTATGGACTTCGACCCCCATTCCACACCTACAGGATCCAAGAACTACAAATCCCATTAGGTCATTATCGAAGGGCAAATCACTGGGACCTGAGGGTGGAGGTGAGCAGCCAGGCTGAGTATAAAAGCAGACACGTGGGCCTTGGGGGCCCTTTTTCCTTGGGAGCAGCTCTGAGGACTGCTGGACAGTACGGCTCTGTGTCCCTCTCTTCTTGTGTTATTCACCACGCTATTTCCCCTTCTCTTGTCAATAAAACCCTTTACCAACCACTGTTGTGTGTGCTGCAGTTGGGGCATTACAAGTGCCTTTCGAGCACTGAGAACCCAGTCAGGCAAACCCATTTTATATTAGGGTTGCCCTGGAACATTCCCACCCCATTTTCGAGGTCAGGAACTTTTCCGTCATCAAGAGCAGAAACCCCGCACTCACAGGGCTGTGCTCCGCACCCAGAAGCCTCCGTTTCCTTGGCCTCTGAGTTTGCCTTTTCCGCCTCACTCGTGTGAGGGATCGCTCTGTTCACTAGCGGTTGGCTTTTCTCACTTCGGAAAATGCTTTTGAGGTTCAGCCACGTTGCAGGCTAGACCAAGATGTCGTTCCTATTTTTTCCTCACAAATGGACTTTATTGGGTCAAAATTAACTTTATTTTTCAGTTTTACTGAATAATATTCCAGTCTGAATAGACACCATTTTGTTCAAGTATTTCTCGATTGAGTGGGACTGGCGTTTCCACACTTTGTGTTACGACCAACCCAGCTGTGAACATGTGTCCAGTTGCCGCCGGAGTCCATTTCAGTTCTTTGCAAATATGCAAGGAGAGGGCCTGCCTGCTGGGTTATGTGATAATTCCGTGTAGTTTTTTGAAGGAGGTCCCTGTTTTCTACAGTGTCTGTCATTTTATGCTTCATAGGCAAATGAGCATTTATATATATATATATATATTTTTTTTTTTAGATTTTTTATTTATACATACAAGAGCTGGGGTACAGGCCGGAGGCCAGGGACGTGAGAGGATTCACCAGAGACAGAGCAGGAGCAGAACAGGCAGACTGACAAACTGCTGAGGTGAGCAGCGGGCACGGCAGGAGAGGTCTGCTGCACCACGTGGGTCCCCTCCCTGGCTGGCAGCAGGGATTGAACTTGTGCTGCAGTGGCTGCGGTTTGCTTCGTAATGCGTTGCTTAACCCGCTGCGCCACCAGGGAGGCCCACATTTTTATATTTTTGATACAAAATTTCATGCACACCTACTTGATAAATGTAATTCTCATTACATTAATGTACTGAAACGCATTTGTCATAATTAAATTATGGGTATATTTTAACGTATACTAAATTTTATCTTAAATAATCCAAGTGGTGCAGTAGTCAGTAAAAGAAGAAAAATATAGGGCAAAATGGGTCAAAAAAATTTTTTAACGATTTATTTATTTATGCATACAAGAGCTAGGATACAGGCCAGAATCACAGTTGGTGAGAGGATTTCACCAGAGACAGTGTGGGGGAGCAGAACAGACAGACTGACTCAAACACACCACCAAGGGCAGCAGCGGGCGAGGCAGGAAAGGTCTGCTGCGCCATGTGGGTCCCCTCCCTGGCCAGCGGCAGGGATCGAACTCGTGCTGCAGTGGCTGCAGTTTGCTTCATAGTGCGTTGCTTAACCCACTGCGCCACCAGGGCGGGCCCCGAAATGGGTCAAAACCAGCTTGTGGGCCCTGTGGGACATCTAGCCAAAGCTTGGCTAGAAAAGCAGCGTTCCAGCTACTGAAAAAGGGTCCCTTTGCACTGACAATATTAAAACAATTACCATAAAATTCAGAGTTCAACTCAGACAATGAAGAGAAACATTAAACATTTCAGAGATCAGCACGAGTGTGTGCACCATTCCTGCTCCCTTACATAAAGAATGATTTTAGTAGAACACAGGCCCAACAAAGGATAAGAGGCCGATTATTTTTCATGCCCCTCTGTTCAGTTACCCACAGAGTCAAATTTTTGCAACTCAAAAAGAGAAAAAAAGGTAAATAGAATCCCGGTGAGGTGACAACAGCAGAGGCCAGCCGCCTGGGGAAGCTGCCCCAGGCCCGGGCGGCAAAGCCCACGGGAGGCCTCCAGCCAGCTTGGACTTGCGGCCTCTGCCTGGCAGGGACCAGGCCCGGGCCTGCCTGACTGCAGCCAGTGGGACCCTGGAGGCCGAGTGCAGGCTGGCGGGAGGTAATGAGGCTTTGTTAGGCCTGCTGAGTTCCATTCTGGCCAGGCCAGGCCCCTGGCCCTATGTGCTTCGTCCCCTCAGAGAGCCTGGTGGACAGTTACTGCAGCCTGCTCGCACACCCCCTCCTGCTCTGGAGCTGCCCCCCAGGTCTAGAAGCCTGCAGGGAGCAGGGGAGAGGGAGGGGCAGACCCCACCTCAGCCACCCGCCTGCACTGCATCCTGTGCTGTGTTCTCCCCCTCCTGACCAGCCCTTCTGGATTTTCCTCCCTAGTTGGACAGAGATCCCTCTAGGGATTCTCAATCAAGGTCGAAGACAGTGACCTCTAGGGTCCAGAGCCAGCCCCCTCTGCTGACCCCCCTCCGCCCTGTCGGGGCTGGCCTGCGGGGCTCCCACGCCCCTCCCCAGCCTGCTGACCACTGCCCTCTGCGCCTGTGTCCTCTGTGGTAAGGCTCAGGAGACATCTGGTGCCTCAGAAACTGCCTCTTCCTGGGGACCCACGGGCAGGTGGTCCCCGGTCCTGTTCTCAGTACCCCTCTCCCCATCTCTGGGTCCTCAGGCCCTCGAACCAGCAGGGTGTCCAAGCACCTGCGCAGGGCTGCAGGGACGTCTGTGCTGGGGGTGAAGGCCGAGCTGGAGGCCAGCAGCGCCCAAGGGTTCTGGGTGTGGCGCAGCTAGCAGCAGGCTGGGGAGAGCAGGGGAGCACTGGCCTGTCAAGCCAGGTCACCGCGCTCCGAATCCTGCCGGCAGGGCCCAGCAGCCCTTCCAGAGCTGCAGCCGGGACCACAGCCTGCCCGGGGCGCTCACGTCCCACAGAGCCCACAAGGCAGTTCATGAGGGCAAGGGGGCCCCTTGCTCCAGCCTTGTCTCGGCACCCCCATGTCAGTGAAGTCTCATGTCCCCCCTGAAGACTCCACCGCGCTGTCCTCAGCTCCCCGAGCAACCAGAGTGAGCCAGCGGGCGTCACGGGCAGCGCAGGAGACCAGCACCAGGGCCGCCTGTCTCCGGCCCACGGCCCACAGCCCAGAGCGCTCACGTTGCCAAGGCTGGGCACGCTGCGGGGTCCCCAAAGGCCTGGGGTGAGGATGGAGCCAGCGGGGCACCCAGCGCCTGCCTGCACAACTGGCCGAGCCCCTACAAGGGGCAGAAGGTGGGGGAGCCCCAAGGCCTGGGGGTGGAGGTGAGGAGGCCAGGCAGAGAGAATGAAGGAGGGGGGCTGGTGAGCAAGGGGAGCAGAGGAAACATTCTGCGCCACACCAGGCACCGGGCAGGTTTACCCCCATCTTCTCCTTCACGCCTCAAAACCAGGCCGTTTGTAGACGCTGGCCAGGGGCACCAGCAGAGGGGCGGGGAGAGGAAGGACACCGTGCAGCGCCCAGCGTGCGGCCGGGTCCCCGCGGAGCTCTTCGCACTGCCCCGCGCTCCAGAGGGACAGCTCTGGCTCCCCGTCCTTCTCAGGGCAGAGAAAGGTGCGAGCCCAGCGGGAGGCGCGGTCAGCAGCGCCCTGGGCAGGCTGCCGCAGAAACGGGGCTTCTGGACGACACAGGACAGCAATCCCGGAGAAACAGGGCGGTGGGGGCGGCGGGCTGGGGGGCGCAGCGGCAGCGCGCGGGGGTCGCGACAGCGGTGAC
>JAGFMF010012051.1:423802-449857 GCA_019455555.1 Galemys pyrenaicus
GGGGGGGGGGGGGGGGGGGGGGGGGGGGGGGGGGGGCCATTCGCCTGGCCCGTTTCTCTGGGAGCGATGCCCCCCAGGCATCCAGGCGGGCGTTGAGTGCACAGGAGGACAGAGGGGAGCTGGGCATGGGGAGCGGTTCTGAAGCAGAGGCTTAAGGGGGCGGTGCCGCGCGCACCGGGGTGAGGGTGCTGGGGCCGGGGCAAACCCTCCTGGTCCAGGTGAGAGCAGCCTCCAGGCAGTGCCGGGGCAGGCTCGGGTGCCCAGCCCAGGTGAGTCCTCCTGCAGGTGGCCGTGGAGCGATGCCCCGGGAGGACGCTGCACTCTGGAGGAGCTGAGACTGAGTGAGCGCTGCCTCTGGAAGCAGGAAGCCCCGCAGGTCCGGGCCGGCAGGTCCTGGCAGTGAGGACGGAGCCGGAGGAGTGACTCGAACTGTTGCTTTGGAGCGACTCGAACTGTTGCTTTGGAGCGGGAGACAGGCAGAGCCAAGGGTGTGCAGCCGCAGGTCTGACCACCCCCTTTGGGGTGCAGATGGCTCATCTAGAGGGTTGCTGAGAATGACCCAGAAAGGGGGGGAGATTAATGATGCCGTGGCTGGAGGTGGGGCCTGGAACCCAGTGCCCAGAGGGCCACACTGGAGATGGAAGGCAGGCAGGTGGTGTAGGCAGCAGAGTTCTGGCCCCCAGAACGCTGGGGCTGGCACACCGCATGCCCAGGCCGTGGACAGATTGCCTTGCCCGGCCTGGAGGAAGGGAGATGACTTTGGCTTATCTGCGTGGACCTCAAGCAGAAGGAAGAGGGAGGCAGTGGGAGGGGTGAGGCTGGATGGTCAGATGGACGCAGCATCGTTGCTGAGGGTGGAGGGAGGGGGCCGCCAGCGAGGAAGGTGGGCAGCCTCTACGGAGGGAGAAGGAAGGTGGACCCTCCCTCAAGTCCCCAGAACAGAATGTGGCCTGCCTTGACCTCAGCCTAGGGACCCTGGGTCAGACTTGTCAGCTGCAGGACGCAAGAGAAGATACTTATGTTAAGCCAAGTTGGTGGTGAGCTCTTATGGTGGCCCTGGGGAGCAGTGGGAGCGGCCAGCAGCCAGCGACACAGGGTAGGGCAAAGGCCCTTGTCAGAAAGTGGTGAGGCCTTGGGAGGGAGGTGCGTGTGGCAGGGCCGTCTGGCAGAGCGGGAGGGGAGCGGGTGGTCCCAGGCTGCACGGCGGGCAAGGCGGGCAGTGGGCACTGCTGGGAGCCTGAGAGGGACTGCTTGGGGGCTGCTCTGAGGGGAATGAGCAGAGGGGTGGGCCGGGCCAGAGCTCAGGGCCAGCACTGACTTGGGGGCCCGGCCCAGGGACCTGCTTACGGGGTCAGCCTGCTGCCGTCCCTCGCCCACCTCCCCAGGCTCCCAGGGCCCTCCCCGGGGCTGCTGGGCCGGTGGGCAGTGCGGGCTGGAGAGTTCTTCGTTCAAAACCGTTCCTGGCTCGCGCTCCCCAGGCAGCTCCAGAGCACACCACAGTGGCCTTCGGGTGCTGCTGGGAGCTGTGCGGGCAAGCTCAGGCAGGCCCGCCCGCCCTGTGTGCCTGTGCACGCATCCCATGTTGGCCTGTCTGCAGCCACTGCACGCGCAGAGTCCCCGTGGGCCTGCCTCCCCCACCCACCTCTCATCCCAGCTACCAAAACAAAGCCTCGGGTGGTGGGGGGCGGGCTGGGGATTGAGACGGGATCACAGGCGCAGCACCTCACAAGGGGTTTCTGTCGGGAAGGTGCTCTGAGGTGCTGCACCCCAGCCGGCACTGCCCGCCCAGGTGAGAACTGGCTGCCCTGCGGCCTGCAGCTGGAGCCCGCGCCTCTGGCAGTGACCCTGAACCTGACCACTGTGCGGCAGGCCCGGCCCTGCCCAAGACACTCCTCACTCTCACTCTCTTCCCAGACTGCCCCTGGGCCCACCCTGTCCAGAGTCTGCTCTGCCCAGGGCTATGGCACAGACTCTGAAGCAGGGTTTTGAAAGGAACTGGGGAGACAAAACCCCTCAAAATTCCCAAACCATGCAGCTAGCAGTTAGGTGGCTTTTCAGTCCTGGAAGCTCATGAGCCAGAGGGCGGTCCTGGGCCAGCTGCTGTCCCCTTGCTCAGTGGCCTGAAGACACCTCTGCCTGCAGCGTCCACTCCAGGACGCCTGCGACTCCCGGGGAGAGCGGGCCAGGCTGAGGACCTGCCAGGCAGCGGGGGCAGAAGCACTGTCCGCTGAGAGCTGCCGCACTGCGGGCCTTGCCCTGTCTGTGCGGGGAGTGTGACTTCGGAACACGCGGACACATCAGACACCCCGTCATTCAGTAGCCTCAAAGGGCAGCACGCGCTCCAAAGTCCTTTATTTACTAACGCCAGGACGTTTCACGGCGGCTACTGCAAGCTCAAGTGCGCTAAGTGCGAGTCAAACCGAGCACCTGGCTTCTCCACCAGCTCTGGGCAGCAGGCTGCCCGCCCCCACGCCCGGCCGAGGGGCAAGCTCAAGGCCCCTGCGGGCCGGGCCGCTGCTGCCTGGATTCTGGTGCTCAGCAGCCGGACAGGCCCAGCGCCACTCCAGGGACCTGGCCCCAGACCCGCATCACCAGGGCAGGCTGGGCAGCGAGCTATGAGAGCCTGGCACCTCCGTAGGCAGCTTCCTCCTGCCGGGGCTCGCGCCTTCTCCCCCAGGGGGCTGCAGGGCCCATAAAAGTTACCCCTCAAGAACAGAGGGGTGTGATGGTGGCCATCAGGGACTGCCCAGCAGGCCTTCCCCAAGGAGGGTGGCAGACGCCAGAGACATCAGTCTCTGCCCCACCACGTCTGGTGCCCAGGGCCCAAGCTTGGCTGGGTCACCACGGCCTCCAGACGCTCTGGGCTAAGCGGGCCGCTGTCAGGCTGCTCAGGGCCGTAGGCACCAAGTCCAGCCCCTCAGCAGGAGCCCGGCTCAGTTCTGCCTCCTCCAGGTCAGAGCATTGGTCGTCGCTGGGGCCCTGGGGGCTAGGGAGCGGCGATCCCAGGGCCCCTCCCGCTGACCAGCCGTTCTGCCCTGAGGTTCCCACAGGCCCAGCCAGCGCGTCTCCCAGCAGGTCCCGCAGGTCCCGGAAGCTGCTGCCGTCGCGCAGCGGCATGGACTCGAGCAGGTGGTTCAGGAGCTCGGCTGCGACGGTGGCGTCGATGGCCTGGCACGTGGACACGAACGTGTGCACCTCGTGCATGCACTGGATGTAGCCCGCGGCAAAGCGCTCGCTGGCTTCTGCCTGCAGTTGCTCGCGCTCTGCGCCCGGGTGGGGGGGGGAGAGCAGTGAGCGCGACCGGCGTGGTCCGGCCCGCCCAGCCTGGAGAACATGGCTCGCCCAGGAGATGCGGGGGCGCGCCCAGCTCCTGGGGGAGCCCGAGCCGCCCACAGCAAGGCGGCGAGGGTGGTCCTCCATCCAGGGCCGGGCCGGGCCGGGCCAACGTGCCCCGCGACCGGGTGGCAGGCGCCCGCGGCCCGCGCCCCCGCCCACGCGCCCCGCCGCACTCACCGCGCGCCCGGCCTCGCAGCGCGCCCTGCACGCGCCGCACCGTCAGCTCCAGCACCTCCGCGTTCTCCAGCTTGGCCTGCACCTGCGGGGCGGAGCGCACGGTGCAGAGGCGGTGAGGCCGGGCCTGGGCTGGTCTGGACGCCCGCGTGCCCCGGCCGCCCCGGGAGCCCGCCGCACCTCGGCGCCCGCCAGCAGCAGCCGCAGCTCCTGCAGGCTCTCGTTGATCCGCGCGCGCCGCTTCTTCTCCACCAGCGGCTTCCGGGCCTGCGGGAAGCGGCCGACTGAGCGCCGGCCCCGCGCGGCCTCCGCCCGCCCGCCCGCCCGCCCGGCCGCGTGCCCCCGCCCGCACCTTGCGGTCGCCCCGCGCCCCCCGGCCGTCCCGGCCCTCCCGGCCCGCGCCGCCCCGGTCCGGCGCCTGGGGCGGAGCCATGGCCGCGCCGCCAGCGCGCAGCACGCCCGGCCCGGAGGTCCCGCCGCCCGCGCCGCCCGCGCCGCCCGCGCCTTTTGTAGCGCCTCGCTTGCGTCTCAGTGCGCGCATTGGCCCCGCGGCCGAGCCGCGCCGCCAGGCGAGCGGCGGCCAATGGGAGCGGCGCGCTTTGTCCGGCCCCGCCGCCGGCTCCGGCGGCAGCTGGCGGGGCGGGCCGCGGGCGGGGCCGCGCGACCCCGCGGCGGGGCGGGCGCCGGAGGGCGGTGGTCGGGTGCCGCCGCCCCTGCAGGTGCCCTCCCCAGCGCGCCGGCCCGGGAGCGCCTCCCTCTGTCCGCCCCAAGCCCGCGCGCGCGGTGCGGAGGAAACGGCTGGCGCCGGGGCTGGGTGCCGCGGGCAGCGCTGCGGGCGCGGCCGCTTCTCGACTGGGCCTCGCCCCGGGCGGTGGCCGCGGAGCCCCGGGAAGTGGCGGGCGGCGGAGCGGGCCGTGGCCTCCGCGCGACCCTGCGGACCTGAGGGCTCCCACAGCGACTCGGGTCCCGACGCCACCCCGCTCCCTGGGGAGCGCCCAGCGGAGCGGCGCACGTCCCCTGCGGGCTCTCCCCCAGGCGTGCCCCTCCGCCACCCACGGCCAACCTCCGGCCCGTCCCCTTCTCCCGTACCCCATCTCCCCTAACCACCTCCCCACCCTCCTTGACCGCCCTTTGGCGTCTGTGCCCACCCCTCGTGCCCTTCCTTGACCCCCGCCTGTGCCTTCCCCCTCCCCGCAGCCCCTGCCCCCTCTGCCTGCGAGTCCCGGTAACTTGACGCCCGACAGTTGGCAGCTGCAGCAGCTCGCTGCGCCAAGAGCGACAGGTGTCTGCCGCGCCTTTGTCTGCTAGCTTTGTCCACGGCGCCTGTGTTCACAGCCCGCAACACCCCCGCAGCGGCGTCCATCTGCCGGCCCAGGCTCCCGCGGGCAGGGCGGGGTGTGGAGGCGGAGGGCTCTGTCCGCCTGGCCCCCCACCAGGAAGCCTTCCCACACCTACCTCCTTAAGAGCTCCCCACCCCTCGGCTTCCTCCCCGCAAGGGGCCTGCCCCACATGCTGCCCACCATCACTGCACTGCCCCCGGGGCGGCCAGGGCCTGGCTGTGAGCACTCTGGTCAGATGGTTCTGACCTGGCTGCGGACAGGGAAAGTGAGGGGGAGGCAGCTTGCACTGCAGGGGGGGGGGGGCGCCCAGCCTGCTCAGGGGTGTCAGGCTGGCCAGGATGCCCTCGGCCGGTGCCTGCATGGGACTGGCGCCCTGCTCTGCCACCACACTGCAGGGCCCCACCAGAGGGGCCTCCGGGACCAGGCACCGGGAGGCTTGGAGGTTCCCGGGTCACCTCTGAAATGACCTGAGGGCCCCTTTGCTGGTTTCCATCTGCGTCCTGTGACTCAGCACAACTGGAGACCTCCCCGGCTCGGGCTTTGCCACCTGGATGCGAACCTGCGCTTTGCTTCAGTTCCTGCCGGCCGCCCCCCCAGCTCACTGCCCCACCCTCCCTACCCCTAGTGGCGGTGGGACCTGGCCGCAGACCCCCAGAAAGCCACACTGGCCTGCGACCGTGCCCTTCCGCGCCCTCAGACATTGCCGCAGACAAGGCCCCCACAAGCCTGCGGCTGGGTGTCCGCCTGTGGGCGCCTTGCCGACCGCTGTCGGGCGTCCACGTCGTCCCAGCAGGCGCTCTGGGTGCCGCCCGTGAGCATGGGTCCACGCAGACGGGGTCCTCGGGGCCCGCCTGGGGGGCACGGGCCGGGGGCCAGCAGAAGACGTGATAAAGCCAATGGCACAAGCAAAACGAGGGTCGGGGCTGCAGGAGCGCGCCGTGCTCTGCGGCACGCTGGGCCCGCGCTGGCCCATGCCCGTGCCGCCTGTCCACGGTCCCGCCGGGAGCCGGGCAGGAGGCCGGTGCGGCGCTGGGTGTGAGGGTGCCGACGGACGCCTGAGGGACCGGCAGCGCCAGCAAAGGGAGGCGGCCGAAGGGAGGGGCCTGCGGCCGGGCGCCGGAGAGGACAGGCGCCTGCCCTCGCCCTCGGGCACGGGGGACAAGGCCCCGTGGTGCCCACCAAAGGCCGGCCAGGCGCTTGCTTACAGGAGGAGGAGGAATGAAGAATGAGTAGCTCAGGGAGCGAGGGCGATGGCGTGGCGAGCGTCCTGCCCATTGTCCACGCTGGGCCCCGCGGCACCTGGGAGCCGAGAGCCCGGCCCTGGCCCGCAGTCTGACACCAAGCCCGCGCTGACGCCACCTCCGCCCGGCGTCCACCCGCAGACGGTGCGCTGGGACTTGCGGTCCTCGGGGTGTGGGTCTGGGTGGCTGGGCTGTGGGTCTCGAACCTCCTTGCAGAGACCACTCAGAGTCCCTTCCCGACAGCAGCTTGGCACTGGAGCGGGGCGGGAGGGAGGCTGAGGACGGGGCACCGCGGCGTCGGGACAACGTGCTCTTTCTCTGAAGAGAGAAGCGCGGGAAGGACAGCGAGGCCTGTGTGTTGGCGCGAGCTCGGGGGCTGGCGTTATGGCCTCTCAGGCCGGCCTCGGCTCCCCAGCTGGCCGCTTCCCCTGGGAGCCCGAGTTCCCCTTGTCCAGGCCGTCCAGGCACTGCCGTTCCCGGGCGTAGGGTCCCGCTCCTACCACCTGTCCCTTGGGCCGGCCTCCCACAGGTGGCCATGCGGGCCCCGGGCCGACGGCGGGGGGCGGCGGGCCGAGGGCCGCGACTCCCGGGGCAGAGGCGGGGCGCGCTGTTGTGTGGAGGCCTGCGGGCAGTCAGTCCACGGGCTCGGAGAAGCTGTCTGGTCTGGAAGGGGGGCGGGTGGCTGGTGCACAAAGACCCAGCGCTCGAGCGCAGGGAGAGCGGTCGGGGTGAGGCCCTGCGCTGACCAGGAGCGCTCTGCCTTCTGCTCCCCGCCTAGCCTCGCCGACTTCATGCCAGGCCAGCGGCCAGGACCCAGCCTTTCCTCAGGGAGCTTTCCGGGGGCTGGGCCTGGGGTCCCGGCCTCCCTCTCCCTGCTCAGACCTTCCCGCCCTGGTTCGGAGAGCAGAGAGCGGGCCTCGCCGCCTGGCCCTGGCCAGGAAGCACTGGTGGGTGGGAGGGAGGACCGCTGGCCTCCCCGTTCCACACAGGGCCACTGCGGTAGCCCGGGGACAGATGACCCGGGAGCAGCGTGGGCCGAGCAGTCTGGGGTGCCATGAGGTGGAGCGGAGCCGTTTCCCATCTGCCAGTGAAAAGACTGTGAGAACTGGCTCACGGGCTGGACTGCCAGTGTCCACGCTCGCTGGATTGGGTGGTGGAGGCGGACAGCCCACAGAGGCGGCAAGAGACCGAGACCCGCTGGGGGCTGAGGCGGCTTCGCGCGGAGAGCCCTGGAGACGGGGTTCGAGAACTCCTTCTGAACCCTTGGATCATCTCGGACCGCTCGTCAGTTTCCTCTGCTACACCAAAAGCACGTACAGTTGAAAACATACTCATTTTATTTATCAACCTTCTGAAAGGCCCACACGCTATCAGATGGCACGAGCTGTCTCCTCTGTCGCCAGTGAAGGACGCCCGCCTCGCGCTTGTGCAAACCCGACCCTCGCATGGCGCCGGGCCACGGGCCGTGGCCACTGCCCGGCCTCCTGGACACGCTGCCGGAGGGCGCAGGGCTGGGGCACGGCCCCCCGCGCCTCCGGGGAACTAGGAGCCACACTCAGGCCTAGGGCGCTCGCCTCACACGGAGACGCCAGCCGCACGGTGCCCCTGCCAGGGGCATGAGGCGGCCTCTCTGGGTCTCCGGCACTGGAGCCGACTCTGAGAGGACGGAGTTTAATCTGCTCTGAACACGCCTGGGAAGCCCCGAAGGCCGTGTCCTCGGCTTGGCGGCCCGTGGCCTGGGGCAGCTGTCACGGCCCGGTGTGGGGTGCGGACGGAGGCCGGGGAAAGGGGCGCGCTGGGCCAGGTGCCCGCACTTCCGAGGGGTGCAGTCCTTCTCGGGTCACCTAACAGTGGAAACTCTCCCCCTCCCCGAGCGCCACGCCACGGTCGTGTTTCAGACACAGAAATACACTTCTCCCCAGCCTTCCCATCCTCCGCTTCTAAGTCACCGCGACCACCTGGCCAGGAGCCGGCCTTGGCGTCCAAACCAGGCCCTGCCTCACCCGGAACAGGGCAGATGCTGAGGCAGAAAGGCAAGGTCGGCTGGGGTCGGCAGCTGGGGCCTCCTAGCCAGCCAGGCATCTCCTGCTGAGGCCCCGAGCCGCGCTCGCACCTCAGCCCTGGCGCTGACCGCACGGCCCCCTCTCGCTCTCCTCCGGGGCTCTAACGCGGGGGCTTGAGCTGCCCCTGCCGCGCCCGGGCCGCGTGGTGCTGGAGCACCGACCTGGAACTGCCCGGGAGCTCTACCGAGATGGAGCAGCCCCTGCAGACCCCGTGTGGAGTGCGCGGCCCAACGGCGCATGGGCTGGGCAGCGCCGGGCTGGACCCGCAGGGACTGGGCTGTCCTTCCTGCTTCTGTTTGGCAACCTCTGTGGGGCGGTCCCGAGGGCTGAGTGGAGGGGACAGTGTGAGCTGAAATGAGAAGGAAAAGATAAGACTAAACGTGCCACATACTTGTGGAAGATGGAGAAGCAGGAGGAGGGCAGGACAGGGCCATGTGAGCCACTGACCACAGAGCCCAGACGCCCAGCGAGAGGGGGGCGTGCGAGGCAGCGGAGGTGAGTGTGAGGGAGGAGGCGGCGGCTCCCGCTCGCACGGCGCAGGAGAACTACGGGGACTACGGGTGCAAGGGGGAAAGTAATTAAAAAAAAGCCTCGTTCCTAAGAAAACCAAGCCCAGGCGGCTGAAGAGGAAGGCCAGACGGGGCGCGCGGTGGCGCAGCAGGGGGCACAGCAGTGCACAGGGGCTGAGGCAGGTGGCTCTGAGGAAGAGACATGCATCCGGAGCAGAGTGGACTGGACAGAGGCAAGAGCTGGCCAAGGTCAGAGCTGGGCCTCGGGGTGCCCCAGGGGCACAGCCGGCCTCGGGCTTCCCTCCAAGGAGAGGGGTCTCCGGAGAGCTCCCTGAGGGCGTCGGAGGACCCTGGGTGCAGAGGGGGCTGCGCGGACTCCACTGCCTGGCTCTGCCTGGTCCTGCGGCACTGCGGGCAGCTGGTGGAGGGCTCTCTCACTCCTGCCCACCCAGCCCCACCTCTGGACCCACTCGGCTGCCTCAGGTCCTTCCCCAGACAGCACGGTCCGTCAGCCCAGTGCAGAGTGAAGGAGAGGGGCAGTGGCACAGCGCCGGCCTGGGGTGGTGGGTGCTCTGGTGCCCCCAGTGCATAGTGGGTGAGTCCTGGCCCTTCCGGCTCTCAGGCATCCGTGAGCCCGTGCGGCAGCAGCGCCCCCTCCTGGCGGCGGGGTGGCTCCGGCACAGACGGGGGAGCAGGCCGGCCAGGTCTGTCTGGCTGTTGGGGCCAACCCGCTCTGCCGGGCTTCCCCTAGGGGAGGTGTGCACTTGACTCCCACACCCGGGGTCCCTGCCGCCGTCCCAGCGGGAGCCTGGCCGAGCGGGCTCGCTGCGCAGGAGCACGAGGTCACTTCAGAGAACTCTGCAGAGAGCGGGGCAGACTGCGGAAGTCCATCAAGTCCTCGGAACCCCGCGCGGCTCGGATGCAACCGCCGCACCAGCCAAGTCGGCAAGGCCAGCTGCTGCCCAGCAGACTTCCCTCCTGCCCCGAGGTGGCCTCAGTTTGCACCCCAGGGCGCTCCCGAGCAGGGGTGGGGACAGGGCGGGGTGGGAAGGGAGGAAGCGCCTGCCCTGGCTACCAGCTGCCCCTTGCAGAGCACCTGCCAGCCCGCAGGGGAAAGCGCTCAGCTGCCCACGGCAGCTCAGCTCACTGCTCAGGAAGAGGCCTCGGGGGAGAGGCCCTGAGGCTGAGTCAGGGGCCGGCTGCTCGGGATAGCAGGAAAGGAGGGTCAGGGCTGGAGGCGGGACCCAGCCCCAGCTCCTAGCCCAGCACCCACAGGGCTCTCCACCCAGGAAACCTGGCACTCAGGCTGGGGGGGGGGGGGCAGCCACCAGGCCCCGCCTGCCCAGGGCCAGCTGCACTGACTGACCCTCCCCGCCCGGAGCAGGGCAGGGAGAGGCCGCTCATCAAAGAACAGCGCCAAGAGAAGGCCAGTCCCTGTGACGGTCACTTAGCAAGTCTGTGACCACAGCCAAGGTGCCTGGTCTCTCTGGGCCACGGCCTGTTAATTTGCAGAATGGGGTGTTGGCACCGCAGGCCGTCCCACCGACCAGGAGCCGCGAGCGCACGGGTCCGGGAGAGCGCCATGGGCTGCGGAGCCGCGGGTGCCCAGAGCCCGCGCTGGACCCCGCAGACCTTTGGACCCCGCGGCCGCTCGAGGCCCGCCGCCCGGCGGCTACCTAACTGAGGTGGGCAGCGGGCAGGGTTGGGCGGCTCTGGCCGCTCGCCTGGCGCCCGCGCGGCCACTCCCGCCGAGCGGTGGGTGCGCAGGTCCCTGCTCCCAGCCCCGCCTGTCACCCAGGGGACACCCCACCCCGACCCCGCGCAGCACCGCCCCCGGCGCCCGCCATTGGCCGCGGCACCACCTCATCTGCATGCGTGGGGCGGGGCCTGGGAGGGCCGCGCGGCCATTGGCTGAGGCTCACGTCACTCTCTCTACATACGAGGCACGTGGAACTCCACGTTCCGGGCGCGGATCCTTCAATGAAGACGGGGGCGCTCGAGCCCCCCTCCGCGTCCTCCGGAGTGGTCCCCTCCACTTCCTGCCTCGGCGCCTTCCATTCAAGACGCCTCCGTCTGCGGGCTCCGAGCCACCGTGGGGCAGGGGCGCTGCAGGACAGGACTAGGGCTGCGTGGCTCGCTGACCTCCAACGACATGTCCAGGCTGGCCCCCTGGGCGACGGGCCGGAGGTGCGGCCCTGCCACCGCGGCCACGGGACACTCCTCGAGGACATCTTTCGTTCTCGCGGTGACATTCATTCATTTGTGGCGTTCGCTCATTCACTAACAGGCGCCGAAGCTACCGGGCGGCCCTGGGAGCTCCGGGTGTGCCCGCCCTGGCCAGCCAGCTGGACACCTGTCCCTGCCTGCCAGATGGTTGGCTCCGAGCGCCCTCCTCCACACGTGTGCTTTTCCGTTTAGGAAATAGGATCACGGTCACTGTGAGGATGTGCGTGAAAAATGACATTGCCCGGGCCCCAACCACATCCCTGCGGAGGGCATCTGGTGACAGAAAACGTATTAAGGGGGGGTGGGCCTGGTGGGCCAAAAACTAGCGGGGGCCAGAGGTACCCCAGAGACTCCGCGGAGAGCCGTCTTGGAGGGCGGGCGGATGTGGTGCCTAGAGGAGGCCCTGGGCCGACTGCCCGGACACAGGAGCCCCAGGGCGGGCGCGGCAGGGCGTGTTGAGGGTCTGTCGCCTCTGGCTCAGCCCTGGCAGGACAGCTACTCAGGCACTGGGTAGGCAGTCTGGCGAGAGGCGTGTTGAGGGTCTGTCGCCTCTGGCTCAGCCCTGGCAGGACAGCTACTCAGGCACTGGGTAGGCAGTCTGGCGAGAAGAAGGCAGGGTTGTATGTTGGCGTCCCCAGCTGTCCCAGCCCTCCCCCTGCCTCCCTCCAGAGGCCACAGCAAGCTCACCCCACCCCATTCCACCACCTCTTCCCTCCAACTGGCCCGGCCCGCGTTTGTCCCACCCGCCTGTGCCTGGGCCTGCCAAAGGGCACTGGGCACCTGGGTGTCGCCTTGCCAGGCTGCTCAGTCCTCGCTCAAGTGCTCAGCCAGCAGCTGTTCACCGGGCGATGGTGGTGCGACAGGCACGTACAGCTCGCGTGGCCCGGCCTCGGGTGGTGTGGTTAGTGGGACAGCAGCTCGGGCGCGGGTGGGCCTGGAGCTAGGGAGAGGACTGTTCCTGCAAGCGGGAGGCAGGGGCAGGAAGGGAGGACACTGCCAGCCCCATCTGCCTTCAGTCCCATGCGCCTTCCAGAACCGGGCCCGGGGAGGTGGGAACACCAACCCTCACCATGCCCCTCACCACGCCGGGTGCTGGCGGCGCACAGCCACAGGTGCCCCTGGCTGGCACAGAGGAAGGTGGCCGCTCCCAGAGGTGGGCCAGGGCCTGCAGCCGGGAGACATCCCCCTGCCCTGGGCCCGCACAAGTGGGAGCGCGAGGGAAGGCCCGGGGTGACTGGCCTGGGCTGGCACAGCCACCCTCTGGGAGGGCTTTTGTTTTTCAGACTAAATGTGGATCCGGGCGCGGCTGGCCTTTGCTTTGGGGCACGTGGGGGTCTGTGCCCACGCCGCGGGCGCAGCCTCCACTCTCTCGCCTCACGCTGCAGAAGGGGCTCTGGGAGGGAAGCGAGTCCTGGTGGTGCCCCCCGCCCTGGGGCGCCCTGGCTCCCCTGCCTGCCGGTGGGGGGGTGGGGGCACCGGGCGGTGGACGGTGGGAGCAGAGGCGGCAGGGCTAGGAGGCCCTGGAGACGGGCTCTGGGGTGGCCGGGTGGGGTCCTGGCGCCGCTGGCCTGGCGGGCTGCTCCTCTCTCCCCGCCGGCCCTGGACAGGGAGCGGGCCCCTCCTCCAGCTTCCTGGGAGGTGGTTGTTGGCCGTGCCTGGGTGCGGCCTTTGAACTCACGGCGATGGTCCGTTCACCCTCTCTCCTTGCAGCCGCGGCCAGGCGTCTGCACGTCAGGGCCGTGTCGTGGCAGCGCTTCTGCTCTCTCCCGTCCGTGCGGATCCTCAAGTTACCGCCGTGGCTCGCCTCCGCTGCACAGCACACCGACCTGTCACTGTGTCCTAAGACCCAAACTCCGGCACGGTGCAGACGCGCCCTTCGGTGCCGGGGCCTGCAGCTTGTGCACGGCGCCTGCGCAGTGGCTTCCGCCACCGCTTTCCAGTAAAAGACGCGCTTTGACCTGAGGCCGGTGACGTCTGCTGTGGTGTCGCTTGAGGACGGGTGAAACGTGGAGCTTCTGGGTCACGCGGCCGCTAAAAGGCAGCATTCACCTGAGCGAGGGCGCGCCTCCGAGGGGCAGGGCCGGCTGCGGCCGGCCTGGGCTCCACAGCGCTGGCTGTGGGCGCTGGCACTCCCCTTCCCAGGCTTTCTGGGTGTGGCCGCCCCTCATTCTCCCAGAGCTCCAAGTAGCTGCAACCGGCCCACGCCCAGGCTGGTGACCCTGTGCGAAGTGACCTCCTATCTGAGGTGCCCCGAGTCCGAGACGCCGAGCATCCAGGCAGTGTCCCCGCCGCTGCCGCCAACGCGGGGGGCGTGGGCCTGACCGCAGCTGCAGCCAGGGCTCCCGTGCCCGGTGCTGTGCCCGGGCTGTGGCCTATCGCCCTCCGGCTTCCCGGTGCCGCCTGCCGCGCTGCGCTGGGGCTGGCACCAGAGGGGGCCCGGCCGGCTCTCCCCAGGGCATGTCAGGAGCTGGAGCCTGTGGGCCTCGGGGAGCAGCCAGTTAGGGTGGTCTGGGCCCCTGTCAGGGGCGGGGGCTGGGGCCGAGGCGCCCCTCCATGGCTGAGTCCCCTTGGGCACTTCTTCCTGGGCCGGGGCGGCCTGGGCGCGCTCTGACCTAGCCCTCACTTCCCCACAGGGCGTGTCTGCTGAGACCCTCGAGGTCGCCATGCGCTGAGGGGCGTGTCCTGTGCCACTGGCAGAGATGACCTTGGTGGGCAGGGTCACCGCTCGGCCCTTCCCTGCCGCCCCCGCAGAGCCTGGGAACGGGGCCACCAGGGTCCAAACTCCGACGTCCCTCTCACCCTCACTCCGATCTCCCTCGGTGGCGAGGCTGACTGGCCTGCACCCTCTAACCTCCTTTCAAATATGCAGGCTCACGGGGGGTGGCGGGGGCGCACCCACCCCTGTGGCCGCCCACCCCCACCCCTGGTCCTGGCTGGCCACTCACGGTCTCCGTCCGCAGGACTCGGCAGTAAACGGCCCGCCCCCGCCACGTGCAGCCCTGCGGTCTTTGCCGACCGGTGTCCCCAGGGGCCGTGTGGTGTGAACACTAGTCCCTGGGCCAGAGCGTCTAAGAGCCCAGGAGGGCTGGGACGTGCTGCACAGCCCTGAGGGGCGTGTGGAGCCACTTCCTTTGGCTAAGCAAGCAGAAAGGACACGGCTAACATCGATGCCGTCAGCCAGGCCGCGCCCTGCTGAAGAGACATGTCCGGCCTGGCCTGGCCTCGGGAGGCCCAAGGGCTGCCGTCTGCCTGTGGCCACCGTCTGGGGGCCTGCGGAGGACCCCGGCGGCCGCACTGCCCTCGTCGAGGCCCGGCGCAGGGTCGGGGGTGTGGCGAGCAGCGGGGCGACGGTGGGCGCAGGGACGGCGTGGGCACTCGGTCCCCCGCGCGACCCCAGCACCAGACAGGGCCTAGCAGCTGCACGAGGCGGAAGAGGCGGATGGGAGTTGGGGCTTCCTTTGCCAGGTCCCCTGAACGCCCATAGCCGCCCGTGAGAGGAGGCTTGCCCACGGGCGCTGCCGGGACGACGAGGCTGGGCGGGGCCAGCTCCGGCGGGGCGGGGGGCGCTGGAGTCCCCAGTGTCCAGTGCGACTGGCAAATAGCGGCCCCGAGGCTGGCAGTGCATCCTGTGAGGCGCAGCTTGCTCCTCCATCCGACCCGATGCCCCTCTTGGGGGGGTCTGCCCAAGAGGAGTGGAGTTGAGGGTTCACGCTAAGGCTGTGCACAAACGGTCTGAGGGCATGATCCACAATACTCAGAAATGAAAGCCCCCAGTGTCCACCCACAGGGACTGGGCGCTCAGTCGTGCTATGAAGTTCTCTTCAGCCACAGGAAGGCATGACGGGCACGCCTATATGCAGCCACACACATGAAGAGCGAGAGACACCGAGGCGGGCTTAGGCATCCCCGTTTACAGGGAACTGTAGGAAAGGAGAACCCCAGTGTGAGGCCGCGCCAGGCCCACGGGCTGCCCACGGGCTGAAGGCGGACAGCAGGAGCAGGAGGTAATCCGCAGCGTCAGCACCGAAGTGCGTGGGCAGGCACATTAGGTGGGGGATGGTATCCACGTAAATGACAAGCGACATTTCAAGACACGCTCCCCTGTTGAGCATCGCAGGCAAACTTGGGGAACCCAAAAAGAAGACGCCCTTGAAGACAGTCAAGCACAACAGAACCGAGGCGGGAACCACAGCGCGGCGCCCCTTCCGAACGGGGATCGGAAGGCAGCCCAGGACCCCACTCGCAGCGAAACCACCTTGCAAAGTGAGGCGCAGGCGACTACAGGGTGCAGGCGGCTCAGCGGGTGGGAGCCGGAGACCTGGCCCAGAACGCCCAGAAAGTGAAGGCGCGGAAAAGCGAAGGTGCGGGTGAGTGCGAGGGGAGACGCCGGACCCAGCCGACCGGGCCTCCTCTGCGGCCCACAGCGCGGACTGGGCAGAGCTGTGCCCGGCAGGGCGGCCGGGCCTCGCCCCCGGGGAGCAGAAGTGGGGTGCAGAGCAAAGGCTCAGCCGTCAAGAGGCCACAGCCGTGCGCGCCGGGACTGGCTGCTTCCAGGGCCGTGATCCTGGCGGCCAGCCAGTCCAGCGCTCACACTCGGAAACAGGCGCTGCGTCGCTGGAAGAAAGCGCGTCCCTGCGAGGCCGCGCCGGGGGCGCTCTCGGCCCGCGGCCCTCCGCTCCCCGGGCGGGGGAGGGGCGTGGCCCAGGCCCGACGGCCGGCGGTGGGCGGGGCTACTCCGGTGGGCGGGGCCGTCGCGGGCGCGCGGGCGGGCCGCGGCGGCCGGTTGCTAAGGCCGCGCCGCCCTGGCGACGAGGCGGGCCGCGCACGCGCCGCGGCGCTCCGGTGCACTGTGGGATGGGAGCCCGAGCGGCGCGTCCAGGCCGGAGCGGGCGGCGGCGGCGCGGCCGGCGGCGGCCCGGGACCGCGGCGTAGGCTCGGCGGGCGGCCGCCGCCATGAACGCGGCGGTGGTGAAGCGGACGCAGGAGGCGCTGGGGAAGGTGATCCGGAGGCCGCCGCTGACGGAGAAGCTGCTCAGCAAGCCCCCGTTCCGCTACCTGCACGACATCATCATGGAGGTGGGCCCGGGCGGGCGGGCCGGGGCGGCTGTTGTCGGGGTCGGCCCGGAGCCCCGGGCAGGGCCTTCGCCTGCGCCCCGCCGCCGGCGGCCTGTCCACCGCGGTCACCGCGGCGGCGCTCGCCCGCGCCTGTTGAGGGCGACTCCGAAGGCCGTTGGGGCCGGCGCGCCTGGCTGGACAGGGCACAGCCTGGCCGCGCGCCTCCCGCCCACTCCCCAGTGCCCAGCCCTGGCTTGTTTGTTGGCATTTCCCGGGTGCGCGGCCCGGAAGGCGCCCGGGAGGTGCAGGCAAACATCAGTGGTGCCTGGTAACTGGGGACAGTGCCGCCCCCTGGGCACCCCAGCTGGCTGGACTCAGGACTGCGCCTGGGGACCAGCGGACTCCCAGGGGCTCCCCCACGGCCAGAGTCCTCAGCCGTCACTCGTTCTTGTCAGGGGGCCGCGCCCGTCTCCCTGGTCAGAACCCTGGACTCCTGCCCACGCGGGGTGCTGTCTCTACCAGCTCCCCCGGGGCGGCAGAGCACCTCCTGCCCCGGCCGCGGGGAGGGGCGGGGTGTGTGGAGAGCTGGTGCCGCAGGCGGGGTGCTCTGTCCTCCGCCCTGAAGCAGGCAGGCGCCGCCTCTGTCCCGGGAGGGACACAAGCCGCCCCACTGCTGCGCCACCGCCCGCCTCGCCTGTGCCCGGCCGGAGCGGAGCGCCATGGTGGGGTGAGGACGCCCTCAGCCTGGGGCTCTTGGGGAGGCTGCTGGCCCCCTGGGTGCAGTGGGGTGGAGAAGCGTCGACTCAGGGCCTGGTGGGTCGGTGGGTCGAGGAGCCAGGCTGGCGGAGGAGCACAGAGGCAGTGCTCGCTCCCCGCCACGCGCTTCCTGGCCTAGCGTGGCTCCTTTCCTCCCGGTGAAGCAGGCACCGTGACTCTCACCTGCTTGGTGCAGACGCTGGGCGACGCACTTGGGGACATGCTTTCGGGGACCGGCAGAGCCAGAGGGGCAGCGCCGCCCAGCATCCTGCGGGGGCCGCGTCTCGCCTTGGCTGCGGCTGAGCGGCTCTGTCCTCCCGCCGTCGGAGTCCTGGTTCTGTGGCTCTGACTTTTTTGTTGCTTAAAGTGCCTGTGCCCAGTTCAACGGCCAGACTCTGGGAATGCGTCAGAGAAGATGACGTGTAAAGGTGCCAGTAAGTGCAGGATTCCCCAGAGCTCTCTGACTGGGGGAACCAGAGCACGCGCCCGCTGGCTCGGGGCCGAGAGCTGGCTCGGCCAGCGACTTGGGGCTTCAGGCCCGGTCAGCGCGGGGCTGCGTTACGGAAGGACCTTCCGCCGCCAATCCCGGACCCGGGCAGCGCACAGCTCCTCACGTGGGCCGCAGGCGCATTTCTCGCTTCTTTGGTGTCTGCGTGCTGGTCGCTCTGCTTTAGCGGGACTTCTCGGCCTGACCGACTCCTGGCTGTGGGGGCCGTGGGGAGCAGACATAAGGAGCACCCCGAAGCTGGCTTGGGGTCAACGGTGACTGAGTGGGGCAACCGGAGTGACCTGGCCCAGGGCGTCCCTCTGTCCTCGGAGGGAGCGACGGAGGGAGAGCCCGGCCTCGGGAGTGTCAGGAACCGTGGCCGAAGTTCCTTTTCCCTCCCGAATGCCCTGTCTGCTGGGCCTGGGCGACTCTTGGCAGAAGCACCTCGGGGCTCTTCGCGGTCTCGGGTCTGTCCGTGCCCAAGCAGCCCCGGCCCTGCCTCTGGCTCAGCTCCGCCACCTCGAGCTGACCCGGGGCGGGCCCCGCTTGGTCCTGGACCCGCCGGGCCTGTTTCCCACCCGGCGTGTGCTTCCCAAGTCCTGCCCCGCCATGGTAGCCCCGGCGCGGGTCGCAGGCGCACGTAGGTGCGGTCCCGCTGCCGTCCCCGCCGCGCTGTGCGCCTGTGGCCGCAGACTGGGTCCTGAGCAGGCCGGGCTGGGCCTGGTGCGGGCCCAGCCTCGCCCAGTGGCGAGCGGTTGGCTCCCGGGCGGGCAGGCGCCGGCGGCCCTGGGTGCGGTGCGGCGGGTTGGCGGAGGTGCCGGGCGCTGACCGTCGCCTGGCTTGTCTCGAAGGTGATTCGGATGACCGGCTTCATGAAGGGGCTCTACTCGGACGCCGAGATGAAGTCCGACAACGTGAAGGTGGGTCTCAGGGCCTCGCCTCGTGCGTGGGAGCCGCCCGCTCGCGTGCCAGTCACGTGTGTCTGGTCCTGGCCGGGTGCGGGCACACCTTTCTTCTTCCGAGCTCATTTCTCCATCGAGAAAATGGGACGAATGTTTCAGAGGGGCCTGGAGCGCTTTGTCACGAGTGGCTCTGAGTCCCCATGGCTGACAAGGAACTTGCCTGTTGCATAACGAAGGTAACGGGCGCTTCTTGGAGTATTTCGATGCAAACCTTGCAGGAGAAAGACGCCAAGATCAGCTTCCTCCAGAAGGCCATCGACGTGGTGGTGCTGGTCTCGGGGGAGCCCCTGGCGGCCAAGCCAGCCCGCATCGTGGCCGGACACGAGCCCGAGAGGACCAATGAGCTGCTGCAGCTGATCGGGAAATGCTGCCTCGGCAAGGTAGTGGCCGGTGGGGGCGGGGCGGCGCTCAGGGCTGCAGAGCTGGCCCGCCGGTGCTGGGCCGCAGGGCTCCAGAGTAGCTGACGGCCAGTGGGCCAGATGGGGACTTGTGGGCGCGGGGAGCAGCACCGTCCGGGCGGTGGCTGGAGGCTGCACGCCAGGCTCCTGGGCCTTGCTCCTCCTCCTGGGCTCTGAGCCGGGGAGGGCCTGCTGGTCCTCCGGCTTCCAGGCTGTCCGCGCTCGGCGGCCTTCCCGGCCCTGGGCCCGTGCGGCGGCTCCCACCCTCCCTTGCTCCTCAGCAGTGCTGGTGTTACACCGCCCCAGAGAAAGCCTCGTCCTCGCGCCAGGCCGGGCTCTGCCCTTCCTGGGCTCCTCCATGGCCTGGACGTTTGGCCTCTTGGGTCGGCCCTGCCGTGTGCCAGGGCGTGGGGGGCTGTTCCCTGGGCCGCCTCTTTGTGGTGCGGAGGGGCCCTGGGAGGGGCCCAGCTCCTTGTGGGAGCGTGACCCTCCACGAGCCTGTGGGCGGCGGGTCCGGCCGGCACTGTGCGGCGTGGGCAGGGGCTGGGAGGCCTCCAGAGCCTCCCCTGGCCTGGGTCCAGCTCCCGGCTCAGAGTCCGGGCGCCGGGCGCTCCCCAACAGCAGGCCTTGACCTCAGCGGACGCAGCTGCGGCCTTCCTGCTGAATCCTTCTAGCTCCCTGGGCCGCCCCCGCCCCACAGGGCCCCCCAGGCCCCTCAAGCCGAGGTCGGTCCCTCCCTCGGGTCTTCTCCTTGAGTCTCCCTCCCCGCCTTGTGCCTCAGTTTCTCGGCGCAGTCACTGCCCTCCTCCCATCCTCGGTCGACGCCAGTGGGACCGGCTGCACCCTGCCTCTGCTGGCTCCCGGGCCGGCCCGGGGCCCTGGTCCTGCCCACAGCAGCCAGGGTTCTGCTGGCTGTCTCCCCGACACAGGCACACCCAGAGGCCGCGGGGCCAAGCGCGTGTGCCCGCGGCTGGGCGTGGGAACTCCAGCCAGGGCGTGCCGAGACCTGGGTGGCCCTCGGCCGGGGTCTCTCGGGTGCTGTCCGGACGCAGACTTCTCCGGGCACCGTCCATCCCCCTGGCTGTCAGCCTCCGTGCTGACCGCCCGTTCTCCTTCCTTGCACGGTCAGCTCTCCAGTGACGACGCGGTGAAGAGGGTCTTGGCGGGAGAGAAGGGGGACCCGAGAGGAAGGTCCTCGCTGGCCTCGAAGCCCAAAGAGCCGGACAGAAAGAGCGCGCGTGAGGAGGAGCTGCAGGCTCGCGAGGACAAAGAGGTGGGCCCGCGGGCTAGACGGAGCCGGCCGCGCGGGGCTCGGCGAGGCGCTTCGGTGGACTGTCCCGTCCCTTCCCTCAGGGTCGAGGGAAGTCGGAAGTCCAGGAGAGAAGCGCGAGCCGAGACCGGGAGCAGCAGGGAGAGCTGAGAGACGACGGCCCGGCGCGGGAGGAGGAGAAGGCCAGGGAGAGCGGGCGGGACCGGCACAGAGGCCCTGAGAGGGAGAAGCACAGGGAGGGGGACCGAGAGAAGAGCAAGCCCCGGGCCAGGGCCGCCGGGGACCGGGACCGAGGCGCCAGGGACCGGGACAGGGACACGGACCGCGAGCGGGAGCGGAGGGGCGAGGGGGGCAAGGAGAAGGACCGCTGGAGGGATAGGGACCGGGACCAGCGGCGGGCCAGAAACGGGGAGCACCCCCGGGACCCTGACCGGGAGAAGAGCAGAGAGCACGAGAAGCTGGAGAAGAAGGTGACGTCTGGCCGCCCCGACCTGCGCGGCTGCCTGCGCTGGGACTCGGCTTAGCTGCTGGGGCGGGAGGCGGCGCGTGGCCCCTGGGCTCTGGCCGGGTGCCGGGGACGCCCTGCCCTGCTCTGGACAGGCTGCCAGGGCCACCCGCTGCCCGGAGCCCCGCAGCCTGCGGCAGGCGCCTTTTCCCGGGGGCTGCGGGTGCAGCGCTGCTCGCGGCTTTCTGCTCCGCGCTGGGGTCGTCCCGTCCGAGGGATGACCGCTGCCCGTGTGGTGTGCAGGCCGGCCGGCCGGGGAGGCGCGTCCAGAGGCGCCGGCCACCGCCTCCGGGCTTCCCCCTGCCCTGTTGGGAGGTCCTCGGCGGGAGGGCCCTCTGGGGCCTGGCCGCACGCACCGGGGGTCAGCGGCTCTGGACGTTGTGGGGCTGCAGTCTGGGAGGCCAGAGAGGAGAACGCTCCGTCCTGTCTCTTGCAGCCAGCGGGCTCGGGGGACGTGCCCAGGAAGCCCTCGGAGGGAGCAGGCAAGGACCCCAAGGCCGAGGCCGAGGTGAGCGCCGGCGGCGAGCAGCGGGGGCAGACGAGGGCACAGGCCAGCCTGAGAGTGCCGCGGGCCCCGGCCGCCACTCGCACGTCCTCGCCCTTCCTGCCCAGCGTGCGTGGGGCCGGCGCGGCTGCCCACTGCCCTGTGCGGCCTTCCCGCCCGGCTGCCCAGCCGGGGGGGTGGAGGGGGCTGCGGCGGCTCCTGGGCTGCGGCTCCGGGTCCTCCGGGCTGAGTGCTCCCGGTGGGGCTTGTGCTGCGTGGTCAGTCCTGCCCGCTCTTTCCTTCAAGACGGAGATCGCCAGGACGTCGCGGCCGGGGGCCCCCAAGCTGTCCAAGCGGCGGTCCAAGCACTCCGTGGAAGGTACTGTTCGCCGGGGCGCGGCCGTTCCGGGCGCAGACCGGCCCTCGCAGCCTGGCCCCCGTGCGTGCCACCGCCGCGCCACCTCGACCGGGCCAGAGACGCGTGTTGGCGGCTCCCAGAGTGGCCGCTCGTCCGGGGCTTGGAGTCGGGCGCGGGCAGCCCGGGGCCGGCCCTGCACAGGCGGGCGTGTGGCCGTCAGCAGCGTCTCCGTGGGGCTGGGGCCGAGGGGGGCTCACGCCGGCCGGCTGCCAGGTGGGGCTGGCCCCGATGGGGCGTTGGAGGCCGGGAAGGGCCCGGAGGGGCGGCTGTGGCAGGCTGGAACGCTGTCCTTTCCCCGCGTGAGAAGGTCGAGGTGGCCTGAGGCGGGTGGGATGTGCCTGCCAGCAGCGCCGGTGGGGGTCCGGCCCCTTCATGGGCGGGGAGGCCACTGGGGCTCCTCTGGCTGCCCAGCGCCGCCCTCGCGTGCCTCAGCGGCTTGCGGGCCTGGGGACGAGAGGCGGCGGCGGGGGCGGGGGCGTGCTGTGGCGTGGGCTCTGCGGCCCTGCTGGTGGCGCCCAGAGGCGTGGAGCTGCGGCCTGGGCGTCCAGCGCCCTGCTGGCCCCGCGGTTCGTGCGACGGAGGCTGGAGGCTGCTGTTTTGTCGACGTTCACGTTTCTTCTTAGTTATTTCTGCGAGTTCCTGTGTTGGGGACTCAGCCGTCTGTTTTGCCAGAACGAGCCGGCTGTCCCAGGGCCGGTCTCGGGCCACCAGGCTGCTCCCTGGCTGCCCGCCCCGCCTCCGGGCCGGGCTTTGCGCGGCCGTTTCTGTCTCCTGCCGCGGGTTTCCGGCCTGGCGCCGCCAGGGCGCTGGGGCCGTTCCGTTCTGTGTGCGGACGTAGCGGCCGGGGTGCTCCAGCCACCTCCTGGTTTGAGCCCCCGCCCGCCAGCAGGGGGCCGTCCGGGCTGGACGCGGACTGGCCTCCGGCGGGGCGGTTCGGGGCGGCTGCACGCCTGCCTCCTGGGCCCTGCGGGCCGCCTCCCACGAGGCTGCCTGTGCTCGGCAGGGCCCCGTGTGTGCTTCTGGGGCCCTGGCCGTGGGAAGCGGGGTCTCCGGCAAGGTGCACGGAGCAGGCGATGACACCGGCGTTGGGGACGTCGGCTTTCCTGCAAGCTGGTTGGCGGAGAGGCAGGCCAGGAACTCCAGTCTCCCTCCCCGTGTAGGAACGGGAGGGGGTACTCCAGTGGGGGCCTGGGGGCTGGAGGGTGGCCTCTGAGGCATCCCTCTGCGTTCACAGTATCTGGCTCCCTGCCTAGGTACCCCCTCGCCAGGGTGCTGGCCTCTGCCACGCAGGCGGGCTGGGGTCTGGCTCTGCCCCCCTCGCCCGCTCGGCCCGAGGCAGTGGGAGCAGGCGGGTTCGAGGGCCGGCCACCCGCTGGGGCTGGGGCTGGGGCCGACTCTGGAGCCTTGCGCTGCCTGGGCCCTTGATTCCGCCCTTGACGTCTTGGGTTTTCTAGGCTGACGTTTTCTGGGTGCTCGGGAGCTGTGCTCTGGGCCTCCGCGTGTCCGTTCGGGCTGCGCTGCGGAGGGGGTGGCTGGCCTGGCCCACTGCTGCCGCCGGCCTCTGGCTGGCCTCCACCCGTGGGGATGCCGGCGCTGGGCAGCGGTGCAGCCTGGGGCAGCGGCCCTGGGTTTCGAGGGCGTGAGCCGTGTTTGTCGACTCGGGGCCTGGGTGCCGGCCCCGCAGGCCAGAACGTGCTGGTGAGAGTGCGGCCGCGGCCGTAGGCTCTGAGCAGGCCGGCAAGGCCGGTCTCTGGTGCGAGGCCCTTCTCACGCCCTCCGCTCGCCGCGCCTCCGCTGCCACGTCCCGTCTAACGCTCTTCTCGCTGTGGTTCCACGTCAGGAAGAAGGGGCTCTAGGACCAGTGAGAACAGTCTTTCCCCTGAAAAAGAACATAGCTCTTCCTATGGCAAGGCTAAGAAGGAGCGTCCCGCGAAGCTGCCGGGTAAGATGCGCTCCCGCGGCGGCAGAGGCGCCTGCTTGGCCCCTCCTCGTGAGCGGCCAGGCCGAGGGCTGCAGGCTGGCTGCCCAGCGGGCCCGGCGCTGCTTGTGGCTGGCGGAGCCGGGGCAGAGGCCACGGCCACACCAGAGCTGCAGGGCTGCCCCGGCCGCTGGGCTCTGGGCCGCCGCAGCTGACCGTGCGCTGCGGTCAGATGCTTGCCCTTCGGGGGTGCAGCCTGGGGCGGGAGACACCGTCAGGTCCCCGTGGTCACCTCAGCCCGCCCAGAGGCTCTTGAAGGAAAACGAAGCCCAGAGCCGGGGGCCTGGGGGCGGCAGGAGCCCGGGACAGCCGGCCGCTGCGGAGGGGGAGCGGGGCGGCGAGCGCTGCCGTCTTCTTAGGAGGGGCAGTGTTCTCTCAGGGTTGACCTTTCCGCGCCTGCCCGCTGGGAGCTGCAGAGCAAAGCAGTGGGCGGCCGCGGTGCCTCCGCGCAAGAGGCCGTGGTGGGGACAGGTCGCCTGGTGGGGCAGAGGGGCCCGGGGGAAGCCGGCTGGTGCGGGGCGGCCCCTGGCGAGTCTGCCTGGGGGGAGGAGCCAGCTGCGGAGCCGCCAGGAAGGGGGTGCGGGACAGCGGGGCCAGAGTCGGTGGGGGTGCCGACGCGGGAGGTGGACAGGCTCAGCCTTGGGGGCGGCGGGGTCCCGGCCTGGCGAGGGGGCAGTGGGGAGCGTGAGGCCTGGGAGCCGGGAGCGTGGGGGGCGGGGACCCCTTGAGTCCCAGCAGAAGCGACCAGGAGCCGAGGCCTCTGCAGTGCCGTAACGTATTGTTAACTGTCTCACGTCAGGAAGGAAGGAGGATAATGTCTCAGCTAAGGCCTTAGACCCCGTGGTCTCTGCGCTAAGTAGCGAGCCAGAGCCGGAAGCTGCGCCTCCAGAAGTAGGTAAGAGCCAGCTCGGCCGCCACCCTTCGGGCCGGGCGGCCTGCGGGCGATGCTGGTGGCGCTGTGTCTCTGCGGCTGGCCTGCAGGCTGGCCCACCGCGAGGTGCTGGTCCAGGTCCAGGCCCTGGACGGCGCCACGCCTGCCGTCGGCCTCTTCCGCGTGGCTGAGGCCGGAGCCCCGCTGGGCTGTCTCCTCCCGGCAGGCCTGGGGGGCCGCGCGAGGAGAGCGTGAACTTCCCGTCTCGCCGGACCCGCTGCGTCCTCGAGAAGGGGCCCCTGCAGGGCTGGCCGGCCGGGCCCGCGGCCGCCGAGGGGCGGTCGGCGGTGGACGGGCCCTCGCGGGCTCAGCCTGCCGCAGGAGGCTTCTGGACGCCAGAGTCCTTGGCGGCGCCCCTCTCGGCTCTGGGGGCCGCAGCCCTGTCCAGGCCGGCCTCGCCTCGGCCTCGTGTGCCCGGCCGGAGGGGCCAGCTGGGCAGGGTGGGCGGGGGCCGTGGAGGGGTCCTGTCCCTCTCGCCTGTTGACCAGGCGGGGCAGGGACTAGCCAGCGGGCTGGGACTAGCGGGCGGGCCCCCGCAGCCCTGCGCCCGTCCAGAGGGAGAGCCCCTCCCGCCTCTCCAGCCCGAGCAGGGGCGTCCTCAGAGCCACTGCGCTCGCTAGCCTCCCGCGTCAGGGTGGGCCTCTGGCTGTTAGGACGGACCGCCGTCTCGGCCCCGGGCCTGGCTGCAAACGGGGTGTGCGGCCGGTGCCCCCTGGTGGCGGGAGCCGTGCTGCACCCACCCCGTGTTCCCGGCCGCCTGCACCCCCCTCCCTGGCCCGGTGGCCCGGTGCCCGGCGCGGTCCCTGCTGCCGACACACCAGCACGCGTGTGCTCGCACGCGGCCCTGGCTGGGCTGGGGTCCGCCGCTCACGGCTCAGCTTCCTGCGGGGTGTGCAGCGCAGGGCAGCCCGGCGGCTCCTCCCACCCGGCCTGCGGCGCCCGCGCTGGCCTGACCTGGCCCGGGCGGGAGGACTGGGCTCCCTGCGGCGGCTGTGGGCGGCTCCGACGTCCCCTAGCCCGTGCTCTGCGGCGCCGGCCGTGGGTCCGCAGCGCTGTCTTCGGGGACGGGCAGCGCTGCGAAGACGCGCCAGACGCGAGGGGCCGGGCCCGGGTCTGGCCCGAGCCCCGGCGCGCTGCTGCGAGACGCACGTGCGCCCGCTGCCGCTGCAGCTCCTCGGGCCGGAGGGCCCGTCCCTGGGCTCCGACGGGGCAGCGCTGGTCTCGGCGCGCTGCCTCCCTCCGGGGTGCGTTTGCCGGCGGCTCCTGGCGCTTCACCTGCCCACGCTGACAAGGCCTGAGCAGCGGGAGGCCCTGGTGCCCGCACTGACCCTGTGGGCAGGCTGGGCCGGCGAAGCGCCCCTCTTCTCGTGGCCTGCGTGGACGCTTGGCTCTGGCCGCGGCCTGTGGCACGTGGCGGGCGGGAGCTGCTTGCGCGGGCAACGGGCTGTGCTGCGGCTGCTGGGGCTCAGGGCGGTCACTGCCCGCGGTGGCCCTCAGCCGGCCTGGCCAGGTGCTCCCGCCGTCACTCCTGGTCTCTCTGGGCTCCCCAGACTGGGCCCAGGGAGGGGAGAAGCGTGAGTGGCGCTTGGGCTGGGTACAGCCGCCGTCCCTGTGCATGGACACAGCGTGGAGTCGCTGACCGTGCCACGTCTGCTTCTGACCATGGGGCGGGGGCTACCGTGGCGCACTTGGCCTGTCCTCACAGCGGGGCCGCGGAGACTCAGGGTGCAGGCCGTGGGTGTGCTGTCCTCGTGGGCGGGGCCGCGGAGACTCGGGGTGCAGGCCGTGGGTGTGCTGTCCTCGTGGGCGGGGCCGCGGAGACTCAGGGTGCAGGCCGTGGGCGTGCTGTCCTCGTGGGCGGGGCAGCGGAGACTCGGGGTGCAGGCCGTGGGTGTGCTGTCCTCACAGCGGGGCTGCGGAGA
>JAGFMF010012051.1:452170-487202 GCA_019455555.1 Galemys pyrenaicus
GTACACTGCTGAGGGGAGCAGCGGGCACAGCAGGAGAGGTCTGCCGCGCCATGTGGGTCCCCTCCCTGGCCGGCAGCAGGGATCGAACTCGTGCCGCAGCGGCTGTCGTTTGCTTCATAGTGTGCTGCTCAACCCACTGCACCACCAGGGAGGCCCGCGATTTCCCTTTCAAAGGAACCCGCGGGGGACACACACCTGGCCCTCGTGTGCTAGGGCCTGGGGCCCCAGGCTGGGAGCCTGCGCCCCGCCGCTCGCGGGCTGTGTGGCCAGGCCAGGGCAGCTGCTGTCGGCTTGTCCAGGCGGAACGTGCTTGCGGGGTGCCGCGGCACAGGGGCCGCAGAGGCGGCTGGGCTGGTGTGGAGGTGTGGGAGGCAACGGGGCAGTGGGCCAGGCCTGCGCCACTGCCGCTGGGCGGGGCTCCGCACGGGGCGTGGGGCCGTCTGCAGGGCGGGGCCCAGGGCAGTGGCACGCTGGTCCTTGTCCTGGCCAGAGCCGGCTCCGCCCCTTCTGCACACACGCCCTGGCAGTTCTCGTGCTCCTGCCTGGCTGCTGCGCCCCGGTCGCGCTTGTCCCCCGAAGTGGCAGGGTCCTGGGTGGACACTCTGGGCGGTGGGGGCCGCTCCTTGTTGGCCAGCGGGCAGCCCTGGGTGTGCGGGGCGGCCGAGGCTGGCGGTCGCTCGGAGCCCGCTCCTGGCCCTGGCCCCGGCCCCGGGGAGCCGTGCTGCCTTCGCCCCGTGACGGACGCTCTGGGCCCCGCGCTCCGTCTCCGGTGGTGACGTGTCACCGTCCCGGCGGCTCTTCTGTCTTTGAAAACAAAGCTGGGCGGGGGAGTGGGCAGAGGGCCGGGAGGAGAGCACCCCACCCGGCGGCCTGCTCCGCTCCTCGGTCTGAGCGCGACGGCAGAATCTCACTCTCTCACACACTTTTCCTTGCAGGAGACTCGCCCAGCGATGCAGGTGAGGACAGGCCCTGGCCGCGCCGGGGCAGTGGCGGGCACAGCTGTGGGCGTGCAGACGTGGGCGGGCGTGCGGCGAGGGCGTGCGTGCAGCAAGGGCGTGCGTGCAGCGAGTGTGCGGACGTGGGCGGGCGTGCAGACAGACACCTGGCGTTGGCGAAACCGACTCACCTCAGAAAAACTCCACTTTGGTCTCACACTGACGTGAGTCTGAGCCAGCGCCGGTGCCACCGGCCCGCCTGGCGCTCCGCGTCCCGCCCAGCTTCCTCTGGCCTTTGCCCCAGTGCGGAAAGCCCTCAGGTCGGGCGCGGGGCAGGTCTGTGTCGTGCTAGTCTGGGCTTGTCCACTGGCCGGGCCCCCCTTCGAGTGAGCGGACGGTACCCAGGCCGCGAGTCTCCGTGGCGCGGGCGGGGCGCTCGAGCGGGCCGGGCGCTTGTCACCGCGCCGAGTGGCCCGTGCCCTCCGAGGGGCCGGCGCGGGGCCCGTGGCCGGGTCAGCAGGGATGGCGGGAGGCCGGCGTTGCCCTGGATGTTCCTTGCGCCGACCAGCATTCGTGCGTCTTCCTTTGGGGGTCACGGCGGCGCGGTCACCCCTAGAAGGAGAAGCCGGCCCCCCTGGCCAGGAGAAGTCCGAGGCGTCAGAGAGGTCTGCGCCCCCGAGTGAGCTGTCCCCCAGCTTCAGGTCTGTGCTCACCCCCTCGCCTGCCTCTCGGCCTGCGCGCTGCCCCGTCCAGGGAAAGCGAAGCCCCCGGTCCCCCCGCTGCTCCCTCCCCCCGTGGGCTCTCCCCTGCGCCCCCACCCGCCTTGGGTGTGCCCTGCAAGAGGCCCCCCAACCCGAGGGCTCCCCCGTGGACTCCCCTCTGGGCCCCCCGCCGCAGGCTCCCCGGGAGGCTGCCCCGGGGTGCTGGCCAGGCGAGGCCCATGGCGGCGTCGGCTGTGCCGTGTCCCCAGCACAGCTGGTCGCACAGGTGCCGAGCGTCTCTGGAGCTGCCGGGCACCCAGGCCACTCGGGCTCCGCCCTGCCGGGGTGCGGTGGCCTGAGGTGCGTGGCGGGCGCCCGCTTTGGCCGGCGGCTGGACACGGGCTCACGTGCCTGTCCCTCCTTCCCAACGCTTGGGCCCAGAAGACTCCCGCGGCCCGGCAGCGCGCGGCCAGCCCCGCCCCGGGTCAAGCGGCAGGAGAGCTCGGAGGCGCTGGCGGTGGACCGGTGAGGGCCCCGGGCGAGTCCCCGGGTGCGGGCGGGTTCCAGGCTCAGCACTCGGCCTCGCGGGTGGTGAGTGGGACAGGGGTGGGGGTGGGGTGGTCTGGAGCCTTGGGGGTCTGCGCCAGCAGTTGGCGGGGGCTGGAAGCCACAAGCACAGAGGTGCTGCCCAGCCCTGCAGCACTGCCTTCTGGGAGGACACGCCTCAGGTGCCCGGAGGGGGTGTGGCCACAAGGGGGCGCAGAGTGCCTGGCCCAGGGGGACCTGTGCATCCGGGGACCCCAGGGTACTGGGGGCGAGGGTGGGAGAGGCCCGGCGGACCGAGCACCCTGTGGGGCTAGTGGTGGAGCCGGTGTTTGGGCGTCGGGCTGGCCCGAGCGGTGACGGGCCCTGGTGGAGAGGGGTGGGGTGGGCCCTAGGTCGGGGTGGAGGACAGGGCGGTGGCTAGGGGCCAGGTGAGGGCCGCACAGCGCCTCCTGCTCACTCCAGCCCTGGGGTGGCGGCCTGCAGGCAGAGGGCTGGTCTCCCCCGAGCCTGGCCAGGGCAGGGGCTGCCCTGAGGGCTGTTGAGGTGGACACAGCTGCGGTGGGGCGGGAGGGAGGCTGCAGGGGCGGCAGGTGTGGGCGGGCCCGCGTTCCTCAGGGAGCGGCCCAGGCAGGCGCCGCCTCCCCTGCCGCGCCCTGTCTGCGGTGCCCGGGCTGGTCACAGGGCCGCTCTGACCCGGCCGCTCTCCTCCGGCCAGGGCGGGCAGCGGCAAGGTCGCCAACGTGATCGTGGACTCGCAGCGCTCCGACGAGGAGGATGACAGCCAGTTCGTGGTGGCGGCCGCGCCCCCGCTCGCCGAGGCGGCCGAGCTCGAGGTGGGCAGCTGGTGGCGGCCCCTGCACCTGGCTTTTGCCGCAGATTTTCTCACTCTCCCACCCACCGCGTTTTCGCCGTCCCGCCACGAGGTGCCCAAAGCGGCTTCTAGGACCCGGCAGACCTCAGTCTTTTCCCTGCTCCCTTTCCTGCCCAGGTGCCAGCCGTGGAGCTCGAGGAGGACGAGAAGCACGGTGAGCCTGGGGCCTGTGCGCATGTGCGCGTGTGCGCGCGCGTCTGCACGCACGAACCCTGACAGGCCCGATCTCCGGCAGGAGGCCTTGTGAAAAAGATCCTGGAGACCAAGAAGGACTACGAGAAGTCGCAGCCCCCCACTCCCGGCAGCAAGGTATGGCCTCTGGCCTCGGGCGGCCGTGTGGGCGGTGCCTGCGGCCTTTGGGACCCGGCCCTGCAGCTGGGAGGGGCCGTCAGGGAGCCGGTTCACACCCAGCACCCCGCCTGCCTGCTTTTTGGGCCTTTCTGGGCCCTGGCCCGGCGCCCCGGGGCTGCGGTTGGCTGTGCCGTCCGCGCCTGGGGTGGCCCGGGAGCCCCCAGCTGGCCTGAGGCGGGCGTGTCCCAGAGGTGGGCCTCGCTGAGGGGCGTGTCACGGGCCGGGCGTGGCGCTCGCGTCAGGTCTCCCTGGCCACAGAGGCGTGTGGGACGACAGAGGCCCGGTCGAGAGCGGGCAGGGCGGGCCTCCGGGCCAACACCGCGCCCGCGCTACCTCCTGCGGGAGGCCACCTTCCGGCTCCCGTCACTAGTCTCGCCAGCGCCGAGTCCCAACTTGTAGAGTAAAAGGGCCGAGCGGACGTCCTCCCAGCCCCGCGGCCAGTGTCTGTGGCCGCTTCCCTGGGCTGCGCGGGGCCTCCCTAGCTGGGTCCCCCGCTGGCCGGCTGCGGCGCTGGGTGCAGGTGGGCGCCGGGCGTAGGGGCTGGGCTCTCCAGGCTGGCGTCTCGGCCGCTGGCTCTTCTCTCCTTGTGTCGCGCCCCGTCAGCTCCTCGGCTGGTGCCCTCGAGTCAACGGACGGCCGCAGCGCTGAGCGCAGCAGGGGCTGTCTCCGCCTTTGTGGTGGGGCCCACGGCGCCCGGCGCCGCGCCCGTGTGCTGGGCAGGCGCGGGGCAGCGCGGCGGGAGGGCGTCTGCGGGGCGGGGCTGGGCATGCACCAGGCGCCGGTCGCTGGGGGCCTCTTCTGCCTCGGGCTGCCCTGTTGGACGAGTCCCGCCCCGCCGGGCCTTGCCGCCGGAAGCCCCCTCGCCCCGCGGGCAGCCTCCGTGGGCAGGCCGTCCTGCAGCCGGCCGTCCTGCAGCCACGGGCGGGGCTCACGCCCCAGAGGGGCCGTGCCTAACCCTAACCCACCCCTGCGCCTGCTCCGTCCACGCCGTGTCCGCCGCGCTCCGCGGGGCTCCGCTCCGCTCACGGCCTCGACTCCACCTCGCGGCGCGTGTGTGGGTCCTCCCCGAGCCCCCGTGGGCGCAGGGCCGGCGGCCTCGGACGCTGCGAGCCGGCGCTCGGGAGCCGCCTCCGGGGGCAGGGGCTGCAGGGCCCGCGCCGGCCGCGGCCTCCACGGGGCACAGCCTCCCGCTCCGCGCTGTACGTACCCCCTTCCCTCTGGGCGTCGCCGGCGGGGCGGCCACGGGAGGATCCTGACGCGCAGAGGTGCGGGCCTGCTAACAGACACAGCGAGGCGGCAGTTCTCCGCCCCAAGTGTTGCGGTCTCCGCCGCACTGCGGTCACCTCCACACTGCGGTCACCTCCACTGGTCTCGGCGGACTGACCTTGGGGGACCTGCCCCTGTGCGGGGCTTGGGGCGTCTGCCCCACGACCTGCGCCGGCACCGGCGTTCCAGCGGGGTGCACCTTGGCTCTGTGCCGCCTCCAGTGACCCCTTCCTTTTGGGGTGTCTTGCAGGCCAGGCGTGTCCTCGACGTGCGGGTTTGGCCGCCGTCTGCACATGCCCACTGGCTGCCGTCCGGCCTGCGAGCCCGGGGCCAGCCCAGGTGGGGAGGCTGTGGGTGAGCCGCGGGGCTCTAAGGGCCAGCTAGGGCCGTGGGCCGGGCACACTCAGGCCGGCGGCCTCTTGACACAGCCCGTGCGGCTGATGGGTCTGCGTGGCCCGGACACACGCACCTCGTGCCCCCGGCCTTCACTCGGTGCTCACTTCAGGGGTGCCTCTGGCAGCCCTGCAGCTGGGGAGCAGCTGTTTGCTCACCGGCCCCCACCCTGGAGACGGCCTCTTGGGACCACCTGGGGCTTGGCCGGGCCACCCCAGGCCCCTCACTGCTCCCGGCCCCACGCTCGTTTTCCTCTCCTGGTGACGTGCTTTGGCGTCTCTGCCGGAAGCCGGGTCTCCCCGAGGCCCTGCCGCCCCCAGGACGGTCTGTGTGCTCCCTGTGTCCAGCGAGCTGGCTGCCCCACGGGGCTGCTGCCCCCTCGGCTTGCTGGCAGCTGTGGCCGTGCTGGTCAGGAGACCGTCCTTGGCAGCGAGCTGGGCCGCAGGCTCCAGCACGGTGTGGACAGCTCACCCTTGTCCGCCCTGCTCCGTGGGGGGTTCGAGTTTGGCTCCAGCTTTTCCGTTCTGGCCGGAACCTAAGTGTGTTTTCAAAGCGTTACGGAGTCCTAAAGCCCTGTAGCTACTCTGGACCTTAAGGATTTAAATAACGATAAAGAAATAGAAAAACAGCAGATCGCGGTTAGAAATTGCTAACCCCTTTCCCTAAAGCGCGTGTTTTATCATATAACTAACATCGAAGTAGAACCTATTCTAGGAAAAAACTCTGCAAGAAATTTGCAAGCTGACTGTGACAGAATAAATACATAAAAGCCGCATTTCCCCGCGCACCAGCAGTAGCCCGCGGGAACAGTGTGTGGCGCCCTGTCCAGATCGAGCAAGGCCCGGGGAGGGCTGGCTGCTGAGCGCGCCGGCCGTGCACCCAGCCAGGCCGGGTGCCGCAGAACTGCCCAGGACAGACGGCGGCCGGGGGTCCTGCCCCTGGGTCGTCTGTGAACTGGCACGACCCAGCAACATCTAGCGGGCGCCGTGTCCAGCGTGTGCCATGTCCAGCGCGTGTGCCATGTCCGGCGAGTATGTCATGTCCGGCATGTGTACCGTGCCCGGCGCGTGTGCTGTGTTTACTGTGTGTGCCGTGTCCAGCACGTGTGCCGTGCCCAGCGTGTGTGTCGTGTCTGACGTGTACCGTGCCTAGCGTGTGTGCCATGTTTAGTGTGTGCCGTGTCCAGTGCCTGTGCCGTGTCTAGCGCATGTGCTATGTGAGAGTGGCTAAACGCTGGATGCTGCCAGGGGCTCCCTGCGGGAAGCAGCTGAGTCCGCAGCCAGTGGCCAGGAGGGCCGGCAGGCGCCGGGGGCCTGTGTACCGGGCACGTGGCGAGGGTGGCAGCAGGTGCCACAGGTGGGCCGCGTCCCAGTCCCCACGGTGCCTGGTTTCTCACGGGCTGGCGGTGACACCATGGGGCTGGGCTGTCTAGGGGAGAGGTGGGCGTGCTGGGGGACCCAGCCCGGGCAGGGGAGCTGGGGCCTCGCTCATGTCCTTTCTGCGGGGGTCGCGGCTCCTGCCCGGTGGCCTCTGTCCCCTCGCTGGTGGATCTCCCGACTGCGTGGGTGAGAGACGGCCTCCTCCAGCGTGGTCAGCACAGCACTGCCCTCCCGGGAGCGGTGGGCCGGGCTGAACTCATCCCGTCATGCCTCAGCGGCAGCAGAGGGCAGCAAACAGCCCCTAGGTCCCAACTGGCCTCCCGTGACAGCGGCCACCAGCACTGGGGCCTGCAGGCCGCGCCATCCCCACCGGGCTGCGCCCCTGCCCCCGCTCTCCCCCGGACCTCTGTCCCCACCCCCTGCCCGCAGTGCTTTGTCTCGGGGTTGTCCTGAGCTGCGGCTTCCTCCCTTCTGCCCCGGGAGCGCCTCTGGGGGCTTGCGGCCACAGACCACGTGAGCTGCCCAGTTGGGACCTAGCTCTGGCAGCCATCAGCTCCCCATATCGGACGGTGCTCTCGGTCCACTCCAGTCTGCCTGGCCGGAGGCCCCAGCGTCCTCAGGGTTTCTGCCGGGCCTTGGCCTTGCCTCGGAGTCCCCGGTCGTCCCGAGCTGATTCTGGGGCGGCGACGTGGGGCTCCCACAGGTACCCAGTCCTTCCTCATCCTGCACCTGTCCGCCGTCTGCGGGCCTCTTCCCGGCCTTCTGCCCCGGAGGTCCTGGGTCTGCACTGCTCCCCCACCACGCCAGGGCTCGGGCATCCGGGCCTCTGCCACCTCCTGACTGGCTGGCCCGGCTGGCCTGGCTGCCCACCCTGCCCCCCACCCCCACCCCGGGGCCCTGCCCGCCCGTCGCCAGCTGTCTGCCTATAGGCAGTGCATGCTGTCCTGGGTGCCCTGCACCTGAGTCGGGGCTGTGGTCCGGCCAGGCGGGAGGGGTGCTCTCCCACGTGCAGGGGTGCGCCCTGGGCCGCCCGCTTGCCGGCCGCCCTCCCGCCTGATGTGTGCGGCAGCGCTGCCCTCCCGTCCGGCTGCAGGAGAAGCTGCCCGTCTTGGAGTCGGCGTGGAGGAAGGAGAAGGACATCGTCTCCAAGGAGATCGAGAAGCTGCGCGCGTCCATCCAGACCCTGTGCAGGAGCGCGCTGCCCCTGGGCAAGATCATGGACTACATCCAGGAGGACGTGGACGCCATGCAGCACGAGCTGCAGCTGTGGCGCTGCGAGAACCGGCAGCACGCGGAGGCGCTGCGGCGGGAGCAGAGGTGGGCGGGGCCCGGGGCCCCGCGGGACGGGGAGGGGGCTGCGGCGCCCGGGAAGGCGCCGCGGCTGGGGGCCCCTTCTCCAGCCCCTCCTTCCTGCGCAGCGCCCGGGACCGGCTGCGCTTCTCGCACCACGCGACGGTCAGGCCCGGCCAGAGTGGCCCCGAGAGCCGCGGGGGCCTCTTGGGGTCTGGTCTGCACCCCTGAGCCTTCGTGAGTGTGCAGCGGAAGCTCTTCAGTGTCCCCTTCTAAAGCCCCTGCCGGGCCCACCCGGAGGCTGCTGCGGGCTGGGGGCGCGGGCAGCCGGGGTGCCTGGGGCCGCTGACAGCCCGTGATAGCGGGCACTGGCCGCGGCCCGGCCGGACCCTCGCGGCAGCAGGGGGCGTGGTGCTCGCCTGCGGCAGGTGCTGTCAGCCGCTGCCCTGCGGGTGTGGCCGGCCGTGTGGGGTCGGGGCTCTGGCTGATCCTGCCCGTGCACACGCCTAGAAGCCCGGGGCCGTCCCTGACCCGGCCGTCCGAGTGTGCTCGGCTGCGTCCGCGTCTCCAGCGGCGAGCGTCAGGCTGCGCGGGCAGCCGCAGGCCGGGAGCCTCCCAGGAGCGGCCGCTCTGCCCAGGACGCGGGCGCTTGGGCCGCCCGGGCAGCTCGGCTGCCGCCCCGCTGTCGGGGGTGCTGGCGCGCTCTCGCGGGCCCCGCTGGCTCTGCCCGGACGCAGGGCGGGTGCTGTCCGGTGGGTGGTGCCGGCGGTGCCCCCGGCGGGTCGGCCGCCGCTGACGGGCGCTTTGCCTGCAGCATCACGGACGGCGCGGTGGAGCCGCTCAGGGCCGAGCTGGCCGAGCTGGAGCAGCTCATCCGGGAGCAGCAGGACAGGATCTGCGCGGTCAAGGCCAACGTGCTGCGGAACGAGGAGAAGATCCAGAAGATGGTGTGCAGCCTCAGCCTGGGCTCCGGGCGGTAGGCCGCGCGCCAGCCGGCCCCAGCGGCGCCCTCGGGATAACCGGTGCTTCCAGACGCCCGGGGGTGCGCGTTTCTTGCCGCGCCGGCGGGGACAGGCCTGGCCTCGGTCTCCGCGCTGGGTCTGGCCACCTGGTGCGGCGGCCCTGCCCTGGAGAGCTTCAGGGCGCAGAGAGGCCCAGGCCTGGGGCCCCTACTCTGGATGGCGCCGCGTGAGACGCCGAGGCCGCTGCTCAGGGCCACGTGACTTCTCGGCCTCGGCCAACGCGGGCGCCCCAGACCGCCCCCTGGCTCCCCTGGGCCTCCTGCTTCCCTGTCTCCTGGGCCCAGTGCCCCCCGGAGCCCCCGCGCCGCCCCCAGCCCTGGCCGCTGGTCTTCCCCGGAGGCGGCCCCACCGTGGGCGGTGAGGGAGACCCTCCGGGCATTGACTCAGTCCTTTCATGTTGCTTTTTTATTTTGGAGGTAAAAGTTTATCAGTTTTTGTTTTAACCCAGTTTATGTTCGGCTCCCACTTGCACACTCTGTAGACGCCGGGGCCTGGGGCTGGCGGGGGCCCCTGCCGGGCTGTGCCCTCTGCTGCCTGGTCCGGCGCCCTTGGGTGGCCGAGACCCAGTGCTCCGGAGCGGCCCAGGGAAGCAGCACGGCCGCTGTCTGGGTGGACTCTCCAAACCTCTGTGGGTCCTCAGAACCGCTCAGCCGGGCAGGTTCGAGAGGAGGCTGTTCAGGGCCGCGGCGCCCCCTGCACTGGGGCCAGGTCCAGCTCCAGTCCGCCAGCGCGTGCCCGGCACCCACCGCCAGCACCCCGAGCCCCCGGCGGCCGTTCGGCTCCAGGCTCCGGCGTCAGCCTTTGCGGGTTCCTGTGCAGGACGGGGCTTCTGTGTGGCCTCAAACTGCACGAGAGACACTCGGCACGAAGCCGTCTGTCGAGTCGCATCGTAAAATCTCTTCCTTTATGCGCGTGGGCCGCTGAGGGTCTTCCCCTGCGGTCCCTGAGCCCCTCGGGCCTCCGTCTCCAGCGCGCGTCTGGCTTTCTAGGGGGCATTCGGGGTTCTGTTTGCGTTCGCGCGTGCCCTCGCCCTCCGGTGCGGGTCGGAGCTCCGCAGGCCAGGGCACTCACCAGGAGCCGCAGGGCCCACCGTGACCATCGCTGTGTCTCATGACGCATCACACCCCGATGTTACCTACTGTTCCGGGAAAATACACAAGTGGGCTATGTCACGCTTTCCTCTACTTTGGTTTGCAGGTTTGGTTTAAAAAGCCGGAGCTTGCGCCACCCCCCCCAGCAGCTCCAGTTGGTCGCAGGGCGACGCCTTCCCAGCCAGCACGGGGGACAGCCCCCAGCTGCGCTGCCGCCCGGGCTGGTGGGGCTGTGGGGCTTCTGGGGGCTGCTCTCCCACGCCCCACGGCAGGTGCGCCGGTGCCTGTCCCCAGTGGGGCGTGGGGGAGCTGTAGGGGCTGAGCGCACCCCGTTTTCAGCTCTGCCCTGGCCGCGGCCCCCACCCCACACGCCTGCGGGCCCCGGCTGATGTGGGCCGCGTCTCCCCGCTAGGGAAGGTTCCCGTCGGGCCGTGCGGCCCTCGCTGGGCCGGTGCCATCCCAGGTCATGCGTCCGGGGGTCTTCGGAGAGCGTGGGGCAGAGAGGACACGGGAGGAGGCCGTGGGATCCGGGCCCACACCCCGTTGGCCCCGAGCGGCGACTGCCCTGGCTCCCGGCGCCCGTGCTCCAGGGTCCTGGCCCCGTGGCGCTGGGGCTCAGCTTGCGGCCCAGAAAGAGCCCGACCGTGCGGCCTCTCCCGGGCGGAGTCACCAGCGGCACTGGCCGTCTCCCGCGGCGCCCAGGTCTTCGCCACCCGGATGAGCGGGGCCCTGGGCAGGCGGAGCCGCGACCTGCCCACCCTGCTGCGGCCGCCACGCGGACCAGGTCTCTGGTCAGCCGTGGCCCGCGGACGGCGAGGGCCTCCCGGAGGGCAGCCGCGGCCCGAGGGCTCCTCGCCGGGCGCCCCTCCTGCCAGTGGGGACCTCGCGCTCCGCCGGGAGCAGCGGCAGAGGAGCCCCGGGCGGCTGGGGAGGCTCAGCCCAGGCGCTGCCCCGCGGCCCCGCAGGAGCTGCCCTGGGGCCCGTGCCGCAGAGTCCCTCCCTGGGGGCCCGGGCGGAGGGCTGGGGGGCAGGTGGGGCCACGTGGCCAGGAGGGCTCGGGCTGGAGCCCGCACCCCGCGCCTGCTGTGCAGGCAGGCGGCGGCCTGGGTGGGCAGGAGCCGGTGACTGTGCCGTCCTCACCCGACCCCTCCAGCGGGGGCTGCGGCCGGAATGTGTGGCCGTCTCGTCCAGGGCCTTTGCCTCCATGCTGGGCTCGCGCTGGCCTGTGAGAGCAGCCGTGCTGGGGGCTCTCGGGACGCCGGCGGGGGGCCTGCCAGCTGGTGGCCAAGTGCTCTGGGCAGACCGGGCGGGTCACAGATCTGAGACGGCGGCTCTGGCCCACCGCGGCGAGGCCCCGCGGCCGGAACTGGAGGGCCTGGACAGGGCCTGGATCGGAAGGTGGGGCCCCGGCTCTCCCTGCTGGGCAGATGAGGAAGGGCACGAGGTGGGCACCCAGCTGCCATCTGGTCAGGAGGGCGCTTCTGAGTGTGGGGTGCAGCCCCGTCCCCAAATGCACCTGTAGACTGAACACTTCAAACAGGAGAACCAAGTGGGGTCATGGAAGAAATGGAAGCGGATACACCCTGTCAAGTCGTGGCCCAGCCCGAGGGGCAGCCCCACAGACCCCCAGCCCTGGGGGCGCCCGGGACCCCCCATGGACCCCCAGCCCAAGCAGTGCCCAGGGGCCCCCTGGATGGGCCCGCCCCCCCAGACAGGGCAGTAAGTTCAAGTCCGACAAACGTGGATTTCAAAGCAGCTTTCTATTCCAAGTAAGTGGAACGTGTGGTCGTCCGTACGGCAGAGATGAAGTCGTGTCCCGTGGAGAAGGAGACTCCAGAAAGACTGAAGCGTAAGAGAGGAGAACTCGAGGAGGAGCCGCGGGGGCACTCGCCTGGGGACAGCAGGTCTCCGCGGGAGGTCGCCGGGGGTGGGGCGCGAGGAGCCGCAGGAGGGAGCAACGACTCAGAGAGGGCGTCCGCAGCTGCCCACCGGCCTGGCCGCGGCCCGAGTCTGGCTGGGGCTGCCTGGCGCCCGGCGCCGGCTCCAGCTCCAGCTTCGGCTTGAGGTGAGCGCCCCGCCCGTCACCCGCGAGCCGGGCACTCTGGGCCCGCGACATGGCGCCTCATTCGGTGAGAGGGACGATGCCGGCGGCCGGCACGGGGTGGCCGGAGGCGGCGGGGACGCGCCCACGCTTTCCGAGGGCGTCCGGAGCCCCAGCTCGAGCAGGATGGCGCTGCCCCTCCTGCAGGTCTGGTGGGGCGGGGCTGGGCCCCGCGGGAGGTGGTCAGTCCACCCTGGAGGTTGCAGCCGGGCAGCGTGCCCAATGGGAGGCGGTGAGCAGAGCGCGCTGGCCTCTCCTGGGGGCGCACGGGAGCCCCTGCCACCGCCCCAGGTCTTGCGCGTGCCCACCGCTGCCCGCGGCCTGCCAGCTGCCCACCTGCTGCACGGGGCACACCCTCCCACAGGATGCCGGGGCTGCCCTGGGCCGGGCCTCCGTCCAGCCCGCTGCCAGCGGTGGGGTCTCTGGGGGCAGGTGTGGGTAATGCGTCTGTCTGCTTCCCTGCTTCCCCTTTGGGCGGCTCCTTTGAGGCGCCACCAGGTTTTCCAGAATCGTCACTGACCCCCATGGCTGTCTCTGCGTCGCAGACGGGGCACTGGCCTCTGGGGCCGTGGCTGCCCTGGGTTTCCAGCGCTGGGGGCCTCGGTCCGCTGGGGTTGCAGGGAGCTGGCCGGGAGGCGCCTTCACTCTCCCCTGGGCCGTGGGCCGGGCAGTCCAGCCGCCCGGGGCCCGAGGCCACAGGAGCCCAGCCTGGCGCGGTCGTGGGGCAGTGAGGAAGGGCCGCTGTCCCATGGCGGGGTGCCCGGTTGGCTGTCACGGTGGCTGGGAAGGCGCCCAGGCTCTGTGACCCCTGCTCCAGGGCACCCCAGCGAGGGCCCCCAGCCGGAGGGGCAGGCGGGGTCCTGGGGAGCAGCTGCCTCCCTCCCCTGCCCTGATGCCCCGGAGCACGCTGGCCTGACCCCGGGCTGCCCTGTTGGGCGCCAGCCCCCCACTGCCAGGGTCGGAGAGAGCTTTATTTTATAATCAGGAGGGAAAAAGTGAGCTTGCGGTGAAAGTAAATATTTTCAGATGCAGTATTAATAGTGCACCCTTGCGGGCGTGCGGGCGTAAAGCACAGCTTTCAGGAGGGCTGCACCCCGGCCTGTGTGGCCAGGCCCACCCTGGAGCTGACCGCCCGCTGCCCCTCCGGCCACGCCCGGGAGCTGAGCAGGGCTGTCTCACCTGGGCTTTCCATTCCTGCAGCTCACGTGCAGAAAGCATCTTTGGGACGCTGTCCAGACAAACACGTGCTGCACTTAAAAACAGACTTTCGGGCCTCCCTGGGGCGCAGCGGGGTGAGCGCCACACTGTGAAGTGTCCGCGGCACAGCAGCGCGAGTTCGATCCCCGGCCAGGGAGGGACCCACAGGGTGCAGCAGAACCCCCCCCCCCCCCCCCCCCCCCCCCCCCCCCCCCCCCCCCCCGCTGCCCCCTCAGCAGTGTGCTTCAGGGGATCGGCCGTGCTGCTCCCCGGTGGGTCGTCTCACACCCCACCCCCACACCTCTGGCCTGTGCCGCAGCTCTTGTGTGCACAAATAAGTAAACTTTTTAAAAGTAAATAAAAACGGGCTTTCAAATGGAGCCGCTTTGCCCTGGACGTGATGCGTTTGGCTCGTGGGGCTTGTAAAGCTGTCAGCTGCGCCCTGGCTCCGGCTGCTGCCGCCCACGCTGGCCGCTGCCCACCGCGCCGCGGAGCTGCACACCGTTGGGGAGGCCGCACTTCGCCGCCTGCCGGAGCAGCCACTGCGCATCGCGCTCGTGCCCCGGGCGCCTCAGCGAGGAGGCGGGTCTCAGGGCAGAGCGGCCCTGGGGCAGCCAGTCTGCCAGGGCTCGCCGGCCCACCCAGGGACACCTCCCCGTCACGAGGCCCACTCTTGCTGCCCCGCCGACGTCCGAGGGCCCCTGGGCTGAAGCCGCCCGTCCAGCGCGCTGAAGGTTGTGGCTGGGGAGCCCCCGTTAGGACGGGGATGGACGCGGGACATCGTCCTGCCTGGCCGGGCCCGCCCTGCCGGGGCGTCCACCCCGGCAGCCTTGGCTGCGGAGGCTGGAAGCTCCGGGCTGGCGCAGGCCCCGCACCCCGCCCACGCGACCTCCCGCGGCCCCTGCGCGCTCGCGCACCGCACGCTCTGAGGGACACCGCGGGGGTGGGGCTGGCCTGCTCCCCGACCCGACCCCAGGCCTCGCGCCACCCGCAGGTCTGGACGCCCGCGCCTCCGGGAGGCTGCACGCAGGGAAGATCCCGCGTCTGTTGTCCTGATGCAGCAGGGGCGGGCCCATTCGGATCGGGCAGGTTTGGAGTTCTGGGGTGCCCCTCCCTGCCCTGTCGCTAAATGGTTTTCCTTCTCCTCAAAGCTGACCTCACTGGCACAGGACCAAGCGGGGTTCCGGGAACAGGGCTGGCCCTTCAGCCGGGCTGGCGGGAGGTGGGCTGGCCGCATTCAGGGGAGCCCCATTGCCGGGTGCCCCTCAGAGGGCTGTGTTCCCCACTGCTGTCCTTACCGCACACACCTGATGACTTCTGGCCCCGTCTGGGGAAAGGAAGGCCCGATCCCACTTCTTCCCTCCGTTCCCCTAACCGGTGCGGCCGGGAGCCGGCCCCGTGGCTGGTGGCCAGGCTGCCGTCGCGGTCACGTGGGCCGGGCTCGGGGTGCGCCCCTCTGTCCCCAGCCACCGCTCCGTGCTCGGCTGCCACTGCGCCCCTTCCCGACGCTCAGGCTGGGGCCGTCCTGCCGCGAGACGGCTGTTGTCAGGACTCGCGCCTCCACCGCCCCTCGCCTGCCCGCCAGCGAAAGCCCTTCTTTCTAGAGTGACCTTCCGCAGCTCCTACAGGGAGCTCCCGGAGCTGCCCCTCGCCCCGGAGGGTGTGACGGAGGCCGGGCGAGGCATCCAGGCGGCCAGCCCGTCCTCATAAAACAGGGAGCGCCCAGCTGGGCCCGAAACCAAGCAGACTTCCTGGAGGAAGCGCGGCAGCTGCTGGAGGCGCTTTATGGGTGTTTCCTGGAGAAATCCTTCTGGAAAACAAACGTGCAGGATGCAGCCAAACCACATGCATGTGCACATGCACGTGCGAGCATGCGCATGCGTGCGAGCCTGTGCACGTGTGCGAGCCTGTACATACGTGTGAGCCTGTGTATGCGTGTGCGGAGTGCACGTGTGTGCACGGTGCGTGAGCTGCCTGCACCAGCGGGGCTCCACACAAGACGCAGAGGTGGCTCTCATGCTGTGCCCAGGCGCGTTCTGTGGTCCTGCACCGCGCCCGCCCTGGGGCCTGCCCGAGCGCCCCGCGTCGGGCCAGGCAGGTGCACAGTGCGGGCTGGGGCGTGGGCCCAGCGAGGGCCCCACTCCTGCTGGCACCTGCTTCTCATGCCGAAAGAATAAAGTTCCTCTGTCTTCAGATATTCGGACATCGGAAGAATCAATTTGGGGGACACAAAACATCAGCAGAGCTGGGTGCTTTCGAACTGCTTGGGCAAGAGGGGTTCTGTGGTTGGGGGCTCTGCTCTGACCCCCTTCCCGTTCTCCTCATTCCCGTTCTTCTGGAGACTTCCCCCTCATTCTGGGCCCTGGCAGAGTTCTGCGACTGGGCTTCCCGCCCGCCCCCCCGGCCCCACCGCAGGGCTTGGGCACCCCAGGCTCAGGTCCCCAGGGCCCTGCCCCTCCCCGGCCCTCCCCCTTCTCCCCACGCGGCCGTAGCCAGCCTGCCCCTCTCCAGGCCTGTTCTTGGCCCTGGTGACGTGGGACGGCCGGGTCCACTTGGAGTCCCTGGGCCAGAAGGGGCCTCGAGGCCTGTCTGTGGTAGACAGTCGCCCCGCAGCCCCTCGCCGGCCCCAGGCCCTCACGTGCGGCGGACTCGGGCCCGTGAGCTCCCGGCGGGGACGCGGCACAGCAGGAAAGGCCCTGACGGCAGGAGGGCAGCGTCTGAGGGGAGACTCAGGCTGCTCCCTGGGGCTCTGGAGGGGGGTCCTCCGGCCCCTCCAGCTCTGGGCGCACCTGCTCTCCATGGGCCCCTCCTGTGTGTCTGCATCTCAGCCCCCCACTCCAAGACCTTGCTTGGATTCAGCCGCCACACCAGGGGCTGAGATCCCTAATTCCACCTGCAAAGCCCTCTTCCGAGCAGAGGCCAGTCACGGCGTGTCTTCCGGGGCCAACTTTGCCCCTCCACGCTGGACCAGGGCCTGTGGGCAGCGTCAGCTCTGTCCCCTGCGGAGACCCCGCTGAAGAGGGGCAGCCCTGGGGACCCCGGTCTGGTGGCGGAGATAGGACACCCTGCGGCGGGGAGAGAGGCGGGAAGGAGTGGGACCTCCCGTGGGTGGTGGCTGGGAGCTGGGGGCAGGCGCCGGGTGGGGAGTGGGCTGGGACGTGCTGGTAAGCCGGGCCCCCGGGCAGTGGGAGCGGGGAGTAAAGGGGCCTCGTGTGTGCTGGGCTCCAGAGGGGGGTTCTGGGAGCTGCATCAGGAGTGGCCAGTGGGGCTGAGTGTGGACCGCGGGATCACCACGGCCCGGGGCTGCTGGGTGTGGGGGGTGCGAGACAGGAAGCACGGACCTCTCCTTGTGTGGTGAGGGGGGCACCGAGGTGAGAGCCCGGTCGTGGGCTCTTAGAACTGAGGTCCTGCACTCTGAGCCTTCTCAGCCGGCGGCCGCCTCCAAGATCTGTGGCCTGCGGGCATCACTGCGCCCAGGGCCTGGCCCAGGCCTTCCCACCCGGAGCCACCCCAGCCCGGGCCAGCGCTCAGGTGCTGCTGGACATGACGGACCGGGAGGTGCGGGGAGGAGAGCGCTGCGCCCACAGCCTGGGGTGCAGGGGTTGTGGGGTTCAGGGACAGAGCCCTGCCCAGATCAAGCTGGGTCTTGGCCTCCAGATGGCTGGGCCAGGCATAAGCCGCAGAGGCCCGCCGGCCACAGGGCCTGAGTGCACCAGTGTGACCCGCTGCGGCTTCGTCTTCCAGACTCGGGCGCACCTGCCCCCTCCCCCTGCTGCCCTGGGTTTGGCTCCTGACGGCATTAGTGTTTCTGTGGCTAATGTCACCAGCCCCTCTGAGCACTGCCCGGCCCCTCCCCTGCTGAGGGCTTATGGCTCTGCCCTGCTGGGGTGGGGCAGCTGGGCCAGGCTGCCATCCGGTCCAACAGTGCCTTAGGAGGGGTCCCCACCCACCCATCCCCCTGCACCCACACCCCCGCCAGGGCTGCAGGGTGTGCAGTGCTGCGGTCCAGCGGCCCTCGGTGCCCCTCCCTTCCCCTGGACGCCCGACCCTGACGCCAGCGCGCCCAGAGCCTGCACCCCTCAGCGGGGTCCCACTCCGGGGGCCTGGGGGGCGCCGGGAGCCTGGGCTGGAGAACCAGGAGCAGCACGCGGGTTTGGCCCGTCTCAGCAGGCGCAAGCTCTCACTGACCACTGACCTTTCGCACGGGAGTGGCACGAGCTGGCACTGGCCCCCGCCTTCGTGGAGGGGACTTGGGAGGCAGAAGCGCCTCTGTAACGCAGCCTGGCCCTGCGGGGCCCTGCAGGAAACCTACTTGGAGGAGCAGGGGCGGAAGGGACACCTCGCACTCTCTTGCCCGCCAGAGCAGGGACACCCCAGAGCTGAGCCACTGCTGCGGGTCGGCCCCGGGACGACCCCGGCCCCTGCTTGGGGAGGTCGGATTCGAACCGGCGCAGTCCCCGGGAGCTGGCCCCGCCTCCTGGAGCTGGCCCCGCCCACGTCTCCCGGCGGAAGCCACGCCCCCTGGGCGGTGCCGGGCCCGGCCCGTCGCGCTCCCCGGCGCAGGGAACGCGTTTGCCCAGACTGCGCCGGCGCCGCCGCGCGCGCCCCCGGGAGCGCGTGTCCGGCCGGTGGGCGCGCGTCGCCGTCGCGTCGCAGCCGCCGGAAGTCGGCGCGGTCAGCCCCGGCCGCCCGGAAGTGGCCCCCGTCGCGCCCGGCCCGGCCGCGGGGCCGGGGCGCCCATGGCGGAGCGTGGTGCCCCGGAGGGCCGCGCCGGGCCAGGGCCCGCAGGTAACGGGCGGCTCGCGCCCCGTCCCGGGAGCTGCCCGCCGCGCGCCCGCACGTGCCTCCGGGTCTCCCCGCGCGGCCGCCTCTGCCGCGGGCCCGGGGCGCGGCTGCGCTGCCCTCCCGGACGGGCGCTCGGGACCCGCGCGGGGGCGCCCCGCGGGCTTGTTGCCCTTGGTAGGAGCGGGGCTTTCTGCTCGCACCCGCGGGTGCCCAGAGTGTCGCACCGAGGACCGCTCGGTGGACGTGGGCTGCGGCGCGCCCCGGCTGCCACCCCGGGCCAGCCAGCCCGCAGCGCGCCCTGTTGGCCGGCCGGTCGCCAGGACGAGCCAGACCAGCCTTGCCCCTCGGGCGTTGCTCTGTCCCAGGCCAGTGGCCGCAGGGCCTGGGTCTGGCCGCGGCTTGGGGAGAGCGATGGCAGAAAGCTGTCCGGCAGGGAAGGCCAGAGCTGTGCCCTTGCGCAGAGCCTCGGGCAGAAGGCCTTGTCCGGGTCCAGCGCTGTCCGCTGCTGCCTTCAGCCCTGCGTGGCCAAAGCTCGGAGCCTGCGGGCCGCAGAAGCAGCCCAGGCTGCGGTCTCAGGGGAAGAGGGGGCTGCCTTGAGCCGGCCTGGGGTGGGTGGGACAAGGGCTTCCTGGGCCCCCACGTGCCTGTCAGCCTTCGCCCTGCCCCTGCTAAGGCGCATCCGCAGCCTGCTTGGGGGGAACCGGGTGATGACAGTGGCCGGTGGGGCTGAACAGCAGGAGGGCGCTCCCACTGCTGCCTGTTGCTCTGCGGGGGTCTGGCAGGGGTCAGTGGGGGAACTGGGTGTTGGGGAACCTTTGCTGCCCTGCACACCTGCCGGCGGCCGCGGCCTCGCACCTCTGCTAGTGGGCCCTGAGCAGTCTGGGGTGGGGGGTGCGGAAACCGGCTCAGCACCCCTCAGTACGACGCCAGTGCGCGCGGCGGGCGCTCAGAGGCTTTGGCTGGAATCCAAAAGCAACTGCCCTTATCAGAGCGGGCCCAGCAGCGCTGGGTGGGCGGCGAGACCGAGGCGCGGGTGTGGGCCGCGCCTCCCCTGGCGCCGGGAGGGAGTGGCTGTGCCCTCCGCTGGGCGCCGTGGGCAGAGCCCTGCCCTCTGAGCCGGTCACCCGCCTGGCCCGTGTGGGGTGGGGCTCGGCCGGGCGGGGGTGGGGCCTGCCCGCCCCTGGCGGGCCCTGGTGTGCGCCGCTGCGCTAAGCCCGTGGGTCTTGCGGCCACCTGCCCCGGCAGGTGCGTCGGGTCATGCGCTGTGCCGCGGGTATGCGCGTTGGGTTTTGCCCCTTCGGGCGTCTGTGGTAGGACCCGTCGGAGCAGTTTCCGGGGTTCTCTGGGACATCGTTGCGCCCCCTCCGCGAGGCTGGGCGCGTGGCCGACCCCCGCGTCCAGGCGTCCGGGGGTGTGCTGGCGTCCTGGGGCCCCTGCGGCGCGGCCGGGGCCAGGTGGGGAGCCGGGGCGGGGCCGCGCTGAGGGACCCTCTCGGCGCAGGCCCCGACCTGAAGGCGTGGCTGCGGGAGCAGTTCTGCGACCGGCCGCCCGAGCACTGCGCCGACACGCGGCTCCACGACGCGGCCTACGTGGGCGACCTGCCGACGCTGCGGAGCCTGCTGCAGGAGGAGCGCTACCGAGGGTGAGCCCCCGGCCTCCCGAGCTGGCCGCTGCCCTGGCACGGCGCGCGCCTCTGCCGGGCGCCCCTGCTCCTCGTGCCCGCTGGCCGGGCTGCTCCATCGGGGCCCAGACGTCCGAGCCCGCGGGGACCCCGCGCTGGCACCGCCTCGGACGCCCGCGGCCCTTTCCGTGCCGGCCTGCGACCAGGGCCCTTGCCCTCGGGCGGTCTCCGCCTGTGGGGCTCGTGGGCCTCTCGCGAGACTGGAAGCTCCTCTGTGTCTCCCCGCCGGGGGCGAGCGGGCCCACGGGAGAAAGGCCTGTGCTGTGCGAGACAGCTGGTGCGCGGGCACGCGTGCACCGTGGGCGCGTGTGCGTGTGGTGTGAGCACGTGCACCGTGGGCGCGTGTGCGTGTTGTGTGAGCGCTTGCACCGTGGGCATGTGTGTGTACCATGTGTGCACTGTGCACGTGTGTACTTTGGGCGCGTGTGTGTACCGTGTTGCATTGTGTAAGCGCGTGCACCGTGGGCGCGTGTGCGTGTTGTGTGAGCGCTTGCACCGTGGGCATGTGTGTGTACCATGTGTGCACTGTGCACGTGTGTACTTTGGGCGCGTGTGTGTACCGTGTTGCATTGTGTAAGCGCGTGCACCGTGGGCGCGTGTGCGTGTTGTGTGAGCGCTTGCACCGTGGGCATGTGTGTGTACCATGTGTGCACTGTGCACGTGTGTACTTTGGGCGCGTGTGTGTACCGTGTTGCATTGTGTAAGCGCGTGCACCGTGGGTGCGTGTGCGTGTTGTGTGAGCGCGTGCACCATGGGCGTGTGCGTGTGAGCGCGTGCACCATGGGCGTGTGCGTGCGAGCGCGTGCACCGTGGGCGCGCGTGTGTACCATGTGTGCATTGTGTGAGCATGTGTACTGCGGGCGCGTGTGCATGTTGTATGAGCGCGTGCACCATGGGCGTGTGTGCGTGTGAGCGCGTGCACCGTGGGTGCGTGTGTACCGTGTGTGCATTGTGTGACCATGTGTACCGTGGGCGCGCGCGTGTTGTGTGAGCGCATGCACTGTGGGTGCGTGTGCGTGTTGTGTGAGCGCGTGTACCGTGGGCGCGCGTGTGTGTGTGCGCGCTCTCAGCAGGGTTTCTGCAAGTCGGTGGGCTGTTTTCTCCTCCCCTCCTGCCTCTGAGCATTGCGTCAGAGAACAGGCTCATTGTTTGGGAAGACCCAACCACCCCAGCGGGTGGGCCGGGAGCTGCTTGCGGGGCCCACAGGGCAGTAGAGCCGCCCTGCCGGTGTGGACGCTGCCCGCTGCCCGGCCTGGCCTTCGTGGAGCTTTTCTGAGCCGCTCCTTTTCTTACTCGGGGCGCCGGGGTGCCCGCCTAGCGATCTGAGCTCCCCTTTCTGTTTCTTGGTGACGACTCCTTTCTTGGCCTCCTTAGCTGATGGAGGCAGCCCCGACCTGCTGTTTGGGGGTCACTGGATCCCCGCAAGTTCTGTTCAAAGCTGCGGGGGAGGTGAGGGGAACCCGCCTTAGAGGGGACCTGGTGGGTCAGTGTGCTGCTCTCCAGCCAGAGGCTGGGTCTGTGGTCAGTGCGGAGCGCTGTCGGGCGTCCGTGGTGTGGGTCCCTGCCTCGCAGCTGCCCTCTCCCAGTGGGCACGTGTCGCAGCAGCCGTGCCGGCCACTGCCCCTGCTGCCTGGTGGCGGGCCTCCGCTAGCAGAAGCTCGGGGAGCTCGGACACGGGGGTCCCTCCAGCTCCTCCGGGGGCGCTGCTCACTGTGTCCGAGCCTGTGCAGTGGGCGGCTGGCACCTGCCGGGCGGAGACAGCCTCGCCAGCCGGCGGGCCACGGAGGCAGGCAAGGCAGTGCCCGACGTGGCGAACACTGCCGCCCGTGCCTTGCTGCCCGGGCCAGAGTGCGCAGGGCCGTCGCTGCCCGCCTCACCCACCCTCTCCCGCAGCCGCATCAACGAGAAGTCAGTCTGGTGCTGCGGCTGGCTTCCCTGCACGCCGCTGCGCCTCGCGGCCACCGCGGGCCACAGCCACTGCGTGGACTTCCTGATCCGGAAGGGGGCCGAGGTGGACCTGGTGGACGTGAAGGGGCAGACCGCGCTGTACGTGGCCGTGGTGAACGGACACCTGGAGAGCGCGCAGATCCTCCTGGAGGCCGGCGCTGACCCCAACGGGAGCCGGCACCACCGCAGCACGCCCGTGTACCATGCTGCGCGTGTGGGCCGCGCCGACATCCTGCAGGCGCTCATCAGGTCAGTGCCCGCGGCCGGCGGGCCGGTGCACCTCGGGGCGGGCCCCTGGTCATCAGGTCAGAGCGCCGGCAGGTCATCGGCCGGTGCGCTGCGGGGGCCCCTCCTGCGCGTCCGCCCCCAGCCCCGTTCCTGAGCAGGGACTTCTGCTTGGTTTTTGCCCATTTCTTTGGTTTAACTTTTTCCCCGGAGTTTTTGACTTGAGCGCTTGTTTTTTTTTAGCTTTTGAGGTTGTCGGTTGACCTTAGCAGGCAGCTGGCCGCTCTGCCGAGCTGGCTCCTCCTTCCAGGCAGGGTGGTCCAGCTGTTTCCCCGTCCTGCAGCTGTGGCGGGGTGTGTCAACGGAAGGACCCAGAGCTCCTCGTCCACAGCTGTGCGGGTGGCGCACCTGTGTCCCCAGGGAGCCTGCGTTTCCCAGGTGACCTCGGTGCGGGGCTGCTTGCGGCCGTGCCTGGACCAGAGTGCCCAGCCGGACGCTCCGTTTGCGCGCGGCTCCCGGCCTGTGCCGGCTGTGGGTGCTGTGCCGGCCACAGCGCGGCGGCGACATGGGCTGACCTCCGAGGTGAGGTCGTTCTTGGGGTGCGCCTTCGTGGCCCGGCTGTCCGGTGTCCGTCTGCGCTGGCCGTCGTCGGCCCGGTCGTGTCCTGGCCCTGACTGCCCTCCCCGTGCGCCTCTGTCCACTGGCGCGGCCGCTGCCTCCTGCACGACGCGCGCCTCCGTCACCATGTGTGTCCCGCGGCGCCTCCCTCGCAGGTGCGTCCATCCCCCTCACTCTGGAGGCGCCGCCTTCTGGGCAGAGTGAACTCCGGGGCGCCTGTCCCAGCACTGAGAAGGACTAGGCCGGAGCTCTGGTGCTGCAGGCTGCAGGGCGTGTGTGCACTGTGTGCGCGTGCGCATGTGTGCACACGTGAGGGCCACAGGAGGCCCCTCCCCGCTGGCCGCAGCTCCTGGCCGCGTCCTCTCGGCCGGGCCGCACCCCGTCCCCGCACGCAGGCCAGGCCCGGCGCTGCGGCCTCACCTGCCTCCCTTCTCAGGAGCCAGCCCGTCTGACCCATGCGTCTGTGCCCACGCCCCTGCGCCCGCACCGCCCCTCGCCCCGCCTGCGTCTGTGCAGTGGCGCCATGGCTGCTGGACGTGGACTCTGGCCGGTCCCCCATGGGTGCTGTGCGGGTCTTCAGCTGCGCCGTGGGTTTGCTGGGCGCCGGTGATGCGCCTCGGGCACAGCTCGCGGGAGCCGGTGCCTCTCCCCAGGGCGCCTTGCCCACGGACGTCGCGGTGGCCGTCGGGGCTGTGCCGGAGTGAACGCCACGTCCTTTTTGGGTCTTCGGTCCACGTGCTGGCACCTCGGGGTTAGGGGCAGGTTGGGAGTCAGCACCGTGAGAGCCTCGTTCCTCTCCTTTTCCTCGTGGTTCTCCCGCGATTTCAGGCCCTTTGCAGCGCCTTATGAATGTCAGTGTTTTTGTTCAGTTTCCTGGGAAAACGTCCCTGGGATCTTGCCGAGGTCTCGTTAGAGGCCGTCACCTCCGGCAGGACGGTCCCCTGCACCGTCCCCCGAGGCGCCGCGGGTCCTTAGCTGACGTCCAGGCCTCTAGGACGCCTCGTGGTTCTCGCCGTGTGGGGTGCAGCATCCCAGCCGCTGGACTGCGCCCGGGGCTGCCCATCCGGCCTTCGTGAAGATCGCAGTGCCCCGGCCTGGCCGGTGTTCCTGGCCGCTGCTGCGGGGCGTGCACCAAGGGCTCACCCTGGACGCCTCTTCTACCGCTGACCCTCGCGCGTGCTTCTGTCTGTTGTCCTGTGGGACTGCTGCTTTTCCAGCTTGCTCTGCAAGAGGTTCTCTACTGCTCGTTATGTTTTCATGAGTGTGTAGCACTTTCTAGACGATCATCGCCTCTGAACAGAGGAAGTTGCAGCTCTTCCTTCCTCTCTTCGTTGGCCAGCGACGCCCTTTTGTCTGACGTGCCGACACTGGTATTTGCGAGGCTGAAAACCGTGGGCCTGGAAGTGGGGTGTGGGCATGGGCGGGTGCTGGCAGGAAGCTGCTGTGTCTTCCCGGTGGGTGTGCTGCTGCTTCGGGGTGCAGGGAGCATTCCCCGTGCGAGCACTCCCCCCCACCCCTTGTTGGTGTGTGGTGGTGTGTGGACAGGGGGCTGAGTTCTGCCCGGGCCCCTTTGCGGCTGTGGGACACTTGCGACCTCCCCGGCTCTGCGCACGAGGGGCTGCGTGATGTGCCTGGAGGGCGCCCGTGTTCCTGGAGTGGCCCGGGGGCCGGGCACACCGCTTGTCCACGATTGCTTTTGGGTTCTCTCTCGGACTCGCATCGAGCGTCGCTAAGTGGGTGCTCACATGTGGAACTAGTGGGCACCTTTTCTGTAGGGTGTGGCCTGGCAGAGAGGTCTTGCGATTGCTGTTTTGTAATCCGTAAGGTCGGAGGGTCCCCTCCCCCTTTTGCCCTGAAGTAGGGCGTGGCGGGTTCTGCAGGAATCCCCTTCTTTCCGTGTCTGTGTGTGTGGAAGGCGGCTCTCAGCTGCTGTCTCACCTCGGGGAGGTGCCGGCCGTGGCTGCTGCGGCCTCCGGGCTCCCTGGTGCCCCGCGAGCAGGCTGCATCTGCAGCCGCCGTGCGCTCTGCGGCGCTGACGTCCCTGTGTCTCCTCGGCAGGCACGGGGCCGACGTGGATGTCAACCACCACCTGACCCCTGACCTCCGGCCCCCCTTCTCCCGGCGCCTCACCTCCCTGGTGGTCTGCCCCCTGTACATCAGCGCAGCCTACCACAACCTGCAGTGCTTCCGGCTGCTCCTGCAGGCGGGCGCGGACCCCGACTTCAACTGCAGCGGCCCGGTGGACACGCAGGGCTTCTGCAGGGGCTCGCCCGCCTGCATGCTGGACGCCGTCCTGCGCCACGGCTGCGAGGGGGCCTTCGTGCGCCTGCTGGTGGAGTTCGGCGCCAACCTGAGCCTGGTCCAGTGGGAGTCCTTGGGCTCTGAGTCGAGAGGCAGAAGGAAGGTGGACCCCGAGGCGCTGCAGGTCTTCCAGGAGGCCAGAAGTAAGTGGACGGCCCACTCGGACCTGCGCCTGGCTGGGCGACTGAGCGCCCCAGTTGTAGCAGCTGAAAAACAGAAGCCTCCCGGGGCCTCGGCTGGTGTCCACTCGGGCCACGGCTTGTCCGGGACGGCGTCCAGAGCCCTGCTCTCGAGCGCCCCAGCGCGAGCCGACACCTGACACTGAGAGCGCAGCTCCTGGGTCCCGCTGCCGTCACCCCTCTGCACCCCTCTGCTGGTTCTCGGCCTCAGGCTCTTGCCGTGTTGTGCGGTGTTTAGGGGTCTGCTGGAAACAGGTGGCCGGGCCCCTCCAGGCCCTCGCCCGTCCGCTCCACTCAGCCCCGCTTTGCGGCCGCAGGGGAGCCTGAGCTGTTACACTGGACCGGCCGGCGAGCGTGTCACTGGAGTCCGCGCCCGAGTCTCCCGCCCCTCGCTTCTCGCAGAACTTGCTGGCTCTTTGTGCGTGTTACTGGATTTCCCTGTCGACGCTGCTGCTGGGTTTCCCCAAAGAGCAGCTGTGGCCGCCCGCCTCGCGGCCCGGGCCCTGCAGGACCTGTGTCCGAGGCGCCCTGCTGGCCCTTGCTTAAGTCTCTGCCTGGAACTGCCCTGGGTGAGGAGGCCCCGGCCGCGGCTCTCCCCTCCCGCCTGTGCGGGCCAACGCCGGGCTTCCCTCGGCCGCTGCCTCGCTTGCCTCCGAGTCCCAGGAACTGACCCCCCTCACGCGTCTCTCCTCTCCCCCGCTGCTGCAGGTGCCCCCCAGGCCCTGCTGGGTCTGTGCAGAGTGGCCGTGAGAAGAGCCCTTGGTAAGAGTCGGCTCCAGCTGATTCCCTTGCTGCCGCTGCCCGCCCCCATAAAGAAGTTCCTGCTGCACCAGTAGCCCGGAGCCTGCGAGGAGGGCGGAGCCTGCGAGAGGGCGGAGCCTGCGAGGAGGGCGGAGCCTGCGAGGAGGGCGGAGCCTGCCTGCGAGGAGGGCGGAGCCTGCGAGGAGGGCGGAGCCTGCGAGGAGGGCGGAGCCTGCGAGGAGGGCGGAGCCTGCGAGGAGGGCGGAGCCTGCGAGGGCCGCCAGCTGCTGATATGCCTGTCCTGCCAACGTGTCCTCCTCTCCGCCTGTGGACATGCCCAGCTGCCTGAGGCGGAAGTGGGGTTGGGCGGGGCTTGGGGCCACGGTGGGGAGGCTCATCCCCAGCAGGCAGGACTCCCAGCACTCTCCAGACTGCCGACATGTTACACCGAGTTCAAGGGAAGCCCGTGACAGCGGAGGGACAGGCGTCGTGGAGCAGGGCGGAGCGCATGAGGCGGCCTGCTGGCTGTGCCTTCCTCCAGCCTCGGACCTCTTCGGGACTTCACTCTGCCTGGCTCTGGCTCATGGGTGCCGCAGGGCCCCAGCCTGGCCACAAAGCCCTGACACCCCGCTGCGCCTGGGCCCTCGCCTGGGGCCTTCGGGCACGGCCCTGGAGACCTGCTCGCCCGAGCCAGCACATGCCAGCCTGGCCGGGCACGGGCCGCAGCTGCACTGCCCCTTGTGAGGGGCGTGCCGCGGCGCTGGCGCCCAGCCTGACACGCCAAGGCGAGGGGCCCCACTGCCCTCTGGGGGGTGCTGGGTGCGCCGTGACTGCTGGCTGTTGTCCCTTTCTGGGGACCTGCTGCCCTGTCGTCAGTCCTAGGACCCGAGCGGGGTGGGCGTGAGGGCAGGCTGTCCCCGGTGGGGCTGGTCCGTGGGCGGGCTGGCCCACGTGTCTTGGCCCACTCCAGCAGGCCAGCGGGAGCGGTGGTGCTGCAGTAGGCAGCCGCGGGTGGGCTCGTGGTGGGTTGAACCCCGGAGCCCTGCGGACGGGCGCCCTCCAGGCCCGTGACCAGCTCTCCTGCGGTGGGCCGGAGTCATCTGTAGCGCCGGAGCTGGGAGCGGGCTGTCGACGTCCGAACTCTCGTGTGTGTCCGGGGAGGGAGGCGTGAGACTGGGCAAGACCGTGCTGGGCCCTGTTCCTGCGACTGACCGTAGGGAGAGGGTGGACGTCGGGGTGCCCAGGGGTGAAGGGCTGAAATACAGACTCCTCGGGCCAGCGTGTCTGTCTGCGCTGCGAGTTCCTTCGTCCTCGCCCTGACCGCCACTGCCTCCGGCAGCAGTCTCTGAGTCAGGAAGGCCGGCAGTGGGTCCAGGGAGAAGTGCAGAGGAAAGGAAGCAAGTAAGAGCCGAGCAGGGGGGAGGCGCTTCCCGCACCCTCCGCAGGGCCTACAGTGGCTGCTGCCAGCCCAGGGGAGGGGGCCACCTGGCCAGGCGCGTCCCTGGACTCCTGGACCCCGGGGAGGAAGGTCTTTGGGCTTCTGGCGATACAGCCAGAGTGTCGGGAGCCAGAGTAGCTCGGGGGTTCTCAGAGGCGTGCAGGGCCCGGGAGAGCCGCCCGCAGCATTCCGAGGGGAACTTTCCAGCTAGTTTGAAAGACAAGCTAAAGGCCTATTTTTAAAAAGGGTAAGTTCCACACAACCCAACAACTAGAGGGTCTTGGGGAAACAGAAAAGTAGACCAGAGAAAGCGAGGGAACCCACACTGAGGTGAAGTGGCCCCGGCACAGGGGCTGCTCTCGCATGGCACTGCTGCGGCGTGAGCCTGTTTGCCTGGACACCGTGGACGTGGCTGAAGGGAAACCAGAGGACGGGCAGTTACCCGGTGCAGCTCAGACTCGGTGCCCGCGGGGGCCCTCGGCACCTGTGAGCCCTTAGCACCAGAGGTGCTGGGCCTCGGGCCGCGTCCCGCTGTCCACGGAGTCCCTGGGCACTGCTGAAGAGCAGGGGAGACGGACATGGGGCCAGAGAGCGGTAGCCGTGAGCCCGTGAGGAGGGGGCCAGCAGAGGCCTTAGCCGGACGCTGGGCAGGCACGAGGCCAGGAGGTGCTGATTTTTTTTTAATTTTTCTTTATGCATATAAGAACTGGGGTGCAGGCAGAGGTGCGGGTGTGAGGGGACTCAACAGGGTGGGGCGCAGGATAGGCGGATCCACAGAAACCCACCGCTGGGGGAGCAGCGGGCTTCTTAATGCAGTCGGGGCATCTGCAGGTGATGTGGGGTCGCGAGCAGAGGAGGCGTCCAAGTGCCTGGGAAAGTGCCCTCTAGTTTGAGGGGCTGCCTGGCCGCCCAGGCACGGTCCTGCACGGGAAGCTAGGCGCGGCTCCTTTAAGGGAGCGTGGGGCCCCGCCCACGCGGGAACGCCCTTTCCCGGCTCTGCGGGGCGGGGCCAACCCGGGCTTGGGGCGGGGGCGGGGCCGGTGTGGGGGCGGGACTTCCGGCGTCGTGACCGGAGCCGCGAAGGTCACCCCGGGCAGCGTCGGGCACGTGCGCCCGGCTGCCAGCGGGTGGCTCCTGCCCGGCCCGCCGTGGCGCCCGCAGATGCCCGCCGCCGGGCGGGGCCGAGGTCGCCGCCGCTTCAGTGGCCGCCCGAGCGCCTCGGATGGTTGACGTGACGCCCGGCCGGCCGGCGGCCTGGAGCTGAGGGCGGCGAGGGCGGCGGGGTCTAGGGGGCGAGGGCGAAGATCGGGCGGACGTGCCCGGGCCGCCGGCCGCGCCGCCCCCGAGACCTTATGCTGCAGGCGGGCGGGGAGGGGTTCCAGGTGGCCTGGGGACTGCTGCCCCGCTGCTCCTGCAGGACTGGACACCCGCCCCGGAGCTGGGCGGCCCGGAGCGCTTGCAGGGCTGGGAGCCGGCGCGCCGGCGGCGGCCGCAGGGCCGCGCGGAGTGGGCAGGGAGGTTGTCGGCTCGCGTCCCCGCCCTTGCCCAGCGCTTCTTCCTCGCCCTCCTGCCCACTCGGCCAGTCTCAGGGCCAGGCCCCGCCCCCGCCCCCGTTGCTGGGTGCACCGGGATGGAGACTCCCACCGCTGGGGAGCGCCAGCACGAGGCAGGGGAGCACGCACAGCGCTGGGCCGCAGCCCGCAGTGAGGGCCGGGCGCAAGCTTGGCCAGTGGATGGCCGTGAGCCTGGAGCCTTGTGTGGCCAAGAGGGAACGTTCGGGCTGCCTCCCTGAGAGGCAGCAAAGCCCTGGCCCGGGGTCAGATGTGGGCATACAAGTCGCCTGGCCGAGGCCGGCCGGGCGAGGCTGGGTGGCCAGGCCCCTCCCCCCATGCCCACCGAGCCCCTGCGCTGTGCGTGCCCTGCTGGGGTGCCCTGGCCCTTGGTGGGCAGAGAACAGGGGTGTCAAGACCCTGAGACCAGGAGGCACTGGGACCCCAAGCCAGGGACCTGCTGCCGCGGATCGAGCAGCCTGGCTGGGTTCCAGTTCCCGGGTGGCCCACAGAGCCAAGTGGTGGGAGGGCAGGAGGCCCTTTAAGAGGGTGTAGGGAGAGGGGAGGTGGGCGCGGCCTCCAGCAAGCCAGGTTCGGTCCTGAGGCAGTTTTCAGGCCTGGGGCCACCCATAGACACCAGCCCCAGCAGCACCCAGGGCCAGGGCTGGCGCCAGCACTGACTGCCAGACCTGCTGAAGGGTCTGTCCCTCGGTGGGCAGCCCACTCCGGGAAGGGCTGTGCAGGCTCCTGGGGGACTCTGGCCAAGGGACACCACCAGGCACAGAGTACAGGCCCCTCCTGCCCCGCCCTGCAGGCCCCAAAGGTGCAGGCCACCTGCCAGGATGCGCGCTGCTGGTTGGGGGTAAGGGGGCTCGCAGACCGTGGAGCTGTCTGATTCCAGAATCTCTGCACTGCTCCGGGAAGAAGCCCCGGCCAGTCACTGGCCCGGCCCCAGGCAGCCCCCAGCCTGCGTCCAGCCTTTGGCTTGCCCCGTCACATTCTGTGTCCACTCCGTGCACATTCATCTAATCCCCCCGTTTCTTATGCACAGGGTCGCGCCGGTGGGCCGTGGGGCGGCTTCTCCCAGCACGGTGTCAGCACGGTGTCCATCCTCGAGCCTGGGCCTGTTGTCCCCCTTGAGGTGGCTGCTGCCCCGCGGGGGGCCCGATCCATGCCGCTCTCGGGCGTCTGTGTCTCGGGTGTGCGAGTGGCGCTGCTGGGAATGTGCGCACTTGTTTGCACGCGCCTGTGTCTGACTCCCTGGCGCAGGCAGCGGCCTTGCTGGCTGGGGTGGTGGCGCGGGGCTGCCGTGTGCAGAGGCGCCCAGGCTTTGGACTTGCATTTGCCTCTCCCTAGTCACTGATGACTTGAATGTCTTTTTATGTGCTTTGTTGTCGTTTGTATCTCTTCTTTGGAAATGCGAATTTGAATCCTTCACCCATTAATTGGGTGGCCTTTTGTTGTAGAGTCTTTGTATATTTTGAGTATTATCTACTTGTCAGATACATGACTTGTAAAGGTTCCCTTTGCTCTGCGCGTGGTGTTCAGTGATGAAGTCAGAGCTATGATTCTCTTTGGTGTCACATCGGAGACCCTGTTGCACAACCCAGGATCACAACCATTTAGTCCTTTCTTTTCTCCTATGTTTTATACTTGCAGCCCTCACAGCTGTCTTTGATCCATTGGAGCTAATTTCTGTTATACGGTGTGAGGTAGGGGGCCAGCTTCATTCTTTTGTATGTGGTTTTCCCGTTGGCCCAACACTGTTTGTTAAAGACGACTCTTTCCCCCAGTTGAATTGCCTTGACATTCTTGTCAAAACCAATCGACCGTGAACATAAGGGTTTATTTCCGGACTTTCATTTCTGTTCCACTGATCTATAACTCTAACCTTATGCCAGGACCACACTGTCTCCATTACTGCTGCTTTGTAGTACGTTTTGAAAACAAGACGTATACATTCTTCACATTTATTTTTCTTTTTAAAGATTGTTTTGGCGATGCTGGCTTTCTTACATTTCCGCATGAATTTTAAGGCTGGCTTGTTAATCTCTGTCAAGAAGGCAGCTGAGATTCTTCTGGCAATTATGTCATAGATTGCCCAGGGGGATTTATTGCCTTCTTAACAATAGTGGGTCTTATAATTCATGTACCCAAGATATTATCCAGTTTACTTAGATCTTGGTGATTTTTTTTTAAAAGATTTATTTATTTATGCATACAAGCACTGGGGTACAGGCCAGAGGTGTGGGGTGGTGGTGAGAGGATTCATCACAGAGAGTGGGGAGCAGAACAGGCAGATCAACGGAAGTACACTGCTGAGGGGAGCAGCGGGAGGCAGGAGAGGTCTGCTGCGCCATGTGGGTCCCCTCCCTGGCCGGCAGCAGGGATCGAACTCGTGCTGCAGTGTCTGTGGTTTGCTTCATAGTGTGTTGCTTAACTCACTGTGCCACCAGGGAGGCCCCTTGGTGATTTTTTTCAACAATGTTTTGTAGCTTTTGGTGTACACGCTTTGCATTTCTGTTGTTAAACTTGTTTCCTAAATATAGTGTTCCTTTTAATGCTCTTGTAAGTGGAATACTTTTCCTTAACTTTTGATTGCTGATAGCAAGCATATAGAAATGAAATAAACTTATGCACAGTGAGCTTAGATCACGCAAACGTGCTGTTCTTGTTAGTTGTAGTAGTTCTCGTGGATTCTTTAGGATTCTAAGACCCTGCTAGCTGCAAATAGAGGTAGTTTATTTCTTCCCTTCGAATCCGGATGCCTTTTACTTTTCTTCCTAGTCTCCCTGATAGAACCTCCGAGACTCTGTTGAGTAGGAAGAGGACACCGTCGTCTTGCTCTTGCTCTTAGCGGGGAGACTAGTGTGATGCTGTCTGCACGTTTACTATAGATGATTTTTGTCAGGTGAAGAAGTTCATGTCTATTACTTGGGTTTAATGTTTTGTACAAAATAATTTACAGGGTGTTGGACTTCTGCCAAATGCATTTTCTGCATCTACTGAGATGTGTCTCTCCCCTGATTTTTTTGGTGAATGGTAGATGGCATTGCTTGCTTTTTAAGAAAAAAAAAAAAAAAAAAAAAAAAAAGATTTACTTATTTATGCACACAAGAGCTGGGGTGCAGGCCAGAGGTGCAGGGGGCAGGGGTGAGAGGAGTCACCAGAGACAGAGTGGGGAGCAGAACCGGCAGATCGATGGAAACACACTGCTGAGGGTAGCAGGGGGGAGGCAGGAGAGGTCTGCCGTGCCCTGTGGGTCCCTCCCTGGCTGGGGCTTGAACTTGTGCTGCAGTGGCTGGGGGTGCTTCACAGTGCTGAGACCTCACCCCTGCGCCCCCAGGAGGCCCCGGCTTTGCTTGGCTTTCACGTTACACCAGCTTAGCTGTACCAGCGGTGCCTGCGAGGACCGTGTGTATGACCCCCTTACATGCTGCTGCTTTTCGTTTGTTGGCGTCTCGCTGAGTTCTGCCTCTGTTCAGTGAAGTGTCTCCTGTACAAGGGGCAGTTCTGCCGTCGCCGGTGAGTTGGGATGGTCTGTGGCGTGTGTGTGCCATGAAAGAGCTGGGCATTTCTGTCCTAAAGAAAGGAGTTGCTTCTCTGAAGTTCTGCTCACCTCTGTGTCTCGTGCCTCACCCGACGGCCCTGCACAGGGCCAGAGCGACCGTGGGAGCCGAGCCCCGGCTGAGGCCGGCTTTGTGTGGCAGACTCCGCGAGCCTGCGCCGCTGGAGCCGTTCTGTGGAGGGGTCTCCTGGCCCAACCGGGCACACCCTCAAGGCCCAGCCAGGCGCCAGCGTCCTCAAGGTCTGGCACGGCATGGTCAGCCTTCTGTGCCCTGCTGCCCCCTTCCCCGGGGCCGGCCTAGGGCACTCCGTCCGCCCATCCGTCTGCTCTCAGCTCTGCAGCCTGCTCCTGCGCCCCAGCGGGCACGCGCCGTGGCCGTGTGAGCGCCACCCCGCTCCTGGCGGGGCTGACCCTGGCCCGGGCCCTGCCTCTAAGGCCTGCTTTGGTCCGGGCGGCGCTGCCGCTGTCCTGGTGACTGCAGTTCTGACCTGACCCCTCCCGGGCCCACCTGCTGACCCTGCCCTGCAGGAAGAGGAGAGACCAGCACCCCGCGGGGCCTCAAGGGCTGGGTGGGGGCGCCCGGACACGAGGGGTTCTCAGGGGCAGCCAGGCCCTGTGGGGCGGGAGCACCGGCCACCCTGCCTCCGCCATGGACAGCACGGTCAGGGAGAGACCCCGGCGTGGCCATGCCCCCGTGGAATTGCAGAGCCCAATCTGGAGCCCCCGACCATGCCTGGTGTCCCTGAGCTCCATGTGCCTTTCAGGCTGAGGGGTTCTCTGGGGAGAGAAGGTCGCCAGCGACACTGTTCCAGGGAGCCAGACCCTGGTGTGGGGCGTCTGTGCTGGACCGTCCCGTGAGCTCATGGCCCGGCAGGGTCTGCCTCCCGGCAGGTGCTGGGGGGCGAGTGCATGGCTGATGGTTCAGGGAAGTAAGATTTCAGCTACAGACTGAGCTGCCCCAGAGCCCCCTGCGGAGGCTCTGGGGAGCCGAGGCGCCTCCCCCACGCTGGGGCGTCTGGTGTCACCTCCGCAGCCCTGGGGGAGGCTTGGGAAACCAGGTTCACGGCCTTGGGGTCTGAAGCTGGCTCTGCTGCCTCAGGAGCCCAAGGCCAGCTGCGGCTTGTGGGTCTCCAGGGCCGCTGGGGCCTCGGGGCTCGTGATCCTTGGCCAGAAGCGCGAGTGGGGTTCCAGGGTGAGAGAGACACGCTGGTGTGGGCGGCGTGCGGTGCCTGGGGGCGGCCTGGCAGGCCCTGTGAGCTTTGGGTCAGACCTGGCCAGGCCCGCACTCTGGCCCCTGGCTGTGGGGACGTGGGCCGGCCTGGCACAGGCCCGGGCTGGCACGGCGTCTCCTCCCAGCTCCCGCCCCTTGCCTCTGCTCTGAGGCTGCTTCACAGCGGCTCTGGCCGTGAGCGCCTGGGACATGGTCTCTTCTGGCCGCCGTGATTTCTGCTGAGAAGCTGTCCTCTGGGTCATGTGTCTATGAAGGTAGAGCATCCTTTCTCTCGGGGTTTCCTTTGTCTTCGCTTTCTGGAAGTTTCTCTGTGAAGTGTCTCGGTGTGGATTCCTGTGCACTTCCCCGGTGTGGTACTTATACGTTTCTCAGATCTGTAGGTGGTGTGCTTGGCCACCCTGGGGAAAACGTGATGATGATCTCTGGAGGGCCCTCTCGGCCCCTCCTCTCGTCCCTTTCCAGGACTCGGAGGTAAGAAGCAGGCTCACTGCTGACTAGGGCCTGGAGGCTTGACTCCAGGCCCCCCGAAGTAGAACAGGATGAGATCTTGGGGGCCACCTCCCATGGCTGGCTTGACCCTACACACAGTGACGATTTCCCCCCAGACGCTCCTAAATACACGAAAAGCTCTTAGATTGCCACCCAGCTCGGACCCTGGGCTGACGCGGTGTCCTGGGGACGCGGGCGCTGGGCCAGCCTGGGCAGGGGAGCGGCGGTCCTGTGGGTTCTGCAGCCCCAGCGCTAGCCCTGGGTATTCAGAGCCTCTCGGGGTCTCCGTGCGGCCCCCAACATCGTGCACGTCCAGAAGGGCAGGGCCAGGCGCCGGCGGGATGGGGAGCGGCTGGTGTGTGGGCCTTCAGGGGCCCAGGGAGAAGGGTCTTCACGCCCTTCCCCTGGACAGCCTTTAACAGGCTAGACAGGATGCCGCCGATGGCAACCATGACGAGAGGCCCAGGTCACCTACGCCCCAGGTGCCAGCTGCCCAGTGCGCAGCTCCCAGGGCGTGGCCGTCCGTGGCTGGCAGCACTGGCCAGTATGTGGTCACAGCCCCCGTCCAGGCCAAGGAAATGGAACGGAATGAAATCTGTGGCACAATCTTGTTTCCCTGTGGCACAAGGAAAAGGGGGTGTCTGGAGCCCAGGGCCACTTGGCCTCAGCGCTTCTGCCCTCTGGTGGGGGCAGGCGAGCTGTGCAGGCCGGCCTTCCCCAGCAGGAGGGCCTCTTCTGGTCACCGGCCCCCGCAGGGGCAGGCCGGCGGGACCCTGCTGTGGGGAGTGTGGGCCTGGCGGGAGCTGACCTGGGCCCTGGACACAGAGGGTGCCCGCGACGCCCTCACCCACCGCAGGGTCAGGCCTCAGCCAGGAGTTACCTGTTTGGGCGCTGGTCCCTAAGCCCTGGTCAGGGAGGGGCGCGGCCGCAGCGCTCCTTCTCTGCACTGGCTTGGCCAGGTCAGGTGTGTTTCCCAGGTGCTTCCCGCGCAGATCTTGGTGGGCCAATCCCGGGACGGTGAGGGCGGAGCCTGTGGAACCACGCTGGGAGGCTCGGGTGGACCACGGTGGGCCAATCCCGTGGGCGGGAGGGCGGGGCCTGCGGACCCCCGCTGGGTGGCTCGGGTGGACCACGGT
>JAGFMF010012051.1:487368-501586 GCA_019455555.1 Galemys pyrenaicus
CTGGGTGGCTCGGGTGGACCACGGTGGGCCAATCCCGTGGGCGGGAGGGCGGAGCCTGCGGACCCCCGCTGGGTGGCTCGGGTGGACCACGGTGGGCCAGTCCCGTGGGCGGTAGGGCGGAGCCTGCGGACCCCCGCTGGGTGGCTCGGGTGGACCTCGGTGGGCCAATCCAGGGACGGTGAGGGTGTAGCCTGCGGACCCACGCTGGGCAGACCTCCCTCCTCTCCTGGAAGGCCACCCGGGCTCTGACTGGATCATTTCTCCCGACTTGGGTCCTGAGTCTGGTGTGCAGAGGTGGACCCAGAATGCCCGGGGCGCGGTAGGGCCTGGGCGAGGCTCGCGCAGGGCTGTGTGGAGGGGCTGCTGCTTCCGGGGTCTGTGGCGGGACGCCCGAGGGAATGGCTGGCGTGGGGCACTGAGGGTGCAGGAAGAGGGGCGCTTGTGAGGCCTGTGTGGGAGGGGCCGGCAGGAGCAGCCCTAGGGCGGGGCCTGGGCGCCTTCGGGCCTGCTCAGAGCTGGGAGGGAGGCCCTGGTGGTGGACGCAGGGAGGGTCAAGTGGGGTGGGCCCCGGGGAAGGTGGACCTGGCCTGGGAGCTGTCAGCCACGGGCTGAAGAATGAAATCTCCCTCTTGTTCCTCAGCTTCTCTTTGGAAATGTTTGGGCCACAATTAACACCCCACCCCCACCCCGTGTGTCCACTCGGCCTGGCCGGGTGCCTTGCAGGGCGGGGACACCCGCCAGCCGCGGTCCACAGGCAGCTGCTACGCTCCAGCCTTGGTGTCCCCGTCCACTTTGTCCTGGTTTTGGCTGAAGTGGCGTCCCCCAAGGCCCACTGGTGCTGTAGCCGCTGGGCCCCCGCAGGCCTCCCTGGGAAGCGGGCTGGGGTTCCAGACTCAGAGGAAACGGCCCTCACCCTTTTATGTCTCTCCCTCTCCTGGGGCTCACAGGGGGGGCCGAGCAGAGATGGAGCCAGAGCCTGGCGGATGGGCCTGGGCTCGGCCTGGTCCTTCCCATCCGCGGCCGCCCCTCCTGCCCCCAGAAGAGGTGCTCCCTGGCGGAGACCCAACCCCACTACTGACAGCCAGCACGGTGCCCAGCACTGGGACCAGGCTGCGTTTTTCTCCCTACTGAGGCCAAGCGATCGACGGCGCTGGCCGTGACGCAGGGAGAGGGACGCACTGCGGGGGTGCCCCATACCCCTCCCTCTGGCTGCCCCCTCGTTCTTGTCCGTCCTATGCTTAGAGGGGACATCGCGCTTGTCTTTCTTTTTATAAGCTTTATTTATGCATACAAGAACTGGGGTGCAGCCCAGGACTGGGTTACAGGCCAGAGGTGTGGGGGGTGAGGACCCAGCTCCGGGAGCTCCGGCCCTGGGTGACCCCGGCGGGCGTGGCTCACTCGGCTGGAGGCGCTTCCGACGCCCGAGGCCGGCTGCACCCCAGCCAGACTCTGGAGAGCGGCTCCGCCGGCCTGGGCTTCCCGCTGACCACCGTGCTCTGACGCGTCCCTCGTTCCCTAGACGCCGCTGAGGCCCACTGTAGAGTCCGGTTCTGGAATGAGGCCGCCCGAGGGCTCGCAGGTGGCGCAGCCAGGCTGTTTGGCGACCGCAGCAACACGTCGGGGCTGCCGAGTCGACCGTGGGGTTCGGACGCAGCCGCCACGGACCTCCTGGTGGAGTCGGCCTCCTTAGGCGACCCGAGAGCCTGCCCCGCCCGCCCGGGCCCCGCCCACCTTCCTAGTGGCTCGCCCACCGCCTGGCCCCGCCCGCCCGCCTAGTGTCTCGCCCCTCCTGTCCAGCCACCCATAGCCACGCCCACCCGCCCCGTAATTCCGTCCCCCCACCTGTTCAGCGGCCCGCCCCCACTCTCCTAACTGCCCTGTCCCCACCTTCATTGCCGTGATATTCAGAGCAAGATACGGGGAGCACCTCACTCCTTGGGGGGGGTCAAGGTGGGAGCCCTGTCCCCCCCCCCATCTGGCCAGGCCCCGTCTCGTGTGCGTGCACCCCTCTTCCGCAGCGCGCAGGCGGCGCCGTGGGTGGGCTGGCGCGGGCACGGGCAGTGTGCGCCCCTAGGGGCCACGGGCCAGAGGGGGCCTCTGCCCTCGGTGGCCTGGCAGGGCTCCAGCCCGGGGAGCAGTTCTGTGGTGCCCCAGTGTGGGGGGCTCTGGACCTCCGACGCGGGGCGGCGAGGCCCCAACCTGCTGTCATCAGCTGGGCGCGCGGAGCCGGGTGTGGGGTGTGGGGAGCGGCGGCTGGGGCCTGGGGGAGGTGTGGAAATCTGACACAGTCGCAAATGTTTTACCTCCTAAATCACCTGGTCTTCAGTGCGAATCCGCCCGGACACCCCGCCCCCAAACGCCTCGGGCCAGGCGGCTGCTTCTCGCTTCCTTCCGAGGTCACAAGTCGTAATTCTTTCCCGGCTGCAGCCTGTTGCTGGCAGAGACGGTGTGAAAATCTCTGAGTGTTCTGGAACCTTCCACCTCCACCGGCTGCCGGGCAGGGCAGGACACAGCCTCTGGCCACTTTTCCAAGGGGTGTTGTTCCAGGGCTCGCCGCAGGCCTGAGGCCCCGCTGCCTCCCAAAGCCTCACATCTTCCCCCTCAGCTGGCTGGTGACTGTCCTCTGGGCAGCCCGTCCACGCCGGGGGCCGTGGCCCCAGGACCCCCTCTCCACGTGTGTCAGGTGTCTAAGGTGCTGGATGCTGGTGTGCTCAGGCCCCGGGCGGTGTGCTGCTCAGCAGAGCCCACCGGGCCTCCGTCTCACCCCTCTCTGGATCCCGCTTCGTCCCCAGCCCCCTCTTGGTGTCCAACGCACCTGTGGGCGTGAGCCCCAGTCTGCTGGGGCCCTCTCCCTCTGCTCTGCCATGGACACCCTGGCTCTGCCTCGGGGCCAGACGGCGGCCTGGCTGCAGGCAGGGGAGGGCCTGCTTGGACTGGGCCTGGCCTCACCGGGGCCCCCTCCGTGCCCTGGGTGGGCGGGCGACTGGCTTGCTCCTGCTGTCCGCTGTGGGTGAGGGCTGGCTCCTGGGCCCTGCGGCCGAGCCACGTGTCCATCCCTCACGGCTTGCCTCCATGCCCTCCCCGCTCACGCCTTGGGAAGCCCCTCGCAGCCTGGCTTGGGCGTGGGGTGGGCGTGGGGCAGGTTACATGCTCTGTCTCAAGTCCTCTCGGGCAAGCGCCGGCCTTACTTCACTCTGGGGTGGCCCTCTCCCAGGCGGGGCCTGTGGGTGGCGTGTCCACTAAGCCATGGGAGGTGGCGCTGCTGGAGCTGAGTAACTGTCCCTCGATCCGTCCCCAGCCATCTCGGCCACTCCCTGTGCCGTGGGCTCAGAGGGTCTGAACCAACCCCCCCGGGGCCTTTCTTTGCGTGTTTTCTCTTAGTTTGGGGGGCAATGTGGATACATCTATTTAAAATGAGCTCTGCACCCTCCGGGTGTCGCACGTGGGGCCAGCTCGCACAGTGACCAGTCTCCAGCTCCAGCTTCCCGAGGACGGCCGCGGGGGCTCTGCAGAGGGAGGTTTTATGTCGTGTGCACTTAGCCTACACAAGCTGCGGGGCGCCCCCGGGCCTGCGCTCCCCGTTTATGACGAATGCTGACGGCCTTGTGGAAAAGCAGTGTTTTTACAATTCTGAAGTGCCTGCTTCTTTTCCCCCGTGTAAAATTTAATCGCCTCTTATTTATTGCCCTGGGTATTAACACTCATAGTTTATTAAGGAATTTTCTCCAGGGCTGGATGAACCGGGGCTGGGAAGGCAGCTCATGGGGGTGGGGTGGGAAGGTCACAATGACGCCCAGAAACACAGGGCAGCCGGGCACCCCCTGGTCCCAGGTCCCCCCCAACAGGCCTCACCCTCTGACACTTGGGGCCCACAGCTACCAGCTGTTCCCAGCTCCCAGTGGGAGGTGGCAGCTACGGCCTGGCTCTGCGGGGGTTTTCCCCAGGGTATGGGCGTCCCCTAGTGCCCACCGGCTCCACTCAGGCCAGGACGGCAAGCCAGTGCCAGGCCCGGCCGGTGGGCAGAAGGCCTGCGAGGTGGCCGGGCCGGTTCCAGAGTGGGCCACGCTGCTCACAGGGCCGGCTCTCTGGGCCAGCGGCCCCCGGGGCTGGGGACAGAACTCCAGGCCGTGGTAGGCGGGCCTGGCGTGCCTGCTGTTGAGGGCCAGGAGGCCCGGGCAGGGTCACGGTCGGTCACTGGGGTGTGGCTGGTGCTGAGGCCAGTCCCGGGCAGCCACGTGGACGTCTGCAGGGGCTGGGCTGCATGGGGGTCTGGCAGGCGGGTGTCCTCCTGGGTGGGGGTGCGTGATGGCCCTGCTGGAGCTGGGGTCCCTGACCTTGTTCCTGAGCTTGGAGCGAAATGCCCAGCCTCCTGCCATCAGCGGATTGCCTGGCTTTTCGGGGGTGTTTCTACCAGCTGAGAAGCTCCCTGGTGTTCCCAGCTTGCTGAGCATTTCCATCTCCAGAGGGTGTAGAATTTTGTCAGATGCTTTTTCTTCATCTTTGGGGATCATGTGACTTTTGCTTTTTGTCCCATCACCCTGATGCATTATACTAATTAACTTTCATAGGTTGAACCAACCTTATTTTGGGGTGATTTTTTGTGCTGGATTTGTACCGTTATGTTTACTGTCATCTAACGACCAGTGAGCGAGCCTGTCTGTGCCCCAGTTGTCTGGTCTGTAAAGTGGAAACACTCGATTTAAGGATGAAGACAAGCAGAGCCCCCAACGCGGTGTCCCCACACCCCACTTCAAAGCCCGCGTCTGGTCTGCCGAGGTCACAGGCTGCCAGCGGGGGCGGGGCGGGCGCTTTCTCCCTGAACTTTACTGTCTGTGTTTGGGATTCCTTCCATCTGCCTTCCCACTCGCTCAGTGTTGCTTTTGACCCTTTCGAAGTTGAGCTGCTGGATCCCGAGGAGCTTTGTGCTGGCCCGGGAGCAGGGGACCTTGGTCTCCCCCGCCGGCCGGGTGCGCCGGACCCCACACTCCCAGCACACTCCCCTGCTGCACCTCTTCCTGGCCTGGGAGTCCTTGAGCTTCTGCGGGCGTCTGTGTGCGGACGTAGGTACGCGGGTAAAGGCGAGCGCCGTCCACTCCCCTTCTCTCGGCACGGAGCCAGACGCCGGCGCTGCCCTGGGACTGCCGAGCTGGTTACCCCAATCTCCCTCGTGCACTCGCAGGCAGCCGCTGCTGAGCCAGATGCTCAGTCCCCGACGCCCACGCGCGTGTCTGCGCTCTGGCGGGAGGCTCCCTGGGAAGAGCCGCCCGGGGGCCGGGAAGCAGCGTCCACTGGGCTCGGGGCCGCAGTGTCCACGCAGCTGCTCTCCTGGACCCGGAGCGCCCACGCGGCGCTCGCCGCCTGACGTCAGCTCCTGGGAGGGCGGAGCCTGCAGGGCCGCGGGGAGGGGCTGGTTTTAATCAGACCGGAGTGTCTCCTTGGCAGAGCGCCCGCCCCTTCCACGTGGGCACTTCCGCCTGGCCTGGGAGGACCCCCGCGCTGGGTGCTCAGCCGTCTCATCGCACGCGGGCTGTTTACTTGCACAGACACGCACTTGCACGCATGCACGCCCACGCGCATTCCTGGGCCCATGTGGGGGGCAGACCTCAGCCCTCCCCCTCCGTGCCACGAGGCCGGGCTGGGGCGGCTCCGCTTCTTTCTGCACGCGGCACTCGTCAGTCAAAGCGGACTTGAGGCGGCCCTGGCGCGCTCATGGCTCAGCCGCCTGCGGCTGCCACGACCTGCAGTGCTGGGGCAGGGGCTTGGCCTTGCACCCCGAGCCGTGCCAGGCGGCGCCCCCAGGCTGCGGGCCTTTGCCCTGAGGCCCTGCCGCCCCCGCCCCGCCCAGCGGCCTTGAGCCTGGAGGTTCTTGTTTCAGTGCCAGGCTCCGCGAAGATCAGTCTCTCGCTGGGAGCGTGTGGGCTCACACACGCGGGCACACACACGGGCACACACATGTCGCAGGCGGATGCACGAGCACACACATCACATGCGGGCACTCACATGGGCTTACGCACGGGTGCACATACACAGGCGTGCACACACGAGGGCACATGGGCACACATCACACACACGGGCACACACGGGTGCACATACAGGCATGCACATGGGGGCATACACGTGGGCGCACACACCACGCGCGGGTGCACACTCAGCAGGCAGGCGTGCACAGCTCCTGGCCCGCGGCGGGTCTGTGAGGACCAGGAGGCAAAGTGCTGCAGGGAAGCTCGCGGGGCCTAGGGGGCTGAGCCGGGAAGCAGCCAAGGGAGAGGGGAGATGAAAGGCCCAAGTGGGGAGCGTCCCCGTGGGCCGTCTGCAGCGGGCGGCGCCTGCGTCTGGTGCCCTGGGGTCTCCCGCCAGCGGCCAGGCCAGGTGTCCCTGGGGGCCGTGTCGCTGGGGAGCCCCTCTGGGTTCTGCCCAGCCCTCGCCGTGCCCCTGGGTCTAGGACACGGAGGCCCCGGGGCCCTGCCCAGGCCCTGCCTCCCCCAGCCCCAGCCCAGCCCAGCCCCTCCTGCCCACTGCGCCCCTGCCCGCCCACTCACCTGCAGGCAGGCAGGAGAGCCCCTCCTATGCCGCCTGCCCCGCCCGGACCCCTCAGCACCCTCCCAGCTCCCCGGCCTGGCCCTGCCTGCTGCCCGGCCCTCTGCACGCGGCTTCCAGGTGACCGCACGACCTGTCCCAGGGCTGGACGGCCTCCCCCTCCCGGTCTCAAGAGCCTCCTCTGCCTCCGGCCCTGTGTCGTCGGCTGTGGGGCTGCTGTGCCCCTCCGCTGGGGGCGAGAGGCCACTTCTCCTGTAGCCTCCGCTGGCCTCCGGCTGCTGCCCACTCATGCCTGGGCTGCCTGTGGACATGGGGCGATGCAGGGCTGGGGCACAGCGTCTAGGGTTGAGGGAGCGCCACAGGTCAGAGCTGGGGCTTCCGTGGGCTGCCGTGGCCGTCCCCACCTGGGCCTCGCTCGTGTCCATTGCTGTGACGGCCACAGGGCCAGTGAGGCGCCAGGCGCCTGGCCAGTCCGCCCTGCTGCGCACCGGGCGGGCATTTTGTGCTGCTGCCTCCCGGAGGAAGTGGGGGCTCGGGCTCTGGCTGCCCAGGCCACAGCCCTGCTCGGGCCGCAGCTCGGGCTGTCCCCTTGTTCCCACCAGGAGCACAGCCTGGGCTGGCGGCTCCTTCCAGGGAGCAGGAGGCCTCAGGCTCCGGGCGTGAGCCCCACGCCCGGGCCAGACCCCTGCCCGCGCCCGTCAGAGGACGGCTCAGGGAGGGCACGGTGAGTGTCCTGCAGCGGCCAGCTCGGCCGTGGGGACCCCTCGTTCTCCACTCCTTCCAACTCCGAGAAGATCAAGGCTCCGAGCTTGAAATAACAAAGGGAAATGGCCTGCAGGCCGCATCTGGAGGCCAGAAGGGCCACAGCTGCCTGGAAGGGGGCAGGGCTGGGCGGCGCCTGACCCCCTCTCTGGGCTCCCGCAGCCAAGGCTGGAGGTGGCGGACCCAGTGAGGTGCCGCGGGCCCCTTTGCTGCCGGCAGCGGGGCGTTCCTGTCTGCCCTGGCACCGAGGGCCCTCTACTGGGGACCCTGGTGCACCCCTTCTCTGTGCCGGGGCTCTGCTTCGTGGCCGTGGCTCCGGGGCTCCTGGTCGGGCCACAGGAAGACGCAGGAGACAGACGTCTGGGCACAACTTGCAGGGAAGCCCCACGGACGAGAGCCGGGGGGGCAAACGTGGGCACACGCGGGCACACGAGAGACTCCGGCACCAGCGAGAGCACCCTGCAGCAGGGGTGGCCCGTCCTCCGCGCGGTGGTCAGCTCCCGAGGCCGCGTCCAGCAGGGAAGGGCGTCGGGGCTGACTTGGAAAGGGGCACACAGAGAGGCCAGAGCCGTCTCCGGGGCATGGGGGAAGCTGCCACGCTCGGCTTGCTTCACAGGGTCGGGGACGGAGGTGCTGGGCTGCTCGCGAGGTCGCGTCCACCCCAAGCCCCGCCCAACCCAGCGAACCCCAGCTCAATCCCCAGGGTCGGCGGGACTCACGGGGTGAGCCCTGCCCGGCCAAAGGCAGATGCCCCGTCCTTTGTCCCCCTGGGGGTGGGGCGGAGGCTGCTGTCTTCTCCCCAGAAAGAAGCTCTGCTCTTTCTTGTGGGGCCGCGGGCTCAGCGGGAGGGCTCTGTGGGCCAGGCCCCCTACGCCCGGGCCAGGGCTCGGCATTTACGGAGGCAGGTTGGGGCTTCTGCCCCAGCTGGGGCGTGTGCTGCAGAGTGGAGCGGCTCCCGCCACCACCCGGGCCCGGCAACGGGCGCCGCTGCCCTCACTGCTCAGGACGGCGGCAGGCGGCTGAGGCCGGGCCGACACTGCCCACCGTGCCCTGCAGGCCGGCCGGGATGACCCCGAGGGCGGCTGAGTGTGGTGCGCGGTGACTGCGCGTGGGCACAGCTTGGGCCAAGGGCCAGATGGGGACAGGAGCGGCCTCCCGGGCCGGCCAGTGGGCACCGCACAGCAGAGGAGGAGGACCGGTCAGCAGCGACAGTCCTTCGAGAGCCACGGAGAGAAGCTGTTGCTGGACTTACTGGAGGCCGCCGACCATCGTTGGAAAGCGTCCAAGGAAACTAACTAAGAAATAACCCAGGGGCCTCCCTGGGGGCGCAGCGGGTTGGGCCGGGCACTGTGAAGCATGCTCCGCACTGTGAAGCATCCGCCCCACAGCAGCGCGAGTTCAGTCCCCAGCCAGGGAGGGACCCGCAGGGCACAGCAGACCTCTCCTGGCTCCCTGCTGCTCCCCTCAGATCAGTCGATCTGCCTGTTCTGCTCCCCACTCTGTCTCTGGGGAGTCCTCTCACCTCCTGCCACTCTGGTCTGTGCCCCAGCTCTTGTGTGCAGAAATAAATAAATCTTAAAAAAAAGAAAACGCAAAAGACAGAGCCAAGGGGTGGGGGGAGGGAAGGCCGGAGATGCCCAGGAAGAATCGACCAGAAAACACAGATTTGAGACACGCAGGGGAACCCTCGGTCGTTAGAACCAGAACATGGACTCCAGAAGCTACTCGCTGGTCAGTCAATTACAGAGAAGCCGAACCCACGCGGAGGGAGCCGCGGGGAGGCGGGAGAGGGAGACTCGCTGCTGCGGAGTCGGGTGCCTGGGGGGCCCCTCCCCACCCCTCCCGTGCTCCCGCCCGAGCTGCTCCTTGGTTGTCAGCCAGCGCCTGTTCTGGCACGGCCACCGGGCCCGTCCTGCCCTTCGGCTCGCCCGCCGTGCCCTCCGCCAGCCGCCCGAAGCCGGGCCCTGCCGCGTGGCCGCTCCTCCCACCCAGCCGCCCAGGGCCAGGCGGGCCTTCCCGCGACGCGAATGCCGTGGACACGGGGCTGCGCGGGCTCCCACCGCGTGTCCGCGCTCCCAGCCACGCGCGGCATCCCGGCCGGCGACCCTGCTGGGCGCGAGCCCCTCGCTGGCCTGGGGTCTTCCGGCACTGACTTGGCGGGGAAGAGCGAAGTGGAGATGCACGAACCGGAGGACACCGCTTCCGAGCAGCGAGAAAACCCCACGGGGAAACCGCAGGCCGAGGAGACGCGGCGCGAGGGAGGGTCCCCAAGGGCAGCGCCGCCCCGAGGCAGCAGTGGGGACGCCAGAAGGGTCCCGCGGCGGACCGGGGCCTCCTCCCAGGGGGAGGGCGCGGGCTCAAGATGTAGGTGGACCCGAGCTCAGGCCGTGCCTCCCGCCACGGCCGAGAGGAGGAGTCTGGACCGCGGGGCGGAGAGACGGGGCGGGGCCTTCATGCCAGGGAGGCTGGGGCGGAGCTGCCCCCGGCTGCGGCCGGGTGGGGTGGGGACAGTGGTTGGGGAGCTCGGTGGTACCACGGGGACCCTGCCCAGCCCCTCCCCACCAGCCACCGCAGGGGCGTGGGGAGCAGGCCGGGAGGTGGGAGGCCCCCCCCGCCCAGACCCCGGTGAGGTGTGGCTGGAGTCTGCACGCCAGGGCCGGGGAGCGGCCCTTTAGACCGTTGTCCTGCCTAGCACGCGGCCCAGCGCGACCCGCGCATGAAACCAGGGCTCAGGCCTGGCCCAGGGCCCCGTGTCACCCCTGGCGACCAGCCCCTGACAGCGGTTGTGCCCCTTCGTGTCCAGCCCGGCCCCTCCTGCCCGGCCAGCGCCTGCTCCCCTCCGCTGCCCACGGCCCCTCCAAGGTGGGCCCTGCCCCGCCAGGCCGGAGGCTGGCACAGCGGAGCGCTGGGGCTGCGGAGGGCTTCGGGGACTGTGCTGGGGACGAGCGGGGCTTCTTCGCGTCCGCGTCACATCCCGAGCCGGGGGGCACTGGATCGCGTCCTCGTCCCGGCTGGGCTCTGCTTCCGCTTCCGCTTCCGCTGGGCGGGAGGCCGCCGGGTCCGGCCGTAGCGGCCGCTGCAGGCCGGGGGCTGCTGGGGAGTCCATTCCGCTAAGTGCTTTAGGCTTTATGTGTCCGGGACTCTCGCGGGAAAACCTCTTAATAAGTCATTATTGAAACCACTTGCCTCTCGGCCGTGTGCGCGGTCTGTGACATATCCCCGTCCTAATTACCCGGGATACTGACACTCAGCAGAGCCGCTCCCGCCGGCCCACCGCCAGGCCGTAAATTGGGGGCTCAGGCGGGCCACGGGCGTGGGCTCCCCGCCGCCACCGCGGGCCGCGAGTGGGGAGGGGAGGCTGGGGCTGTCCGCCTGGAATGGGGAGCCCCAGGCTTGGGCGGTGCCCAGATTTTCTCCTAACAGTGGAGAGGGTCTGGGGGTGCAGGGAGGGGGGGGGCGTGTGACCATGCCCACCCCAGGCTGTGGCCCTGCGCTGACCAGGCCACTCGGTGGGGGGGGCTGTCTGGGCCCGTGGGGAAGATGCCTGCTGGGCCCCAGGTGCAGGAGCTCTGGGGCCCCTCTAGGTGCGGGTGCCCAGGGCCCAGGAGCTTGGGGGTGTTGTTGGGCACATGGTGGGGGGTCCGGGGCAAGGCGAAGTGGGGGCCCTGCTCAGCGAGACTTCAGGCCCTCGAGATAGGGACACAGCGCCCACGAGGAGCTGCGGCCTTCGGAAGGCTGCGAGGGCAGCCATGTGCTCCTGGCCGGCCGGCCTGTGGGGCGAGGGCTTGGGGCAGGAGAGTCAGAGGCAGGGCTGCCTGCCCCCCGGGGGTCGTGGGGTGTTCTTGGAAAACAGGGGGGTCCTGGAGCCTGGCGCCCCTCCCCGCCGGGCCCCCACCTCCGGTGGCCAGGCCCGGGGGTCTTCCTTGTCCGGGACTCACCGCAGGCCGGGGCAGGGTGCACGGAGGCCGTCTTTGGGGCCCCCTGTAGGGGAGCTTCCCGGGCCAGGAGGCGGGGCGCTGGGGCAGCGGTGGGGAGGCGGCCGTGTCTCGGGTGATGTAGCGCTCGGGGCGCGTGGTCTGCCGAGGGCTGTGCTGGGACGTGCGGGGCAGAGCCTGGGGCACTGCGGGGCGGGCTGGCCGGGGAAGGAGGGGCGGGGAGGGAGGAGAGGGCTGGGCTTGAGTGACCAGTGACCGGGTGGGAGGTGGCCCAGGGCGGGAGGGAGGCTGGAGTGCCCGCACGGAGAGTCGGGCGGGGGATGTTTCCCTTGAGAGCAGTGGATGGCGACTCCCAGTCATGTCCAGTGCCGAGAGGCTACTGCTGGCCTTGCTGCAGACTGGACGGAGAGGATGCGGGTCTGGTTTGGGGTGAGGCTCAGACCGCTGATTTCCCTGCCGGCCCGTGGGGCGCCCCTCGGCCCACCCCTCAGCCCGTGCCCTGGCCAGCAGCCACCTCCTGGGGCCAGAGCACCCCACGCCTGCGACTCGCTTCTCCAGAGCTGCTGTGACTGGTCCGTGCACCTCCCTGCCCCGCCAGCAGGCTCGCAGCTGTCGGAGACGCCCTTCGCCTGCCCCCCCCTCCTTTCTGCGGCTTCTGGGATCCCTCAGTCAAAGGTGGGGGGGTGTGAGCCGCTTGGGGTGCGGCGGGCCTGCTTCCTCACAGACGGCTGGCCTGTCTCCCCGTCCTGCCCTCCTTGTCCTGTCCTCCCCGGCCAGTCCCCTCAGGGTCATGACCTCCGTCCCCTGCTCCGCCAGGCAAGGCGGGTCCTTCCCGACCCCTGCCCGCCCACCCAGGAGCGGGGTCCTGGCGCGCTGCCGCCCTGCCCGAGCTGGGCTGCGTTGTGAACTCCGCTTGCGAGCGGTTCTGTGGGCTGAGCCCGCTCAGATCCCGCCTCGGCGCAGCAGGCCAAGCCGCGTGGCTGAACCCGCGAGCAGGCAGAGTGCGCTGGGGCGCAGCCTCGGCTTCCGGTCTGGGGGGCCAGGTGGGCTTGCCGGGAGCCCCAAGATGAACTCTTCAGGGGAAAGGGGTGGCACGTGGAAATGACTGCGTGTGGCTGTTTCGCCAGAACATTCCACGGTGAGGGCCTCCCTGCTCTCAGGGGAGGGGGAGCCGCAGTGTGGACAGGCAGTCTGGGCATCCGGGGCCCTGGAGGCCGCGTGGGGAGGCGGGGAGACCGGCCTCGTGCCCCAGAGCTGCAGGTGCAGCGCCCTGCCTGGGCCACTGTGGGGGGCTTCTCCGGCGCCGGCCCTGCTGCCCTGACCAAGGAGCCCGCGGGAGCCCAGGGGCGCCTAGGGAGCCCGCGGGAGCTGCTCTTCTCCTGGTCCTGTCAGGGCGTCTCCAGCGCGCACTGGGACAGGGGAGCACCCCCTTCTCGCTCTCCCCAGCCCCCAGCACCATCGCGCCACCTGGACTTCCCCAGGGACATGGAAATAGCAGCGCGGCCTCCTCAGCAGGAAATAAAACACCTTCTCAGTTATGGGTCCAGACAGACGCGCTTCCAGGGGTCTCCCCCGTGCCCGGCCCCTGCTCGTCAGTCAGGCCATGGTCCCCAGCCCCAGACTCCTGTCCCCGAACTGTCCCTGACTGGGGTCCCCAGAACTGCTCAGTGGGGGGCGGGGGCCAGGGTCCAAACGTGTGCGCCACCGGCGGCCCCAGTGTGCGTGTCCAGGCTCGCTGGCCAGCAGGCTGCCCAACCGCCGGCCTGCACAGCGGGGCGGGGCCTCCCAGGGGCGCGGCCGGAGCAGCGCGCAGTGTCCGGGAGGCGGCGTGTCTGTGCGCAGGCTCCCCGGTGCACCGCTGTCCGGCGGGGAGGAGCGCTGGCGGCCGCGGCGGTGGCGGGCTCAGAGCCTCCCCCGCGAGGGCCCGCGTCACGGGGCAGGGCAGCCCGTGCTCCGCCGACGCGTCTGGGCAGGACTCAGCTCCTGCGCGGGGCTTTTCTGCGGGCATCTGCTCCCGTCGCTGGACGCACCTGCGCGCGGACCGCCCCTCGCCCGCGTCCCGACAGCCCTGGGGGGCCTCTGGTGTACGGGGCGGACGCAGCTCCCTGGACTTGGGGCGCGCCCTGGTCTCTGTCCGGCCGGCCTCGAGGCTGTCGGGCTGAGCCCCGGACAGGGTGAGTCGGGCACAGCTCAGGGCTGGACCTGTTGGGGCCTTGGGGCGCAAGGAGCTGGGGCGGTCAGGGCGGGAGGCGGGGCGTGGCCACCCGGGCCTGGCCATGGTGTGGTCAGGCGCTGGCGTGGCAAAGACCCCCTGGTGCGCGAGTGGCGGCTGCCAGGGGAGGCGCGTGTGTGGCTTTTAACAGCCCCTCACTCCCTGCACTCGCCCCACCCCCAGGGGTGCTGTGGGTGGGGCGAGGTTGAGAAGAGTGGGGAGTCCACCTTTTTTTTTTTTTTAAAACCACTAGCATATAGTACTTTATTATACAGCAAAGATAACTAACATACTTCAGTAATTCAACATGATCAGTAATGTATTTTAAGAGTAGCAATTCTATTATTATAATCAATGACAACAGCATAATAATTCTTTTTTTTTTGCTGATACATATTTTATTTTTTTTGTATCCATTTTATTTTTTTAATTATTATTATTGTATTTAATTGCATTTGACAGCGTTTGTTTTCCCCAGGGGGTTCCCACCACCATTTCACCCGTGCACTGTCACCTCAGTCCCTTGTGCTCTTTACATCTCGTCACCGTCTTTGCCCCCCCCCCCCTCCACCCACCCCCATGGTCCCTTGGGTTTATCTTTAATCTTTTGATCTTGTTATTTGCTTGTTTGGTTGTTTCTGGTTATGATTGCCCATTTCCTTTAGTTTTCTCCTGTTGTTTTTTGTTGTTGTTGTTTGTTTCGTTTTCTTCCTTTTTCTTTTTTGTTTTGATTGTTGTTTGTTTGTTTTTTCACATTCCTCCTAAAAGCGAG
>JAGFMF010012051.1:501854-583846 GCA_019455555.1 Galemys pyrenaicus
GGTCCCCTCCCTGGCCGGCAGCAGGGATCGAACTCGTGCTGCAGTGCGTTGCTTTGCTTCATAGTGCATTGCTTAACCCACTGCGCCACCAGGAGGCCCTAGTTTCTTATTCTTGATTGCTGAGTAGTATTCCACTGTGTATATGTACCACATCTTCTTGATCCAGTCCTCTACTTTTGGGCATTTGGGCTGTTTCCAGGTCTTACCAATTACAAATAGTGCTGCAATAAACATGGGGGTACAGGTGGAGTCCACCTTTTAATTTAGATCGGTGGGCAGATACTGGGGGGTGGGGTGGGGGGGTGGCTCAGTGGAAGTGCCCGGGCCCCAGGGGAAAAGAAAGGGGGTGTCGTCCTCTATGGGGCCTTCTGCCCAAAAGGAGTGGTGCAGGAAGCCAGGGGAGGGACCCTCCTCAGCCCACCGAGGTGGCCTCCCCCCGCGGCAGCCCACTTCTGCGCTGCAGCTCCCGCCCGGGTTGTAGAGTGAGCCGTAAAGCCCTCTGGAAAAACAAGAGTTATGGGACTGACGTTCATTTAAAAGCTTTTAAGGAGCAGCTCACCTGTGACAGGGCTCCCAGTGAGCGAGCGCCTTCCTGTGTGGGAACGCAGGCTCTGAAAGGGTTTAATGAATGCTGCTGAGAAGCGCCGCTGGCGTGGGGCCCGCGGCCCAGGAGTGGTGCCAGCGTGTTTTATGGCGGGCTCGTTTCCTGCGGGCCGTGGGGAGACCCCCGTGCGGAGCCGAGGTGCTCAGCCCCGCCCGCACATGGGGGAGTCAGGCCAAGCCCGCTTGGGTGGCCTTCCAGAAGCCCCCGGCCTCTGCAGGGCACACCTGGCCGGGGGTCGCCTGCTCGGCTGACCTCGCTCTGAACCGTGCTGGGCGGATGGCAGAGGAAGCGGCCCTGGGGGTTTGGGCGGGGCCTGCACTGCACAAGGGGAGCGGCAGGTCGGCTGGAGCTGGGGGCAGAGGCTGTCGCTGCGGAGGGCAGGTGACCAGGAGGCATTCGACGGTGAGGAGGACTCTCATAAGGAGGCCCCGCGCTGCCGGCTGCTCCCCCGCTGCCGGTGACCCTGAGCAGACAGACACGGACAGAGGCGGCTGTGTGGGGTGGGGGTGATGTGGGCGCAGCTGGGGGCAGCAGGGCCACGGGGGCTGGACGAGGCGGGCGGTGTCCACGGGTCTTGGAGGGGCAAGGGCTCCCTGTGGGGCGCTCCCGGGGCAGTGCGTGGCCGGCAGAGACCCGGCCTCTGCGCTGGCCACGCTCCCTTGCTGTCCCGCGCTGCCCGCGCCGCCTCGGCCTGCGGGAGGGGCCGTGCGGCTTGTGACACCCTTGAGTGCGGGAGCCGCTGCGGCGGGCGTGGTGTGGGGCAGCCGGTGGCCGGGGCGGGGCTCCCGGAGCTGACGGCCAGTTGACGCCGAGGGTCTCACCCCAGCAGTGGCAGGGCCCGGCAGGGCCCGGGCGGAGGGATCTGGAGAGTGAAGGCCACAGCGCGGAAGGGGGGCTGGGGGGCTCTGGGGCTGGGGGACTGAGGGGGGTCCCTCGGCGCTGGCGCCACGCCTTGGACAGAGACAGTGTCATTTCAGAGGACGCGGCCCCAGGGACCCGCGGGGAGGGCGTCTAGGAAGAGCGGGTGGGAACGCTGGCCACTGCGGCGCCTGTTCCTGGGGCCTTCCTGACCCCTGACGCCTCTGCCGCGCCCAGGCCCCCCTCTCCCGCCCGGAGCAGCTGACGCTCTGGAGGAGGCTGCGCTGCGGGGCTGCGGTGCACCCGGACTCTTACAGGCCTGCCTAGGCTGCGGCTTGGGGGTGCAGGGGGATGCGAGAGCCTGCCGACCCTCAGCTCGAGAAACGCCCACACTCTGGTGCCGGGAGCGCGGGACAGCCGCAGGCTCTGTAAGCCGAGACCCCACACCTGCCTGTCATTCCCCAGGGGCTCCAAGGTGGTGGAAGAAGCCGCTTGGTTCCCAGCCTGTGCAGCCGGGAGGCCGGGGCAGGCGGCGGAGATCAGAAGGGGGTCCCTTCGGAGGGAGGGCGCCTTCCAGGGAGCCCGGCCCTGGGGCAACAGGGGCGAGGCCCTTATTGGGACCCTCGGGAGGTTTCTGGGACCTGTGTGGGTCCCGGTGCCCCGGACGCGGCCTGCCTTGGTGGAGAGCGGCGGCGTGGCTGCTGTGGCGGCAGAGAAGGGACGTCAGTGGGGACACTCCTCCTGGACAACTTTGGGGTGAGGAGGAGCCCTTGCGGTTGCTGGTTTACAAACAAGAACCCAAGCTGGACGTGGCCGAAACAGCACGGGCACACCGGTGGGGGCCACGCAGGGGCACGGCAGCCTGGCGAGGACACTCGGCCCACATCCCCGGGAAGTGTGGCATGAAGCCCTCAGCAAGGGGGACCTCCCTGGTGGCGCAGAGGCCTGGGGCCACGCTGTGGGGCTTCTGCAGCCCCCGCAGCACACATTCAACCCCCCGCCAGGGAGGGACCCCCAGCGCAGCAGACGCTCCTGCCCCCCGCTGCCCCCTCAGCAGTGGGTTTCAGTGGATCCGCCTGTTCTGCTCCCTGCTCTGGCTCTGGTGAGTCCTCTCACCCCCTGCGCCTCTGGCCTGCACCCCAGCTCTTGTGTGCGTAAATAAATAAATCTTTAAAAAAGAAAAGCCTTCAGCCAAGTGCCCAAGGCACGCGCCGTGCTGGAGCGGGACCGTGGAGGCACACAGCCGTCGGGGGGAGGACCACGGCGTCTCCGTCGGTGCAGACATCTGGCAAGAACTGGTCACGATGGAGTTCTCGGCAAAATGGATCCAGAAGGGAAACATCCCAGCGCGACCAAGGCCGAGACCGCAGCCCACAGGCGGCTCTCACTGGCGTGGCATGCTGGGCCCCTGAGCTCAGGGACAGCGGTGGTGTCCACCCCCACGTTCCTGGTCAGGGCGGCACTGAGGTGCCAGCCGGAGCACCAGGAAGAGGACGCTGGGGGGAGGAAGGGGTGTCTTGCCACAGGGGTCCCCCAGACCGCCGAGGAGCTACCTGCTGGCTGACTTTTTGTCTTGCAGCGCCTGATGACGCTCTGATGCCAGGATTTTTCAGGCTGCTCTTCACACCCGCAGGCCGGCTCTACAGCGCCGGCCCTCCACCTTGTCCACGGAAGCACACCGCCGGCCCTGGCGGGCAGGGCCAGGCTGCCCCCATGCTGCGGCTCCTTCGTTTCGATCCCGGTGGGCTCAGACGCGCGCCTGTTATTGGCCCAGGCAGGAGCTGACTTCCGCTCTCCTCCCAGGCTCTCAGCCCCACTCCTGGTGTTGAAATTCGCCAATAAGAGAAGCCTGCAAACCCCCCAGCCCCAGTACAAGCAGAAGCCCTGGCCCGTACTTCTCTGGCAGTCTCTCGCCTCTGACCTCCTGGGTGCTTGTCTGGCTTCTGGGGTGACGTCAGATGTCATTCTGCCCTTTGCTCCTCTGGCTTCTTTTTAGATTTCTCCTTGATCTCTGAGTTCCTGAAGTCTGCGCGGCTGCGCTGAGCTGTGCATGGGGCGTTTGTCCTGTTGGTGCTCTCGGAGCTCTCTGGGCCTTTGATTTGCACCTCACACTGATTTGGGGGTGCATCTTAGCAACCGTTCCTTCAGACATCGCTTCAGCTCCCTTTTTTCACCCTGGCGGTCCATTATACGTATGTTATACCCGATGCCATTGCCCCACAGATACAGATACTGAGACTTGGTTGTTCTGTTCTGCTTTTTTCAGTCTTTTTTTCTTTACTTTTCTGCTTTAGAAGTTTCTATTGACATATCCTCAAGCTCTGAGATCCTTTTTTAAATCCACATCTAGTCTACCAATAGCCCCTGAAGTGTTTGCTATTTCTGCTACGGTGATGTATCGCTAGCATCTGTTTTCGCTCGTTCTCAGCATCTCCGCTCCCCTGTTCCACCCTCACGTGCTCCTCGTACCGGGCTTTGTCCGTTCCCTGCGGCATCACGAGCACTCCTCCCACACTCCTGTCTGGTCTGATGCTTGCTCTGAGTTTTCAAGCTGTGGCTTTGGCTATTAGTGTGCCTTGTAATTTTTTTAATTATCAGACCTGATTTCTAACGAGTCTTCAACGATGGCTTCTTGGAACCTGCACGTCTGAGTGAAGCAGTGTGAAAGCAGGCCCTGGAGGAGACCATTCCACCCAGCACGGAGGTGGGAGGACGTTCTCCCTCATGAGCAGTATAATGAATCCACATTAAAGAAAACGCCACCAGGGAACCTGCTGTGAGCACGCCTTCACTGCCCCCACGCCTGCCCCTCTGCTCCTGAGTGTTTCTCAGGGTTTCAGGCCCCTTCTGCGGGAGGAGGTGGCCAGCTCGAATATCCCCCTGTGGCTAGCTAGGCTCCAACAGAGCCCCACCAGCAAGAGTCTGGCCAAACCAGGCCCCTGAGGGCAGGCCCTGTGACGAGGAGCAGAAAGAGCTCAACCATTAAAAACCGCTCCTCCCCTGCCAGGAGCGCCAGGGATTCTCCTCTGTCCTGTGAGCGCCTCGTGAGCTCAGGAGGCGAAACACCTCCCGGTGGGCCCCCACCTTCGTCCGGGGGGTTCGCTTCCCGGGGGCCATGCTGAGCCTCTGGCCAGTCCCCTCCCAGCCGGATCTCCCTGCGCTGGTCCGGGTGCCGGTTGCTGCCGTGCTCCTGCCCCGAGCGGACCCTTCTGCCTGCCTGCAGCCTCCAGTCTGGGGGCAGCGGTCTGCGGAACCGCTCTCCGGTGGGCCGAGAAGGTGGTTGCGCCCGCTCCAGCCTCTCCTGGTTGCCGGGACGGAGCTGCGCTGCCAGGCGCCTTCTACCTGGGCCAGAAGCGCACGTCCGGGGCTGCTTTTTATTTAGGTATTGTTTCGGTGATGGCTTTGTGCTATTGCTCTACCAAAGCTTGTTTCAAACATGAAATTTGTTTATTTTTAACAAAAAATTTTTTTTAAAAATTTATGCAGCTGAGGTACAGGTCAGAGGCACGGGGGTGAGAGGACTCCCCAGAGACAGAACGGGGAGCAGAACAGGCAGGTGCACTGAAGCTGCTGAGGGTCAGCGGGGAGTCAGGAGAAGTCTGCTGCACCCTGGGGGTCCTCCTGTGACCGTGGATCGAACTTGTGCTGGGAGCCCCACGGTGCGGTGCTCAACCCCTTGTGCCACCAGGGAGGCCCCTCAAGCATGAAATTCAAAAGGGGCAGTCGGGCGCTGACCGGGCTTAGCCTCTGGGCGAAGGCTTCGGGCAGGGACGGGCTGTGTGAGCCCAGCGGTCCGTCCGCAGGCCCTCGGCAGTGGCAAGCGGCCGCGCTGCAGAGCTGGCCCGCGGGTGTGAAGACGGCCTGCAAAATCCTGGAGCAGCGCGAAAAGGCGTGACCCGAGCTAGTAAACCCAACCAGTGTCTCAAAAGTTTTATAGGCTCCAAGTTTTCCGTAATATAAATACTCGTTAATGTATATTTAGAAAGAGCGTTATAAAATGCCCCTTCTTGGAGGGCCCTCCCGTGCTCCCACCCTCCCGGTGTCCCTGCGCCCTGGCTGGGCCCTTCTTGTGGCCAGGCGCCTGCCTGTGAGGTCTGAGGGGGCTGAGCCCCGCCCGGAGGGCACACTGTGGCCGTCTCGCCGCCCAGAGCAGTGGGCACCGGCTTCTGCCAGCCCTGGCGAGCACTGGGGGCGCTCCGCGGTGGGGCGCCGGAGCGCTGGAGTCACGGCCAGCCCAGCAAACTCTTCCTCCCGTCCTCCCCGCGCCCAGCTGAACCCGAGGCCCATGTGGCTCCAGCTGGACAAGTGCATCGCAACTGTGGGGTGGCCTTGGGGGCTCCACTGTAAGGAAGATGTGGGTGCAAGGGGCTGACCTGGGGGCCCCGTGAGGAGTGGGGCAGCGGAGCCTCTGCTGTGGGCTTGGGGGCTTTGGAGCCGGAAGAAACAAGGGGGATGGTGGGTGAGGACGGCAGGACCCAGTTCCCTGGCTGCGTGGGGCAGACTCCGGCTCTCGCCCTCCCACATGGGGGCCTCCTGCAGCGGAGGTGGCTGCTCCTCCGTGAGCCCCGCAGCCAGGGCCCCGCCTGCTTGGCGCTGTCTGGGAGGGCCGCTGCCTCCTCCTCCAGCCTTTGCGCCTGTGCCTGCAGGCAGCGTATTTCGGGGGTGGGGAGAGCTTCCGCAGGAGGGAAGGCACCTGATCCCCGAATTCCTGGGGGAGCAGCCCGCCTGCCGGCCAGGAGCACCTGCTCGGAGGCTGCCAGCACAGGACATCGGCTTGGGCAGGCGGGGCTGCCGCGCTTCCCAGACGCTTGGGGGTGACAATGGGGAAAGACCCAGCTTTGCGCTTCCAGGGCTCCGGGAGGGCCGCAGGGTCGCAGAGGGCTGCAGGGTCGCAGAGGGCCGCGTCCCGTCGCTGGGCCAGCCGATGCTACGCGGGGTCCTGGCCTGGCCCAGCGGTGGCCCTGATCTCTGAGTCCGCAGGGAGGCCTTCCACGCGGGAAACGGGTGGCGAGGTCACCGCCGGCGGCGAGACGCAGCTGCCCCAGCAGAGATCGCGACCCGAGCGGGGGGGTGGGGGGGTGAGGACGCCGGGACCAGGCCGCATGCGTGCCCCACACCCTGTGAGCGCTGCCCGCTGGGCTGCCCCGCCCCAGAGAGAGACTCGCGTCTGTGCGGGGCAGCGTGTCCCCGCGACCGGAGGACACGTGGCTGCAGGCGGAGGAGGCGGGGCGACCTCGCAAGGAGGCTCTGGGGTCTTGCCATGTGGGGCGGGCGCTCAGAACGGAGACTCGAGAGGGGCCATTCGGAGCTCCTCATCACACAAGGGGGTACGGGGTTTCCCTGTGGCCCTGCGGCTGCCCCGGGGCCGGAGCTGCAGTGCAGCACCAGAATCAAGTTCCCCACCGGCTGGGGGTCGCTCAGGGCGGCCCTGAGCGGGGCAGCTCCAGAAGGCCCGCGCCGTGACCGCACCCGGCCGCACCCAGCTGTCTGTTCTCGCTGTAACTGCGCAAATGCGCGAGCCGCTGTCTGCGGGACCCTGACGGCGCCCCCAGGGAGCCGTGGTGTCTCGGTCAGACCTGCCCGCGGGCCTGAGTGCAGCTGGTGCGAGTGTGTGTCGGGGCGTCCAGAGAGTTCGGGGAGCACAAGGCCAGGGCGGCGTCCGCCGCGTGGCGGAGACGCGCGAACCCCACCTTGACGGCCCGACCTGCAGGCCTGCAAAGCCGGCATCCGGGCGTGAGGCTGTTAATGCCGCGGCGGGTTTAGCAACGCCTGCTCCCGGTGGGCGAGGGAGCAGGTGAGGGGCCGGCGTGGGTTCGCATCGGGCGAGGTGCTGCACCGAGAGAACAGGGTGTCGCTTCCTTTTCCCGCTTGCCCCTAATTAGGGCCTTTCTCATTAAAATAACAAGGACCATGCCTGCCGGCCCAGCACGTGTTTCCACTTTGCCCGATGGGAACCACATGCAGCCCCGCCCCGCCCCTTCCCCTCCCAGACTCAGATGGGGCTGGCGGGCGACCAGGCTCAGCACGCGGGGGCTGGGGAGACCCCGGCCCCCTCCCCGCGTCGCCCGCCAGCAGCCCTCGCCCCACCGCTGGCCCTGGGCCTCGGCCCGCACCCTTCCACGCGGGCACCCGCAGACCCGCGGTTATTTATAAACGCGCCCAGAGGCCAAGCCGAGCCAGCCGCCCCCAGTTCGCAGGAACATATTTTCGGCATAACTCACCGCTTTGAAGATGGGTCCAAACTTTTGTTCGCATTTATTGACAGGAAGTTGTTTTCAAAGCTCCAGCCGCAGCGGCCCCGCCAAGTGGCCGGCACCTTCTCAAGCTGGCGGCCGCCGCCCCTTCCTCGGCAGAGCGTGCCTGGGGTTCGGCAGCCTTCCCCTGTGAGCGGCCTTCCTTCTCACCCCCAATGGGAAACCACTTACTGGAGGTGTAAGAGGCTGCCCTGGGCTCTGGGTGCCCCAGGCTGGTGCCGATGACCCTCCTGTGCACCTTCCCGGCACCGGCACCGGGGCTCTGGGCCTACACCGGCAGTGCCCTCAGGCCAGCGCCCGCCCTGGGGCCTCCCGCAGGAGCTCCGGGGAACCGAGCAGGCGCTCCGGGCTCCCCGTTCCTCCCTGGCCAGCGCGCACTTCTGGGACCCTGGCCTCCTCCCCGCGGTCACTGCTGTCTGCTTCGGGCCAGTCTGTCTTCTCTCTGGTCATTCAGACCTTGGGGGCCGTGCCCTGTGGGCCTCGGTGCCTGGCGGTACCAGGAGGAAACCCAGCTCCCCTCCCTGGCTGGCGAGCATGTGGTGATTGACTGCGTGACACCTCCCGGTGCCAGCGTGTCTCGTCACCTCCTCTGGTGTCTGGGGTCAGCCCCCTCCTTTTGGGAGCGGGGCCCCCATCCTGGTCCTCGGCACGGGGTGCAGGCCCCGGAGCCCCCAGACGGGGGACGGGCGGGCCCTGTGCTGAGCTGGCCGAGCTCTGTGGCGCCCTCCTGACCTCCCGCTGCCTCCTGGTCAGCCCGGGCCGGGCCGGGGCCCAGACGCCAAGTGGACTGTCCTGAGCGAGTCACCAAGCTTCGGGCCTGGTCAGCTCGGAAAGCCGGCCTTTGCTTCCTGGGGCTGGGGGTGGGGCAGCGGGTCCCTTCAGTCTGGAAGAAAAGCAAGAGTCCTGCAGGGCGGCCTGAGGGTAGCCGGGGCTCCAGCTCCCCTGGCTCCTCGGCCGCAGCGCCTGGGGCTGGGAGCAGGTGAGCCCAGCACTGGGGTTGCCGGCTGGTCCAGCAGGAGGAAGGTCAGTCTCGAGCCCCCGACCCCAGGCTCAAGGGGAAGAGCAGGCGGAGAGACGGCCCCTGAGCATCAGCCGTGCTGCCGGGCCCTGCCCTCCCGCCCTCCAGGGGCCTGGTGGCTGGACGGCCCCACTGCCCTCTGGGTGCCTTCAGGGCGGCTGCTCCTGCCGTGCCGGGGAGCACAGCTGCTCAGGGCGCCCGCTGAGGTGGCGGCCAGGCGGCGCGGCTGCACGGAGCCCGCGTCTGGGGCCCCGCTCCCCGGGTGGCCCGCTCGCATCTACCGGCCCAAGAGCAGGAGGGTGCGCGGCCCCGCGCCCGTGCCCGCGCCTGCGCCTGGGGGGCGGGCGCGCCGCAGCCCCGGCACCCGCGCGCCTCGCTGGGGGGTCCCGCTGGGCACCGCGTCCCACATCAGGGCCGCCGCTCCCCTCGTCTTGGCAGGCACAGCCTCGCGCCCTTTCATCACTTTGGGGGGTGCTCCCTCCACATTCTCAGGTGGAAGTGTTTAAGCCCGGTCCCCACAGCCACCCCTCCAGCCTCTCCCGGCGCAGTGCCCCTGCAGATGGGGCCCACATGCGCAGTGATGCGGGGGACGCGCTGCCAGGAATGCGGCGAGGCCTCCCTGGCGCGGCCGCGGAGGGCGACGCGGGGGGAGCCCACACCCTGCGGGACCCCCTAGAGCGGACGCGGGCCCAGCTGCCAGATGCTGCCTCGGCTCGGCTCGGGCCGGGCGGAAGGCGGCGACTCGCTCACCCTGCCCACGCCTGCCCGAGCAGCCCGACGCCCTCGCCCGGTCTCCGAGGGTCACGTCCCGGTGGGCAGCGGGACCGCGCCCCTCACTGCGTGCGGCCTGGCTCTCCGGAGGGCCGTGGAGTGCGCCCTGGGACTGTCACATCGCCGGTCCCATCCCCGGGGAGAGCCGGGCAGGGGACCTTCGGGAGCCCTGCTGGGCTGAGGGGCTCCAGGGCCTCGGGCCTCCGGCCGGCGTTTTCTTCTCACGTGGCCGGCGGCTGAGCCTCCTCACCCGGCAGCCTCCTGGCCCTGGCTGCGGCTGGGGGTTTGGGAGTGGAATGGGCCGGCAGGGCTTGAGCTGAAGCGGCAGGGGCAGGCCTGCACTCAGGACCTGGGGGGACATGTGACAGCCCACAGCTGCGGGGTGCCCAGCCCTGGGGCATTGTGGGGGTGTCCCCCTTCCCTTCCCACCCCCTTGCAGGGAGCAGGAGGCCCTCAAGGGGAAGACGAGGCAGAGGGCACTGGCCGCTCCCTGGCTGCTGCCCAGACCTGTGGCTCTCGGGCCTCACCTGCTGTGCCCCACACCCAAAGAGGGGCCTCCAGGGCCTGGTTCCCTCGCTCCCGGCCTCCTCTGGGCTCCGCGGGCCATGCCCCCCCCTCCCCCCGCCGCCGTGCTTTGCCGTGGCGGCGGCTCTTCCCTGCCTGCCCGGTCCCGCGCTGGCTCCCGCTCCTGCTGGCGAAGCCAGGAAGCCGTGCTTCGAGCGTGAGGCCTGGGGGGAGGCCAGTGTCACGCTCGGTTGGGCCAGCGCACGTCTCCCCGAGCGAGGTGCCTCCGCCGGCGCCCCCGCAGGGCCGTCAGCCAGAGTGGTGCGGTGACGACGCTTCTTGCCCAGGCGGCAGCTGCAGAGGGAGGCGAGCCAGCCCCCGGCTCTCCCTGCCGGCCCGTGAGGCTGAGAGCCAGCCACAGGCGCCCGGCGCGCTGGGCCCAGGGCCTCCCGGCCTTGACACCTGCTCCCACGCCCTGCCTCACCCAGGCTCGGGGCATCCCCCCTGGCCCGGCGTCACTCGGCTAGAAATCGCAGTTTCCGTTTTAGGGCAGGGTTCTGGGCGTCGTGCGCTTTGGCTTTTAGCCTGCACGGATTCCTAGAGGTGCCCTCGGGACCGGGCGCAGCACGGGAGCCAGTCTGGCTCCCATTCTGACTCCGAGACCGTCCGGGCACTGTTCCTTCCTGCTAACAACAGTCAGCTCTGCACTGTGGCCTCAAAATGCCGACCGGGGAAGTTTAGGGCCCCGAGCCTCATTTTCTCCATTTGAGGGTTGGGGCGTGGGCGGCAGGCTCCCAGGAGCTGCTGGCTGGCGGTGAAGCGCTGCGCTGACCAGGCTTGCAACGGCCTTCCGGGCAGGGCTGCGACGGGGCTCTGGTTTTGGGAACGCCAGCGGGGCGGCTCCCGGCACGTGCAGGCCCCGGAGCCGGCTGCCTCTGCCCAGCTCTGCTCCCCACACACTGGTTTCGTGACCTCAGAAGTTCCCTGGCACAAGTATGGGGTTTCTCCCATGCCCCCTTTCGCCTCCAGGAATGGAGATGAGGGGAAATCTGAATGGCAAGACTGTGGGGACTGGGAGTGGGATGAGAAACTTTCCTTACAATGTGGGGTGCCTGCCTCCCCAAGTCGCACATCCTTTCATAAGCAAACGAGGGGTAAAGTAATCTGGAGCTTAGAGTTTGCTTTCTGATGTCTTAAATGTTTAGGGTTGATGGGCATTTTTTTTTTTAAATCCACATCTTTAATGATACAAATACAGTTCTTTTGCGAGCATGGACACAATACATGGAACCTGCTTCTTTGCATGGAAAGTGGAGTTCAAGGAGAAGGACTCATATTCTGTTGCTACCTTTTGGTTAACCCGAGTTAGAATGTGCATGAGTTCAAGTTTGTGAGCGTACAGTTTCAGCATGGCACACAGTGACTGGATGAACCAGGATCCATCTTTTGAATTTCGCCAGGAATAGTACCCAGGTGCTGTGGAATATGCATACAAGAAGTCTGCCTCCACTGGTATTTTGTGACACGCCATGTCATCGTCGGTGCCACTGTCAGTCTCGACACCAGAGTCCAGATCTGTACCTCGGCAAGCCTTTGAAAAAACTCGTCAATTTTCTCACAATAGGTCTGTCTGTTCCATAAATTATTCCTTCCTCCCCGTGGCTCAGAAGCACACAAATAAAACTGCTCCTTTTGCTGTGATCTTCTTTAGAAACAGTGTACATCAGTTCCATAATTTCTTTACATGTAAGATCATTTTTATTCCGGACTTCATATTCCAAGTTCTTGAATGTTTCCCTGAGCTTTGCTGCATCTTCATCTGTACCAGACCGACATGCCATTCATTTCTGAGTTCTTAATGGATTTTGAATCCACTGAGTTTTCAGAGTACTCCATGGTTACTTTTAGAACGCAGGGACCCGCGCGGCGCACACCTCCTCGCGCCACCGAGCGCCCGACCGGTTGATGGGCACTTTATACTTTTGATGAAGTGTTATGAAACAGGTAATATGAAAAATGTCTCGGTGCAAATGCCTAGGCTCGTTGGCTGAAACATGACACGCACAGTGACACTCACCAGAAGGATTCCTTATCAGAGCCCAGAATGACGAGGGGCAGAAACCAGAAACAGGGGGCACAGGTGGGTGAGGCTGCACTAGGCGCAGGCTCCAGCGAGGCAAAGTCGGGAGCTGTAGTGCCTTTTTACATGAGTTTTTGAGATCTGATGACTGTGCAGAAACAGGACCTGAGTCTTTGGCCTCATAAAAGGCTGGAGGTGAGAACTGGACTTCTTATGCAAGAGGCATCCTACTCTTTGAAGTGGCTCTCCTGAAGTGTACTTGGGACTTGAGTTACTGAATGGCATGAGCCCCAGTCTGAGAGACGAGGGTGAGGTTAACTCTGGGCTAGTGACAGCCCGAAGCACCTGGCTGAGGACAACATGAAGCTCCAGAAGGGCATGAAGGATTCTCACAGAGAAAGCCAGAGAAGATGAGCCCAAAAATCAAGTGTCAGCCTGAGGGGGAAAATAAACTCTGAGTAAGTTTGAAGCTATGACAAGCAGGAGGATTTAGGTCCTAAGGGTTCAGGTAACAAAATGATCAAATAGATTTACAAAACAGTAAGGGTTAAAGACACAACGAGAAAAGAGGGAGCCATTACCACAGAAAAACAGAGTATGATGTAAAAACGAGACTTAAAAAGAGACTTAAAAATCTTCTAAGGACCAAAAGTATATACGTTGATATCGACATTTAACGCAATCCTGAATGGTTAGGTTTAAAGTCAGGTCTGACACAACTAAGTAGAGATGAGACAAGTGGAAGAGCATTGTAAACACATGGGAAAAGATGGGGGTTTAGAACAAGGTTAATAAATAAGGAGAGTAGACTAAGAAGGTCCAATAAAAGCATAATAGGAGTTTTAGACTGCAGAAACAACTCCAAAAGGTTAGTAATCACAAGAAACTTAATTCAATTGAATTTTCTATATAAAGAGACTGAAAAGCTAGATAAATTTAAAAAATAGGAATCTATGTTTGTATTAAAAGAAATCTGTAAATCATAAGGAAAACAGGAAATGTGGAAAGTAGAAGTGGGTAAGTAGATATCCTAGACTAATATTGGTGAGAAGAAAAAGTTATTAACTACATTAGCATACAAAATAGACTTTGAGGTAAAAAAAATTAATGGTAACTAAGGGGTGGCATTATAAAAAGGTAAAAAGGAATAGTTCACCAGGATAAATTTATAAGCTTATGTCCCTGAAAAACATAACCTCTAAATATATAAAGCAATATCTGATAGAATTATAAGGAATGGGCATTAAGTTTACCCTTATAATATGACCATATAAAGACATGGACTTTTAAAATACAAATAAATAACTTCTATCTAAAGAATTATAGAATGTTGTACCTTAAAATTAATAATAAATAATCTCAAACACTCCTGGAACTATTATAATGCTCACAGATTGAATGATAAAACTAAGACTTGACAAATATTAAAACACTTGAGATCTTTCAGGCCATGTTTTCTCTGCTCAGTGTAATTGTTAGAAGTCAATAATTTAATAAAGTGATACATTTGGACATTTTCAAGCACATATATAAGTAAGTCAAAGAAGAAACTATAATGGAAATGAGTTCTTAATATATTAAGAACTGGCTGATAAGGAAGACACATATCCAAATTTATGAGATGCTGTTATAGTAGTAACTTAGCACAAACACTTATGGCTTTAAATCTGTTTATTAGAGAAGAAGAAAGATTGAAAGTTCTTGGTATAGTGGGAATTAAAAGAATAACAGGTAAACTCTAGAAAAGAAAAGGGAGGGACAAACACATCCAGGAGCAGAAGTTAGTGAAATGCAAAACTAGCAAATCATAGTGAGGATCCATCCAGCCAAAAACTGTTTCTTAGAAAAGACTAGAATGGAGGGGGGAGGGGGAGAGAGAGAGAACATGAGCCACACAGAGAGGTAGTGAGGGCATCTCACATTAGCCAACATGGAGATAAAAAATACAGTAGGATGATTCTGTGGATAGCTATGCAATTTTATAACAAAATTATCAATCTCTAGAAAAATATAAATGGCCAAAACTGACTTAAATAGAAAACATATCACTCCCGTGAGTAAACTGGAATCAGTAGCCAATGTATTCACAAGTTGCTGCCAGGCCCAGTGCAGAGATGGACTCCACAAGCATTCGAGCGAGAACCGATGCTGAAGTTCCAGAGAGCCGACGCGAGGTGGCCCCTGTGTGCAGCACCTTGGTGGTCAGGCTACAGTGCTCCGGGGCACAGGGGCGAGGTCTCAGCACCATGAAGCATCTGCAGCCTCTGCAGCGCGCGTTCGATCCCCGGCCAGGGGGGACCCCCAGGGCGCAGCAGACCTCTCCTGCCTCCCGCTGCTCCCCTCTGCAGTGTGTTTCAGTAGATCTGCCTGTTCTGCTCCCAGCTCTGTCCCTGGAGACTCTCTCATCCCTGCATCTCTGGCCTGCACCCCAGCTCTTGTGTGCATAAGTAAATAAATCTTTTAAAAAATCAAATTATTGGCCAAAGGGGCTCATAGTAGTTCTGGGCTCAGATAAAAAGTTCCTCCTGGGGAGCAAGTGCCACTGTGTGTGGCATTTCAGACAGTACGCCTGGGTGGGGCCCACCAGGACCACCTCCCTGACCCCCGGCTCGCGCCACCTCCCATCTGCAGTTCGCCTCCTGGCAGGAAGGGGCGCTCTTCCTTCCTCCCGGTGGGGCTGGCTCATTCCACTGGGCGGTCCAGCGCCTCACAGGCCACCCTCTGAGGACGGCCAGTTGGGACCACCGCGTCTGCTTCTGAGCAGAGCTGCTTTCTTGCTGCGAACGCAAAGCTCCTGTTTTTGCTGGAGAAGAGGAGTGTCAAGCCACTGTTTGGATGCGCTGCCGCCTGGAACAGCCCGGCGCCTCCCTCTCCGGGCAGCAGCCGGTAACACTGCAGGACGCCCAGCGACGCCCGAGTCTCCCACGCACAGCAGGGTTTCTGGTGCACGGACCCTTCAGGGTGCACTTACAACAAGCCGTGGTTCTTGTTGCCTGCCCCAGCTCGGCCAGGTCTCCGAGCCCTGCGTCGTCCGCTCCGGTGGGCTTCGCCTGGCTGAGCCCGGAGCCTCCTGCTCGGGGGTCTCTGCCCCGTCTCCCCTGCACCCTCCCTGCACGCCCAGCTCTGGCCAGTCTCGGGGGACACAGACCAGAGCCTGACATTCTCGGGTGTTCTGTCCAGGGGCAGGACGGTCTGCCCTGAGCGCAGGTGCTGGGGTCTTGGAGACTCAGTGCGCATGCGTGTGTGGGTGTGGGCATGTGAGCGTGCGTGGGTGCACACAGGGGGGGTATGAGTGTGTGCGCGCGTGTGGGCGTGCCCATGTGTGTATGTGTGTGGGTGCACACATGGGCGTATATGTGTGTGCGTGTGCGCATGTGTGCGGGCGTGCATGTGGGTGCACACAGGTGTATGTGTGTGCGCGTGCATGTGGGCACGTGGGTGTGCCCGTGTGTGTATGTGTGCATGTGGGTGTGGCATGTGTGGGTGCACATGGATGTGTGTGCGCACACACGTGTGTGTGGGTATGTGGGTGTGCCCGTGTGTGTATGTGGGTGGACAGGCATGTGTATGTGTGTCCATGTGTGCCTGTGCCTGTGCGTGTGGGTGTAGGCATGAGTGTGGGTGCACACAGGGTGCATGTGTGTATGTGCACGCGTGTGGTCATGTGGATGTGCTTATGCGGGTGCACATGTGCATGTATGTGGGAGGCATGCTTGTGGGTGCACATACGGGTGCATGTGTGCAGGCACATGCATGTGTGGGGGCATGTGTGTGCCCATGCATGTGTGCGTGTGTGCTGTGCCTGTGCATGCGGGTGTGGGCATGTGCGTGCATGTGGTGTGTGCACATGTGTGCGTGCGCACACGAAGGGAAGAGTGCTTGCTCAGCACGTCTGGCCCGGGGGGGGGGTGCTCTATGGCTTTCATCCTTTGCGTGCCATGACTCATGTCCTCAGCGCCCTGCGGGCATCCCTGGGGTGAGCCCGGCTGCTGGCAGTGTTTCTCTCTGTGGGTCCTGGTCTTCTTTCCTGCTTCTTTCCATAGGGACCTGGGATGTGTGTTCTGAAGAAAAGCTGGCGAAATACTCCTGCTCGGTTCTAAAAGGAGCCGTGGGCATTTCCACTTACTTTCTTGTCGTGTTTCTTGTTCCGCGAGGCCCTTTGCTTGGGGCCAGGGCTGGCGCCAGGCTCCAGGAAGAGCGTCCTCGCGAGGCAGCCCCAGAGGTGGACTCTGCCTCTTCTCTTTTCTGCATCCCTTCTTCTTCCTCGACGGCCTCACCTGTCTGCTCTCGGCGGCTCCACGCGTGGGCCCCAGCTCCGGGAGCACCGGCTCTTCTCCTCTCCTGCTGCCCCGCTTGCAGGGGCAGGTGGGCATCCGCTGCCCCACTGCTCTCTGACCAATCGCCGGGAGCTGCACCCTGGGCCTGCGCCTCGGCGGGCTGCCTGCCTGGACCGGGGTCGGTGGACGCCTGTGGACGGCCCCTTCCCGCTGGCCACCAGCCTGGAGACAGACGGTGCCGCACCTGCCTGGGGTGTGGTTTCGCTTATGGTTGGTTCTGACCCCAGGAGGAAGCCGGGTGCATCTACTGCACCCCAGATCTTCCAGATTTTCCCTTTTAAGGACCAGCATCAGCAATTTATTTTATAGAAACTTCTGCTTTGAGATTCTTTTTCCCAAATGCAGGCGGCTATGGCAATATTTGTTTGCATTTTAAATTCCCACCTTACCTTTTGCACCCTTTGATAAACGCAGCCGCGAGCCTTTATCTCCTGTCTTCCATCTACTTTCTTTGTGTGCTCTCCTTACGGGTCTCTGATGCCTGCTCATCCTCGACTTGAAGGCCTCGCCTGGTCGGCTTCGTGCTGGCCCGCCCGCCTCCCTGGACGCATCAGGTTGGATGACCAGGCGCGGGGCCAGTGCCTCAGTGCACACTCTGGAGAGCGGCTATTGACCCAAATGAAGATAAGGACAAACGAAATATTTTAAAATTTGACTTGGTCTGTCTACACGTCTGGGGTCCACTGGCGCTGTGCTGTCACGGTAATCGCTTTGTCGTCGCAGCCGCGCCCTTGGTGGCCTGAATTCGTGATGGTTGTCCTTTAATCAAATGCGTATCTTTAATGTGTCGATCACCACGCACGTGCATATATACGCATGCGTGTATGTCATTCGCAGCGGAAGGAATCAGGTTAGATTGCACTGAACCCACGCCACACGCTGGTGGCCGGCAGCGGACGGAGACCGGGAGTGAGGGCCTGGGCTGCAGGTGCAGTCCAGGGGCTGGGGGGAGAACATTCCGGGGGTGGGCAGACCGGGCCGGCCATGAAGGCTGCTGCTGGCGGCTCGTGAGCGGGTGCAGAGGCCAGAGCAAGAAGCATGGATGCCTGGGAGGGGTGGTGCGCTGGCTCTGGGGTTCTGGGTCCCAGTCCCAGGTGGCTGGAGGCTGCACTCCTCCTGGCCCTCGTGACTGTTCGCGTCATTGGTGCTCAGAGGAGTGACCCCGACCCGGGCCTGGCAGGCGAGCAGGGGCGTCGGGGGCCAGCCCAGGAGTTGCGGCTCAGGCGGCTGTGCCCGAGCGTGGTGTGGCCGAAGCTATGGGGGGTGGTGGGCGGCCAGGAGTGCTTCCTCTTTGAAACTGAGACTCGGGGCTCCCGGCAGAAAGGGGGCTCCATGTGACAGATAAGGGGGTTGACCTCATCCTCCCTGGAGGAGTAAAGAGGAGATTCCTAGGATGCGGCCGGCGATGAGCTTGCAGGTGCAGAAGGCGCCTGCTGCCCGGAGCATCTCGATGGGGTGTGATGCCCCAAGAGTACGGGGAGGAAGGAAGCCCCATGCCTGAGAACTTAACTGGCGCGTGTTAGCTTCGTGCGGCATCTGGGCACAACACCCACGGTCCACTGTTCTCTGCACCCCCGCCCCCCGGAAGTCCTGGATGTCGACTTCTCAAAGGCGACAGTGATGACGGTCACAGGTGAAGGACGTGCAGGAGTTAGTGCTTCCTGGATGCTCGGAGCCAGGACAGCCCCCCGGGGCCACTGACGCCCGGGTCTCCATGCAGGAAAACTGGTGTCATCTGTCCAGGGGCTGCAGGCCCCACCTGTAGGCTGCCTCTGGCCCCTGCCTGCTTTCATCAATAAAGTTTTATTAGCATACGCCGCACTGGCCGTTTACATAGCGTCTCGGCCGCCTGGTGCCGAAGGCAGAGTTAAGTGGATGTGGTGGAGGTCGTGGGAGGTGTGAGCCAGCTGGTGACGACTGCCCTCTGCCCCCGCCCAGCATGAAACCAGCAGCGCCTTCCACTCAGAGACAGCGGCTGGGGAAGACGGCCTTGGACAGCACAGTGAGGGAGGGGGCAAGAACAAAGATCCTCTGCAGACAGCTAAAGAAAACCCAAACAAAGAACTTGAATTTCTATCTTGTTTATCACTGAGCTATGTTTTTCCACAAACACATGATGATGGCTAAAAAAGCACCATCAAGGGGTGATTTTCCATAAACACTCGCCTCTGTGAAGTGGGTCCTCTTAAGCAATAAAAGCCGTATCTGGAGAAGTTTCCTTCCTCGAGCAGCACTGACTGAGACACTGTCCAGGGTCCAGGTGCACAGTGCCCCCTGCGGTGACTGTACACGACGCCGCATGCCCACCATTCAGTGTCCAGTCACTGTCCACACTCGTCCATTGGCCTCCTCTCCCCAACTCTCCCTCGCCTCCTGCTGGTAACTGTCATTCTGTTGTCAGAGTCCGAGGGTTTGTGTTTTATTTGCCGTTTGCTTTCCCCCTTTATAGCCTGCAAATGAGTGAAACCATCGTTACCTGTCTTTCTCCTCCTGATGCATTTCGCTTAGCATCATCCTCCGAAGGTCACCTTTACTATGACTGCGTAGTATTCCACTCTGCACACTCATCTTCTTTATCCAGCTGTTCACTGTTGGACACGGGGTTTTCCATGACTTGGCTTTTGTGAGTAGCGTGGTGAACAAGGCCTGCACTTGCCTTTTCTCATGTTCACGGGTAAATACCCAACATCACGTGGTAATTCTGCTTTAACGTTTTGAGGAACCACCACACTGTTATCCATAGCGGCCCTCACATGAGGGATCCCTCTTGAAGATACACTTTAACCCTTTTATTTTGTGATTTAATTCCCACGTGACTGAAGACTGAGTTCATGTGACCTTTGAGGCGAGGACCAGCCTGGACTTTGAAGACCACAATTCACACTGCAGTAACAGAGCCAACCCCGATTGCGGACAAGGCAAGTCTCCCAAGAGGCTTCGGTTTCCTGCCTGTAAAAGGGACCCGGCCGAGAAGAGGCGCTCCAGGCCCCCAGCCCGCAGCCCCAACTCTGTGTTCCCAATCAGACGGAGAGACCCTCTGACCCTACCCTGTAGGGAAGTGGCAGTGCGTGTCAGGGTGACGAGGAAGCCGTAGCCATGAAGATGGAGATCTGGGGGACACAGCCCTGCAAGCCGGAGGAACCAGGGTTGTTTGACCAGTGAGCGAGCGGCCGCAGCAGCGAGGGCGTCTCTGGAGCCACCCGGGCCGGGCGGCAGGGAGGGGGTCCCGTGCCGCGGTCCCACCTGCAGGGCCCTCAGGCTTGGCCGGCTGCCGCCCGCACGGCCTCGGAGTGGGGCGCCACCCCGCGCCGGGGAGCTCTGTGCCGGGCCCGTGGCTTGTCGAACGCACTCCTGGCAGGTGAGTCCGCTGCGGGTGGCCGCAGCCCATGTCCAGCCGCCTTGGTGGCCCCGCGGTCTTGCCCTGGTCGGGGCCCACTGCCGTCCCTGCACTCAGCATGACTGCTGGTTTCGCCCCTGCTTGTGTGTGCCTCGATTTTTATTTGGGGACCACTGATCAGGGGCCAGCTTGCCCGTCACCTGGCCTGGCATTGGCCCCGATGTGTGTGCTGAGCCGTCGCCACCGCCCGTGCCCCTTGCCCCCAGGCCACCGGGCACGCCCGGCCCGGGTCCCTCCAGCGGCAGGGGCCTCCAGTGAGCACTGGCCCAGCCCCAAGCCTGAAGGCAGCCCAGCGCCATGCAGGTTTGGGGAGCTGACCGGCGGGGAATGGGGTGCTCACCGGCACGCCCTGCAAGCTCAGGGCCTGGCAAACGTTACCCCCCTCCCCTCCCACCCCGCCCCAGACGGGACCTGGCCAGCATCAGCATCAGCCGCGCCCGCACGAGCATTCTTGGGGCCTGACACGCGGCGCTCTGATGTAGAAATTGAAATTTCACACTCGAAGTGGCCCAAGCAGCTCCAGAGGTCAGTGGGTGGGTCTTGCTGCCCCCACCGGTGAGTCATGGGGAGCTGCCGGCCTGAATCACCGTCAGCCGCACTCGTGCGTCAGAGCAGGCCGGGAGGCCGCCCCACATCCGCGCCCTGCCCCGGCAGCACTCAGCGGCCTGAGCGGGGGGCGGCCTCTCATCTGGCGAACACATCAGCTGAGCACACGCGGTTTGCACAAACAGATGTCCCGGGGCGGGGGCGCTAAGCACGAGCTGGAAGTTGCCGGAAGGTTCTTTACGAGGTTCTTGCTTTGTGGGGTGGGGGAGATGGCCGGAGAATGCACTTTAATGCAAACACCTAATTTGGGCTCTCGCACCAGGTATTGAAGGGGCCCGGCCCAAGCAGGGTTCTGTTTCCCATCTGCTTTCGACCACCCCCACCCCGTCTCCCCGCGAGGACCAGCAGGGGTGGCAGGGGAGGCCCCGCCTGGCGTGAGGGGGCCGCGAGGGCCCCCCACCCCGTGCCTTCAAGCCGGCGCCCTGGCCCGTGCCCTCCGGCTGCGCTGTGAGCTGTCTGCGGCGGTGCCCAGTCCGGAGCGCGGCGCCCCAGGCCGCGGGCCGCAGCTCTCCCGCTGCCAAGCTCAGCCGCAGCTAGGCCCTGAGGCCGGGCGTCCGCACGCGCTGGGAGGCCGTCCCCGCTGCTCCCGGCTCGCTCCTCCCCGCAGACCCCCGACGCCGGCAGGGTGCCGTGTGGTCATCGTCGGGTCTGGATGGGGCAGGGTGGGGTCAAGGGGGCCCCTCGCGAGGCTGCACCCGGCGGCTCGGAAACGGAGCTCCAGCACCCCGGAGCGAGCCGTGTTGGGGCCAGGACCCGCGGCGGAGCTGCCCCGGAGCCGGCGAGGTCCTCTGGCTCAGCGGCCCGAGGCAGAAGCCGCAAGTGGGGTGGGCCCGGGGCGCGGGTGGGGGGCAGCCCGCGGAGTCGGCCGTGCTGGAGCTGGTCAGAGGGGCACCGCAGAGCGGCCCCCGGCCCGGCGCCCCAAGCCCGCCACCACGGGCGTCCTGCGGCCCGGAAGGAGCGGGCTCTGCGTGGGGTGCGGTCTGGGGAGCTCTGAGCAGAGGCCCGGGCGTGTCTGGGCCCCGTGGAGCCGCGAGGAGCAAGCGCGTGTGGAGCCGCCGGGACGTGGACGCGTCGTCCAGCAGAGCCACGCCGGGAGGGACGGCTGGCCTCCGGGGTGCCTCGGGCCCGCACTCGGTCCGCAGCCCCGCCACCCCGCCGCGCTGCGGGAGACCGGGAGGCGCGGCCCCTGGCGGGCAGGCTGTCCCGAGAGCCCGAGGCCGAGCAGCAGGGCGCGGCGTGCCCGCAGCGCTGTGTCCAGGCGGGGCCAGCAGGGCGGGGGCGGCCGCTGTCCTCGCCCAGGCTCGGACAAGCCTCGCTTCCAGGCTCGATGGGCCTCCCTGGTCTCCCCGAAAAGGTGACCTTAGAGAAGCGGGGTGTCGGCCCTGGGTGAGCCGAGGCAGGTCCAGCGCCCCCTCGCGGCAGGACACCTGCCCGCAGCTGGCGGCCTCTGCCCCAGGCCCCGGCCCGCGGGCGCCCTGCTGCCTGCCCCTGGGGAGCCCGCGCCCCCCGGAGCACCGTCTGCAGATAGGGACCTCGGCGCTGCTTGACCCAAACGTTCACGACAGGGGGCGGGAAGTTGGCTCTGCTTTTTAGGAGAAAGAGGGACAGCGCGGGGTGGGGGGCGGGACAGCTGCTCTCAAGGCTTCGCTAGAAGGGAGCAGGGCCCTGGCCGCCGCCCCTGCGCTGCCCCGCTGCCCACTCCCGCTGCCCCGCCCCGCTGTCCGCTCCGCGGGCCCCCTTGAGTCCGCGCTTATCTCGGCTTTGCTGCCGGCCCGGCAGACGGGGGCTGCGCCGCTGCGGGTCGCCGCGCTGGTGCTGACCCGGCCGCCCCACGCGCCCCAGCCTGGCTCGGCACCTGGGATGGGGCGGCTGGATGCCCGGGCGCCGGCTGCCGCACACCGGCCTGCCCCCTGGACAGGAGGAGGGCTCCGCTGCCCGGCCGCGCCCCTCGCCTCGCCTGGCTGCGCAGGTGAGGCCGCCCGAAGTGCGGAACCCACGGCAGACACGTGGACAGCGCAGAGGCTGCCCGGACTGCGGCTCCTCAGCCTGCGCAGGGCCGGTGCGGCGGGATCAGACCTGCGGCCACGCTGAAGGGACCGGCCAGCGGGCGAGCGGCCAGCGGGCGAGCGGCCGGGAAGTGCATCCAGCTGTGCTGGTCCCGGGGAGAGCGGGTTCCAGACTGTCGGGCTCTCTTGTGCTTTCGGGCCGTGCGCACAGAGGCTTTGTTCTGTTTTGTTTGTTTTTCCGGAGAAGCTCAGACTTGCAGGACAAACATGGTTTGGCCTCAGAGATCTGGGATTTAAACCCTGTAAATAAAGTGCCCGTGTCTAAAGAAATCGAGGTCACTTTCTCTGCTTCTTGAGTGCCCGGTCACGCGGAGGGAGCCTGGGCCCGTGCGCCCCGCTGGGCGGGAGCCGGTCCTCGAGGCTCGGCAGGTGCTGCAGGTTGGCGCGGTGTGGGGTCTCGGCCTCCCCTCACTCCGCGGGTCGCCTGCCTCGGGTTGTGGACCCAGGGGCCAGCTGGGGGGCCAGCTGGGGGGCCAGCTGGGCAGCCGCATTTGTCGCCTGCAGCCATGCAAGCCCACACTTCTCTGAAACCCACCTCCCTTCACACAAGACAGTAGCTGGAAGGAGACATGGAGACGACCGCGCCGCTGACCCAGCCCAGCAGCCGTGTGTCCGCCTGAGAGGCAGAGACCGGCCGCTGTCCTGGGGGCCTCCACGCGGCCCGCCTCGGCCGCGGTGAGGGGTGTCACTGCTGCGCCCGGGTCTTGCGAGGGGCCGTCCTCCGTGCTTGTGCTGGGGCTCGGCCCGCGGGCTCCTTAGTCCGGGGCACAGTGGATGCTGCGGTCTCCCACCCGCCCAGCGGCCTCTGGCGGCGTCCTCACTTCCGGCTCGCAGTGGACAGTCCCGGCCCACGCTGTCCCTCATGCCGCGGGCCTGGCAGCAGCTGTTCCGCCGGGCGAGCCTGGGCTCTTGGGGGAAGGGGCCTCGAGGTCGGGGCCCTTGGGTGCGCGGCGCCGACTTCAGCACCGGCGTGGTGTGTGGAAACGCGTGGTGCGTGGAAACGCGTGGTGCGTGGAGACGCGTGGTGCGTGGAGACGCGTGGTGCGTGGAGACGCGTGGTGCGTGGAGACGTGTGGTGCGTGGAAACGCGTGGTGTGTGGAAACGTGCCAATTCCTCGTGTCACTTTCGGTTTAGACGGCTCGTCTGAGCAGACGGCGCGGGGTCCTCTAGAGGCAGGGGTGCCCGCGGCTGACGCTGCCAAGGGGGTCGGCTGGGTGTGCGCTCCACCGAGCAGGAGTCTCGCCGGGCGGAGCCAACGTCCTTGGGGCCGGGGTGTCCTCGGGAGCCTTGGGAAGTTTTCAGGGCCTAGAATGACTTCTGTGCGGGGCGGGGGGCGGGGGGCGGGGATGGTGTTCCCAGGTCTGGCCGCTCCCTGCGCAGTGCCTGGGTCTGAGGCTTTTCGAGGGGACCCTTCACCTCTCCGGCAGGGGCTCCTCCTGGGGGGGGGGGCGGGGCAGGTGGCCGCACTGCTGCTCTGGACAGCTGTTGTCTTCACAGCTCTTGTGCAGAGGGGAGAACGTCTCGCACATGCGAGGACTTGGCCTTTCTCCGTGCTCTAGGGCTGGCCAGTGGGTCATTTGCTCAGGGCTTTTCTGGAGAACTGCCTTAGGGTCACGTGCTGCTCCCTCTGCTCCCCGACTCACTGGTCTCTCGCCGCCATCCACGCCTTCCTTCTGCCTCCTGGGGTTTCTTTTATGTTTATTTTCCTTTTTCTAATGATTCGGTTTGTAGATTTATTCACTTCCATGCATACTCCATACCATGCAGTTTACTTTGCTGCCTGCCTTAGCTGTACCAGGGATTCGTGTAGTTATAGTCATCATTATCCTTCTCGGGAAGGTCTAGAATTTTGGTCTCTGCTGTCATTTGACATGCGTGTTTGCAAAGAGCATCTAACGCTTCTTCTGGATGGCGGTGCGTGTTAACTTCCGTTACTCACTTCTGGTTCTACGGTTGTGGGCAGAGGACAGCGCTTGTGATGGTTCATCTTGGGGTGCACGGGGGCTTCTTGCACTGTCCTCTGTGCTTCTGTGAGGTGTCTGCGGCAGCTGGGCAGGTCTCCCAGTTGGCAGGTGGATGAGGCAGAGGCTCGTGCGAACCCCAGAGGGGCTGAGAGGAGGAGGCAGCCCCTGCCTGGGACAGTCAGGCCTGCAACAGCCGGGGCAAGAGGACCCAGGCCCACCGTGGGCGGGGCCAGAACATGCGGGGGTGGTGGAGTGCCAGGGTGTCTGCTCCTGCCAAGTCCAAGCAAAGCTGCCTTTCAGCCTCTAGGCTCCTAGGCCTGGAGTCTGGTTCCTGCCATGGAACAGGACCCGTCTCTCGCTGGACACTTGAGGGCAAGCAAGTTCTAGTAACATCCTAGCCCTCCCTCTCTTCCTCTCTGTGCTGCCACACTCACACATGCACATACACGCATGCATGTGCACACCGGCACACAGCACACCCGCACTGCACACACGCACGCACGCACTCCTGCACATGCATGCACACACCGCGCTGCACGCACGCACTCCTGCACACACATGCACACACCGCGCTACACGCATGCACTCCCGCACACACATGCACACACCGCGCTGCACGCACGCACTCCCGCACACGCATGCACACACCGCGCTGCACGCACGCACTCCCGCACACGCATGCACACACCGCGCTGCACGCACGCACTCCTGCACACGCATGCACACACCACACTACACGCACACACTCCTGCACACGCATGCACACACCGCGCTGCACGCACGCACTCCCGCACACACATGCACACACCGCGCTGCACGCACACACTCCTGCACACGCATGCACACACCGCACTACACGCACACACTCCTGCACACGCATGCACACACCGCGCTGCACACATGCACTCCCCCCCCCCCACACACACACCCATGCATTCAGCTCATGTACTTCTTGGAAGGAAAAACTCCACTCTCATCCTGTAAAGCAGTTCTGGGGGCCAGTCAGGACCCCCATCCGCCTCTGTAGACCACCCTGCCCTGCTCTGGGTGCCAGCCTGTGGGTAGGGATGACTCTTGGTTTGGTCCCCCCTTGCTGGACCTCTGCTGCCTGGCCCCTTGAGGATGCCCTGCAGGCGCCTCCAGGTGGGGCAGGCTCATGAGGGTGCGGGCAGCTTGAAGGGGAACCTCAGGGTCAGGGTGGGGCCAAGCAGCTGGCCCTGCGAGGCCGGGAGCCCCGGGCCCCCTTTGCTTTTAGGCCTTGCCCTGCTCTCCTGCTGGGTCTGCATGGCCCTCCCAAGCCCGCTTCCTGCCAGGGTCCGCTCGCCCAGGCCGCACTCAGGAGCCGCCCGCAGGCCCATGTGTTGGACCCCGGGGCCGCTCCTCGGCGCTGCCGGCGGGTGGGCACTAGAGCGCCGTGGCTCCACGCACCCATGCCCCGCTGAATCCCCAAGTGTGTCGAGCCCGCGGTGGGTGGGCTTGGGGTGGCCCTTCTCTCTGACCGAGGCCAGCGGCCCTCTCTGCCAGGTCCTGTGCTGCCAGGACAGAGCCACGTGTGCACCCCCCGCTAAGGGGGCGAGGGCGCGTCCAGGACCAGGAGGGGGTGCGCTGCTCGGGCCTGCGCTGCTCGGGCCTGCGCTGCTCCCGCACCTGTGCGCCCCTCTGGGCGGGGCTTCGCTTTGGGGGCCCCTGCGGGCTGCGAGGGGAGACCTTTGGGGGAAACATGGAAGTACAGACAGGTCACAGAGATGTGAGGGCCGCAGAGGAGTCGGGTGAGGACGCAGGTCCAGGTGGGCAGGGAGGTGAAAACCGCCCCCACCAGGCTGCCCCGCCGGGGCCCCAGCCCCGATAGCCCCTCGGGATCCAGCATGGGGCCCGGGGCCTGCTGCCCGCGGCCTTGGCCCTCCGGGCCACCTGGTCGCCCCCCTCCCCCCAGGCAGGGGCCTGTCCATGCCGGGCCAGCGGGGCCGTGGAGGTGGCGGTCAGACCGCGAGGAGATGGACCCGGAGGTGGTGCTCTCGTTCCTAAAACCACCAACAATGCGCCCTGGCCTGCTGGGGAGCAGGGCGCTGCCCGCCTCCGGGCGCAGGTGACCCTGGGGAGACCCCATCTCCAGGGCGACCGCCGCCACATGTGGCTGCCAGTGGCCCGTGTCTGCCAGGGGCCTCTTCCCACGCCGTGGATGCCGGGCCCAGACCCCCCTTGGAGGTCTCTTTCCGGGGCTTTGTCCTGGGCAGGCCGCGCCTCCCCAGGGATTCCGCGGACGCTCGGGCAAGGGGCTGCGTGCCATGTGGGCGGCGACAGGTCATGGCGGCCCCAGATCCGCCGGCTCCAGTCCGAAGCGCATCAGCTGCCGCTGCCTTGGCGGGTGCGGGCGGCCTGGGTCGCGGGAGCTGGCGCGGGAACCCCAAGAAGGGGTGGGGGCGCCGGGGCCCTCGCGCTGCCCGCCAGGCCGCCGTCTGGGTGCGCCGCGCTGCCCCGAGGAGCCGCTGCGGGTCGTGTGGCTCCCGGCCGTCACGGCCCCTGGTGCGTGGGGACTGCGGCGGCTCCAGCGCTCGGAAGAGTCAGCGTTAAAGTATTTGTTGATGAATAGATTTTATTTTTAGCCGAGGAGCTGGCCAAGCGGGAGGCCACATGGGGGAGATTAAGGTTTAACAGGAACCATCTCATCAGGCCAGGCAGACACGCTGCGCACGCGAGCAGGGGCCTGCGTGCCGGCCCTCCCGGGGGTGCTGCGGGAGAGGAGCCCGCAAGGGGCGAGGCCCCAGGCAGCCCTGACCCCGCACCCGTCACCGCTGTGCTCCTGGTGGGCTGCCAGCCCTGAGCGGTGGGGGCCCCAGGCCAGAGGTCACAGGTCACAGCACCTGGCGCCCGAGGCCGGGAGGGAGCGTGGCAAAGGGCCAGCGCGCGTCCTGGTTCCGTGGAGCTGGTTGGGCAGGAGCTGGTGCCAGACCCGGGTCTGAGCCCGCCCGCGGGTGTGCGGCCTGGGGCTCTAGAGATGGGGGTGTCCCGCGCAGGAAGGGGGGCGAGTGGGCGGGGCCGGGCGGGCGCCTCAGGGCGCATCTCACCTCTGCCCGCTGGGTCCTGCACCGACTCGCGGTCCTCGCTCTCCTCAGGACCTGCCTGTGCTCCTGGTGCCGTGTGCGCGCCCGCGCCGGAGACGCCAGCAGCCCAGCTCTGAAATGAGTCTGGATTCCTCTTCGAAACGGTCAGGGCTGCTGTAGAACTCGAGTGCATTCTCATGTCCACGTGAGGAACGGCTGAAGGGTCCCAGGAGAGAAAGTCTGAGGTGCGGGCGCACGTCCGTCCAGGGGCAATTAATCTGATTCTTTGTAACGTAGCAGCTTCCTGTTCAAAACGCAAAACCCATTTTCTTCTAAATAATTTTGCCCTTCAAACAAATCTTTTACTTTTCTTTATATGGATCTTGCTCCAATTTTGTTATACTTATTCCCTACAGTTTTATTGCTATTTTGACTGGGCTGTTTTGATTTTCACAATCTTTAATCAGTTGCTGCAATGCATAAGAACTACTGACCTATATTCTTTTGCATGCTTAGATTTATCTATGTGTAAAGCCATATGGTATGTGAAAAACGTATGTTTTCTTTTCTTTTAAAGTTTTTTATTTATGCACACAAGATCCAGGGTACAGGCCAGAGACGCGGGAGGTTAGAGAATTCACCAGAGTCAGAGCCGGGAGCAGAACAGGCAGATCGACCAAAGCACACTGCTGAGGGGAGCAGCGGGGAGGCAGGAGGGGTCTGCTGCGCCCTGTGGGTCCCCTCAGGCCAGGGATGAACTCGCGCTGCTGTGCTATGGATGCTTCACAGTGCAGCGCTCAACCCGCTGTGCCACCAGGGAGGCCCTCTTTTTCTTTTATAATCATTTATCTTTATTGTATTATCCATAACCCCAGAGCACCATTCAGTAGATACATAATAGTTACACTCTTATCTTCTTCCTTTAAAGGGAACAAACACCTCCCACTTTGCATTCTGAATGTATTAAGAAGCTTCAGCAAAGAGATCAGGGCGATGCCCACACACACTTCCCCCGGCTCCCGGTCCCCGAGGATCGCCCCCTTTGGTCCTCTAGCTTTCCCTGGTGCACTTGGGGCCGGCACAGCCACCCACTGTTTCACCCTAAAACGCCGGCAGGTGTGGCCACTCGGTGGTTCACTCCCACTTCCCCGGGGAGACGCCTTGCAGGGTCACCTGCGGGCTGCCATCCGCGGCGCCCAGGTGCACCGTGACCCCGGCGCGGCCTCTGTAGCTGGTCCTTGGTGGGGACCCAAGCCAGGGTCACACGTGGCGTCCCACTGTCACCCTTTAATCTTTAATTGAGAACAGTTTTCGGCCCCGACTTCCTTTTGATCTTTGTGGCTTCTCTGAAGAATCCAGACGACTTTCCTCCTGGCATGTCCCTCCATTTGGGTTTTAAGAAGAGCATGTCATTACGCCCCCAGTGGGCCACTCCTGAAGGTTTCGGGGTTGGAGCTAACGGACTGAGGACTCATCTTTCTTGCCTCGCGAGAATCCTTTCCCGAGCGTGCGTGGCTGGTGTTATCAGATGCCTTTCCCGCTCTCGTCTCGATGGCTGTGTTTCTCTTCTTTGACGAGTTTTGAGGGCGAGTTGCACCGCCGGCTTCCTGTGATTGTGACGGCTCTCCCGTGTGTTTCAGTGCTCTGTCTGCCAGCATTTTATCTAGGATTTGAATTGATATGAATAACTTTCCTTTTAAAAGTAAATAAATCCCCCCAGTTTTACTGAGATTTAGTTGACAAAGTTGTATATATGTGAAGTGTACAATGTGGTGACGTGGTGTGTGTAAGCGTTGTGAAATGACTACTGCAACGGGTTAATTCACGCAGCAGTGACCTCACGTTGATGCACGTGTGTGTGCGTGTGTGTGTGTGGTGCGCGCGCACGGTGAGGATGCCCAAGAGTCACTTAGTGAAGTCCAGGTGTTACGGTGAGAGTCCGTGCAGTGGGTGCCGATGCCCAGGGCCTGACCATCTGTTACCTGAGCGTTTATGACCTTTGACCAGCACCCCTATTCCTGCCCCTCCCCGGTAGCTGCCGTTATGCCTCGTTTCAGTGACTTTGAGATCGTCCTCGTTTTCCGGCCCTGCATGTGGGCGGGACCACGCGGCAGCTGCCAACCAGCTCACGTCCCTTAGCAGTGTCCTCCGGCTCCCGCGCAGGCCGCGGAGGCGGGGCTCCCTGCTCCCACGGACGAGCGTTCCCTTCGGCCGTCACCCCTCGAAGGACACCACGGCTGTTCCCACGTCTCGCCACGGGAGGAGAAGGGCGTGTGGCGAGCACGGTCGGCGGCTGACTCGGCTCCCTCTGGCTGCACAGCCCGTGTCTGCCGCGAGCCTGCCGCGGGCTGCGGGCCACCGCGCGCTCCTGTGCACGCCGCTCCGCCGGCCGCTGTGCCGGTCACCCGGCGGCTGGTGTTACAGCCCCGCCCGTCCTCGCCGCCTGCCCGCGCTGGTGTTTCTGCTGAGACCGTCCCAATGGCGGTGGGTGGGTGTGTCCGCGCCCACTGCACTGGCTGCACTCCCCGCGCCGGTGACCAGGACGTCTCTGCCTGAGTTCTGTCGGCGCCTGTGCATCTCTGGAGACGTTTGTCCGTGTCCTCAGACACCTGCCAACGGGACAATTTATTTAGTCTGATGTGGTCGGGACACTAAGTGACACGCCTGTGAATGTTGTCACTTTATCATTGTCATGTAATGGAGGCCCGGCTTGGATTATTCGCTGTGTTATTGAAGGTTCAGTATTAACTGATGACGGTATTTTACTGGCTCTGTGTAATTACTAGCTATGTTTTATTACGCTCCTTTCTTGTTTGGGGTGTGGGGTTTGTTATTGTCTTCGTTCAAGTTCACCCTCCAGTAAGTAACGGAAGCTCCCCTGCCAGTGGTGGCCAACCTTGTCTGCATGTAAATGTCCCCAAAGCCCAGGCAACACCCTGGTTCAACTGAGGCATGATCTCCGGGGGAGAGGAGCGGGGTGCGGATTGCAGCATTCACGAAGTATCCAAAGGGGACATGCGGACAGCAGCGGCACGTGCACAGAGCCCCCCCCCCCCCGGTGGGCGAGTGGCCCCAGCGCCTGGCTTGTGTGTGGAGCTCCACACGAGCAGTGTCGTGGATGCCACCAGCTCCCGTGCTGTTCTGAGCAGTGCCCTGCCCTGTGCTCTAAGTCACCGATTCTCTCTGCAGCTACATCTAGTGCACAATTTAAGTCACTGATTTTTTAAATTTAGTTCAACGACTGATTTTCAGTTCCAAGATTTCCAAATGGATCATTTTCAACCTGAAATTTCTGTTCTCACTTAATGGCTGTTCTTCCTTCTCTTTCAGACTTTAAAATCACTTTATTTCTCCCTACGTAGCCTGTCTCACCTGTCAGTTCTAGATGTCATCGCTGCAGCCGCCTGAAAACACTGCGTGACGGCAAGCCGGACTTCAGACAGCAAACCTCGGTGGCGACGTGGTGGCTCCTGCGCGCTGCTCTGTGTGTTGAGCCGCAGCATCGCAGCTCCGGCCCCACAGCCCCACAGCCCCTCCACCGTGTCCACGCCTGTCCACTGCCTGTCCCCTCAGGCAGCGGGCGGCCCCTCTGCAGCTCTGCTGCCGGGGCGGTGTTTGGCTACACTGTAGACGTGTCCTGGTGGTGCTGGGAGTGGACGTCATAGCAGCAGCCTGCAGGGCCTCCTGACTCTGGAGGACAAGGACGCTATGCCCCCAGCTGGACACGTGGGGTGGACCCTCAGGTAGACGCTGGCTCCCCTGGCGCGGTGCAGGGTATGTGGCCCTGCCTGGGGCACTCGCTTGTGGCCCAGCTGGGAGGCTGGGTGGGGGACGGGCCTGCTGCTGTGGGCACAGAGCGGTCACCTCAGGTGCCGCCGGGGGCCGCGTGGACTGGTCAGCATTTGTGCGGGTCGCCCACAGCCTCTAATGGCTTTCTCTTGTTCTGAACATGAACAAGCACTTCAGCCCCTTATGCCCGCACAGCGCACTCAGATGGATTCTTTTCCAAGCGATTTGTGAGCTCCACACAGCCACGGAGTGACCTACAGAGCTGCCTCTGCCCGACAGAGCAAGACGATGGGGTCGGAGGACAGAAGGGGCAGAGCGGCCGCGGCGTCTGGAGCGCCCTGGCCCCTTGGCCTGGACGCCCCAGCAGGCCGGCTCGGGGCACTAGCCGCCCCCACTCGCCCACTCCTGGGACGCCCTCCGGATGGCCTCAGAGTGAAGATGCTCCTGCAGGGCAAAGTGAAGACAGATGTTCAGTCTTTGTTCAAAAGAATAACTCATGAGAATCTGCCTAATTGACGTCATCTCGCATTTCCGCTAGCAACACCCTCTGCAGGAAAGCATCGTGGGCTGGGCACCCTCGGGTGCTCCCGGCCGAGCCAGAGGGGTGACGGCCCGGGGCGGCCAGGCCCTCGGACGCTGCGCGCCGGACACTGCGCGTCTCTCCTGTCTCCTCCCTTCGTGCCTGGAGCAGACCCTGCCCGCGCGTCCTCTGGTGCCGGCGCCCTTGCAGCTGGGCCGGGAGCCTCTCGGGACAGACCAGCGTCCTAAGGGGAAGCGCGGCCGCCACTCGGATGGTTCTTTCATGGCCGTTTCCTCTGCCACCTCAGACGTGGTTCCAGCTTCTCTCCACGGTGCTGCACGAAAGCGGCCTGACTCACTGGTGAAAGCGAGTGTATCTGGGGTGATCTTACAGGGAGAACAAGTTCACAGGCTCCTTCGATAGCCGCAGACCGGGGCCCGGCACGCTGGGCGCCGGGGCGTGTGCCGGCCGGCGGGTCCTGCGGCTGCGGCCCCTTTAAGAAGGAAACCTCGGGACAAAGGGCTGGGATCTTCACATTTGGTTGCTGCGTTTTCATTTAATTAATAACTGTCTTTGGCCATTTCTCATCTGGTAAAGCTGCCTAACCAGGAAATAATCAGGAAAGCATTACTCAACATATTGCCAATAAATTAGGGCCTGGTAACTGAAGACATGTGAGCGCAGCTCGTCCTTGATCTCTTCATGCACCATTAGGAGTAATTTCCACAGGGTTCTTGCAGGTGGCGGAAAAGCTGGAAACGCTGAGCGCTCGAGTCCGAGGAGCAGGGGCTGGTTGTGCTTTGCCTGACCAGAGCCGCCTCCCGACGGGGCCGAGTTCAAATTCACCCCCGCACGACCGACTTGCCGGCCCCGCGGGCCCTGCCCAGCCCCAGCGAGGCCAGAGCGTGTCCGTGGCGTCCGTGGGCGGCCGAGGCCAGGGTCTGGGAGCGGCTTCGGGTGCAGTGCGGGCAGAGAGCTGGGCAGGCCGAGGGCCCACGGGTGTGCACCCCAGTGACGCGTTCCTGGAAACTGCCCACGGGCCGGCCTAGCGCTGGCCTCTGCGGCGGCCCTGGGGTCGGAATCGTTGGGAGCAGGAGGGGGTCCCCGTGTGGGGCCCTGCAGAGGGGGACCCACAGCGAAGGTTGCGGCTGCCTCTGTGCCAGCCGGGAGGTGCAGGGAGCCCACCCGCTGGCTGTGTGCAGGGCAGGGGACGCCGCCCACGCAGGCGGCACCCGGCCTCGGCCTCGTGCGGACTCCCGCCGGGCCAGAGCTGGGGATCCTGCAGCACGGGGCGCAGCCTGGCTGGCGTGGAGGCGCGACGGCCCGAGGCCTCTGACCGGGTCACCGCCCTGGGGCTGCGGTGGCTGCCTGAGGTGACGGACTCAGAGGCCCGAAGGCCAAGGTGTCTCCTTGACCTGTCCACTGCGTCCCCGACCTGCCTCCCACGCAGCGGAGGGTCCTCCGGCCCCTGGAGCAAAGGTGTGGGGCCCGTGCCCCCTTGGGCCGGCAGGGACTGGCCGGTCAGCTGCCTGAGGCCGCGGCGTAAGGACAGGGCAGCCATGGTCTCAGGCAGGGGACGAGACAGTGAGGGACGGGTGGACGGGCTCGCCCAGCTCTGCTGCGGCCAGGGTGGGACACCGTGTCCTCCCCAGAGCCCCTGCTGGGCGGGGTGGCATGAGGGGAGGGACCGCGCTCTGGCCCAGGGGCGCCCAGGGGAGAGGCCGGCATAGGCACCTGTGCTGGACAGTGATGGACTGCCCACACGGCTGCTTGTTCACGCAGCCATGCTGATCACGCCAGCTCCCAGCCAGCGGGGGCCGGAGCGGGGCTGCTCCCTGGGCCTGCTTTGCCCAGCGCCCCTGCAGGGGACGGGCCAGCAGCGAAGTGGGCGTCTGCCGGGCCCGTGCTGGTTTTCCTTTCCGCTCTCTTTACCGGGGAGCAGCAGGCTCACGACGCACTTGCTGACCGGCCCTTCTGGCGCTCTGTCCAGGGACGTCCAGCGCCGGCCCGGCGGTCCCCCGCGCTCCTTCTGTCCAGATAGCAGGCCCGGCCTCCGCGGGCCCAGCTCTTGCCGGAGGCCGCGGTCCTGACCGTCTCGCAGGGCGGATGGGCCATGTGTCTCTCCGTGGGGCCTCCGCGTCCGACTCGCCCTGTGCGGCCGGCGGTCAGCTCTGCTCGGGCTGCAGGCCCGTGGTGTCGCCGGTGCCGCCCGGCTCAGCCCGAACCCCTTGGCTGCAGGGTGAGAGTGTCGGCTCGTCCGCCCGGCTCCGTGACCGGCTCCACCCGGCCGCGCCGCTGCAGTGCGGGGCGCTGGGACGTCCACCCTGGACTCGCGCCCGCAGCCTGAGAGGCGGCGCCCCCTGTCACCTGTGTCTGGCTCGGACGCTGCTGCCACCTTCCCGAGGCCGCTCCCGCCGCGCCCTGTACCCTGCGCGCCGCCCCCCCGGCCCGCGGCCAGGGCCAGCTCAGCAGGCTGCGCGTGTCCTTCCATTCGAGCTCGCAGTAAAACTTTTATTTTGTAATAAAATATTTTGTGATATCAATAAAATAAAATATTGTATAATAAACTTTTTATTATAAACGGGTTTTGAATTTTCAAGCACTTTAGAAGCGTTTATGAGATGGTCTCGGAATTTGTGTCCTTTGCTCTGCACAGCCAGTTGCCAGCCTGCCCTCCTGGGGACCCCCGTGCCCCCGAGGGGCCCCTGCCCTCCTGGGGACCCCCGTGCCCCTGGGGGGCCCCTGCCCTCCTGGGGACCCCGCCGTGCCCCTGAGGGGCCCCTGCCCTCCTGGGGACCCCGCTGTGACCCCCGCCCTCCTGGGGACCCCGCTGTGACCTCCGAGGGGCCACCGCAAAGGGTTTGTTCAGACTTTCGATCAGATCCACGCTGTCCTCCTCCTGTGCGGAAGGCTGTGCGAGGGCCCCGCTCTGCCCCGCCTCCGCCGCCTGGGCTGCGGGTGGGGTCCGTTCCCCGCCTCTGGTCCTTCTGGGTCAGCGTCTGAACTGGGGCGCCCAAGGCCTCGCTCTCACCATCAGCGCAGGCTGTGGGGTACTTCCCTCCTCCACTGTTTCCTCGCCCCGAGGCATAGGCCACTGGCAGGCCGGGTGGGCAGGGGGGCACTGCGGGGCAGCGGCGGGGGCGGGAGGGTGCGGGGGGCGGTGGCGGGGGGCGCAGGCGGGCGGTGGCGGGGGCGTGCTGTCTCTCCTTCTTCCCTGTCCCTCTTCCGACACGGCCGCAGCGCCTCGCTGGCCGGCCAGACCAGCCCCACGCCCAGCTCGGCCTGGAGCTGTGAGCGCCCCGCGCACTACCCCCTGGGCCGGTGCCGGTTTTCCTGCTGCTCAGGTTGCTTTGGCCCCGGGGGCCCTCTGGCGTGACCCCGAGAGGCAGACGACCCCGGCCCTGCCCGGCGGCTTCTGGGCCGGGTACAGAATGTTCCGGGGTCGGCGGCCTGTCGCTGCCAGCGGCCTGGCCAGGCCTCCCTCGCAGGGACTTGCGGTGCCGCGGCCACGGCGTCCCCAGCACGGGGCTGCGTGGGCAGGCCGGACACCGCTTGGCTGCAGGTGCGGGGTGACTCGGCCGCTCAGCTCAGTCTGAACGTGGCCGTCTGGCCGCGTGTCCTCTCCAGGGCCACCCGTCCTCCCGACACCAGGACGGTCACGCCGGCTCGCCCCTTGTCTCGGCCGGCGCGGCAGTGGCGGGCGCAGCGGAGCCACGGCCGGGGCAGGTGTGTGCCGGGCTCCCCGCGGCACTGTCGGGCCTGCGCTCCCCGCCCCGCGGCCCAGTGAGCTGCCGGCAGCCTGGTTCGCCGGCCTCGTCTTGCACCAGCCCTGCGCTGCAGCTCTCCCGCCGGCTCTGGAGCCGTGCTTGTTCACGGGGCCCAAGCCAGACCCCGGGCGCGGAGGAGGGCCAGCACCGGCCTGTGCCCGCCTGCCCGGCCTCTGCGGGGCTGCGGACTCCTGCACCTTACCTTCTGCTAACAGCGTAAGCCGACGTTTACTTACATTTTTCCTTATTTGAACAGCAGAAACGTCTTGTTTCTGTCACTTAGCAGTATGCCGTTCCCTTAGTCTCCGTTCCCTTTTCACAGCTGCGTGATACTCCACGGGTGGGTCTGGCTTGTGCACTGGGCAGTCTCTCGGACAGGCCTTCGGCTATCGAAGCCTTTCGTCATGGAGGTAAGCATCACGATGCTCGCTCACACACGGCTGTGTGTGTCCTCCGGCGCGCCTTCCGGCTGTGTTTCCAGAGATGGGCTTGGTGGCGGAAAGGCAGACGACCCGGCGTTGTGGCTGGGGTTGCACCCCCAATGGCAGGGCACGAGGGGCCTTTATAGCTGTGCCTGCCAGAACATCAGCAAACCTTGGAAAATCCAACATGTTTTCAAACTCAACAGTTCGATCATTGGAATGTTAATGCACAGCTAGCAGGGGCCACAGACATACAAGCTGATTGTAAGGAACGGGACCCACAGGGCGCACCACTGCAAAACAGCGCAAGAGCGACATGCAGGTCCCTTCTGCTGGGGCAGCCTCGCCTGGCTGTGTCCAGAGTGCCCGGCCTGCGGTCACTCCCTCTCTCCTGACGCCACCCAAGTGCCTGGCCTGCGGTCACTCCCTGTCCTGATGCTGCCCAAGTGCCCGGCCTGCAGTCACTCCCTGTCCTGATGCTGCCCAAGTGCCCGGCCAGCGGTCACTCCCTGTCCTGATGCCACCCAAGTGCCCAGCTGCGGTCACTCCTTCTCTTCTGGCCCCTGCCCGCCCCCTGCCGAGCCGTGGCCCCCAGCGCCCGGGAGCAAGGCCGCCGGCACCCACCCACTGGTGGCCCTGGCCGCAGGACGGCCTGGCCGCTTTTAGCCCCAGCGCGTGTGACCGAGCTCTGCTGCTCCTTAGCGTGTGGCGCGTCGCTGACTTGGCTGTGCATGTTTGGCTTGAGCTCTCTGCTTGGGACGGTGACTCTCCCTTTCTGGCCCTGGTTCTGGAGGGCCAGGGACCGTCCGCTGGCGGAGGCTGTCCTGCTTCCCCCCACCCTCTAGGGCCCTCGGGCCGTGGCCCCACCTGGGAGCGGCGCTCGGCTATTGGCAGCCGCTGCTCTGCCAGGGCGTTGGTGGCTCAGCACCTGTGGGGTGTCCGGGCTGAGGCACGGAGCAGGGTCGCTGCAGGTTCAGGAGAAGCCTGGGCCTCGGCCCCCAGCACGGCTCAGCCCCCGCGACCCGACAACCGCTCCGTGGCCGCGCGTCCTGGCCCAGCACCACGCCCGCCGGCCAGGACCAGCCAGAGGGAGAAGCAAGAGGACGGCGGGCAGGAGCAGAGATGACGCGGCAAGAAGAGAAAGCACATCGGGGAAGGCTGCCGTGAAAGCCAGTGACAGACAGCAAACCGCTTCATGGCTCCCAGCGTCAAGGACATTGTTTGAAAATGAAACTGGAGACGAAAGGACAAGGAGACGCGCTGCCGACAGGCGCGAGGTGAAAGGGCGTCTGATGTGATGAGGGATCCGGCCGTCCGGGGGAGGGCCCGTGCCCGGCGGCTCGCTCCCTCCGCCACGCAGCGGTCGGCCGGGGCTCCGGGGCACGCAGGGAAGCCAGAGCACAGCGCGGCCGCGAAAGAGGACGGAGAGTTGCACGCGGGTCACGGAGAGGAGGGACACGTGTCCGACACACGAATAATCGGGGCGCCGGGACAGAGCAGCAAACCAGCACCCGGAGAGCGCGGGGAGGGCTGGCCTGCCAGACGGGCTTCCAGGCCTGGGAATCCATTCCTCGCTCAGAGGGGCCGGCCCTTGACCCCCGGGGAGGGGCTCCCACGGGCGCTCGGGAAGTGAGATGGGGTGGGGCCGGCCGAGGCTCCGCCCAGACCACCAAGCTGCTGGGCGCCCCCTTCCATGTGGGGGCCCTGCCTGGCGCCGGCTTGTGGGGAAGGGGTGACAGGGAGACACCAGCGTCCACGGCCTGAGTGAGGCCGCCGCGAAGCCCCCTCCGGGAGACAAGGGCAGGCCACGGGGAAGAGCCGCATTCGCCGGCGGCCGCCTGGCTGCAAGCGGGAGTCGGAGAGACGCTGGGGTGTCTGGTCCAAGACAGGACTCTGGGGGGTCTGTGATTCTGGCCACGCTCCACACGCGTCAGCGCCGACCGCGTCCCCAGCCTCAGGACCCACACCGAGGAGCGCCCAGACGTGTCGGTTTTCCCGAGTCTTTCACGCCCGTCGCGGCTGCCTACCACTGCTGGCCTTTCCTCCGGACGGTGGTCGGCTCCTCACCGTGACGGTGCTTGGGGTGGAGGAAACGGCCCGTCCAGGCGGCGCGTGTGATCTGCAAGGGCACCCCAGGTCTGGGCCCAGCAGCGCTTGGGCCGGGCGCGGCCGGGGCAGGCGCGGCCGAGGGGCGTGGCCGAGGGCGTGGCAGGCGGGGCTTCGCAGGGGGGGGCAGGCGTGGCCGAGGAGCGTGACTGGGGGGCGTGGTTGAGGAGCGTGGCCTAGGGGCGTGCGGGAGGGGCTTTGGCTTGGGCGTGGCAGGTGTGGCCGAAGGGCGTGTCGAGAGGGGCGTAGCCTAGGGCGTGGCCGAGGGGTGTGGCCGAGGGGCGGGGCTTCGCAGGGGCTTCGCAGGGGCACGGGCAGGGCGGGCGGGACCGAGGGGCTTCGCAGGGCGGGCCTGGCTCTGGGCACTGAACGCCGCTGGCCCGTTTGGAGGAACAGCCGCCCCGCGCTGAGCCCATCTTCCCCGCGCGGTGACCCCGCTCACAGCGGCCTCTCGGCGGCTCCCGCACCGGGCAGACCTCGGTCCCGGCGGCTGGCCCAGCCGCTCCGCCGTCCACGCCAGAAGGTGCGCTGGCCCCACTCAGGCGGGTCCGCGTCCCGGTCAGCGGCCCCAGGCCACCGAGGGGCTGGGGCCCCGGTTTTATCCCGGGGTGAAAAGGTGGCTCTGGGCCTCCCGCCGGGGCCGGAGCAGAATGGAACGTTCTGTCTCTCCCGGGAAACCGCCTCGTCGCGCCAACGCCCACGGCCGGGCCTGCGCGCGGCTCCCTTACCCGAGACCACGCCGGGCCGCCGGACCGAGGCGCACGGCCGGCGCTGGCGCCTGCGGGATGAGGGGCCGGCCGGGCTCCGGCGGACTCGGCCTTCTGGCAGGCGCAGGCCTGGTGGAGTGGCCGGGCGCCAGGCCGCCTGGGTCCCACGGGCACGCGGAAGGGCAGCTGGGCCGGCCGTGGCGGGTCAGTCTGTGACGCCGCCAGGCGTCTGGCCGGGAGTGGCGGGAGCCGCCCCGCGAGTGCTGCCCGAGGGATGGGGCGTCCCAGGAAGACCCTCCCCGTGGGCTCCAGGACGGGACCCCAACAGCAAATGCCCCACACCAGACGTTCCCGTCTGCCTTGCTGGGTGAGGCGCCTCGCAGCTGGTGGAGGGGCCGGCGGGCCGGGAGGGGAGACGGGAGGAGGTGACTGTGTCCTGTGAGGACGCACATCTGGGCCTGCCGCGGCCTGAGGGCTGCAGGTGACGTGGGCAGCCAGGCGGCAGCCCATCCAGGCCCCTGGGCTTTCTGGCTCGGCTGCCCGCGGCCCCCAGCCACAGCCGCGGAGCGCAGGAGCAGCCGCCTCTCCAGCAGAGCCGCCGCCAGCTGCCTCTTTCATGTCCCGCTCTCCCCCTGCGCGCTCAGTCCTGGGGGCCGGAGAGGAGCGCTGGTTTCCTGGGGGCTGGTTTTCATTTCCTGGGGAGGCGCAGCCAACTCTGCCCTCACGAAGCAGCTGCCCCAGGCTTCCCGCAGCTGGGAAGTGGGTCCTGCCGCCTGGGCCTCTCCGGCCGCCGGCTCCCCGCGCCCCCTCGCTGCACCAGCCCCTCCCGGCCCTGAGGCCCATACCTCGGCTCTCTGGCGTCCAGCGGCCGGAGCGCGGGGCAGGGGCTCTGAGGCCCCCAAGGGGGGCAAGCTGGGGGCAGCAGTGAGGGAGGAGGCGACACCAGGACGCGTGGCTCTCGGGGCAGCGGAGGGGGCTCGCCAGACCGGGGAGGACGACCCCGCCCGCAGGCCGCGTGCCCTGGGGGCCAGCCCGCCCCGCCTGTGCTCAGGCCCAGGCTACAGACCAGGAGCTGCTGGGCCGCCGGCAGCCTGGGAACCCGTGGGCGACACACGGCTGCGGGAGGCGGCCCAGGGGTCTGGGCTTGTCACATGAGAGGGGGCCCTTCGTGAGGGTCCCCCGGATGGCGGTGCCCGAGGCCCCAGGCACAGGTTGTCAGTGGCCAGGTGGGGACAGGCGGGGACAGAGGGGGCGTCGAGAGTAGCCGAGCGCCGTGAGGCGTCTGCGAGGTGGTGCGCTGAGGCTAAGTTGGTGGAAGCAGAGCGCCGGCCACGGAGGGCGAACCCCAGTCTGTCGGTGGTCACCCCCGCCCCGCCAGAGCACTGGGGTCTTCTAACTCGAGCTTGCAGGAGCGCTGGACTGGCTCACCCCTCAACTGCGAGAGCGGGGGACAGGCTTCCTGGGAGGTGGTCCTGAGAACGCTCAGCAGTGGGTGAACCCCAAATGCCTGCGGGAGTGCCGACCATTCTTCTCGATCTGGGGAACAGAACTGTGCTAAGGCTTCCTGGCTCCCGTGACCATTATCCCCAAGACTGAGGGGTGTCTCCAGTCCCAGCTCCTAAAGTGGAGTCCAAGTCCCTTTAGCTGGAAGACCCAGAACCCAAGGGGAGTGGGGGCAGAGCCTGCAGGTGGAGGGTGGGGCCTGCAGGTGGAGGGCGGGGCTGGTGGTTGGGGGTGGATCCTGCAGGGTGGGGGCAGGGCCTGCAGGTGGAGGGTAGGGCCGGTGGTTGGGGTGGATCCTGCAGGGTGGGGGTGGAGCCTACAGGTGTGGGGCGGGGCCTGCAGGTGTGGGGCGGGGCCTGCAGGTGGGGTGGAACCAGAAGGGAGCTGCGGTCCTGGAGGGGCAGGTTTCCTAGCTCAGCGTTTTTATGTGCCTGGCCAGTGGCCACCCCTCTGTGCCCCACCCAGACGTGGCATCTCCCTAGCTCTCCCTGGGCTCTCCCCCGTGGCTTGGGGCACTTTAGGGACCCCACCCGTGGGGTGTAGGGCACCCCGGGGCTGGGGAGTGGGCCTCTGCTGGTCCTCCTGGTGCGGGAGCGAGGCCGCCTCTGGGATGTGGCTGCGGACAGCAGCGGAAACGGGCTGCGGACAGCAGCGGAAAAGGGCGTCGCTCTGACGTGGACAGCCGTGGGGGAGCCGGGAGCCAGCCCAATTTGCAGGGCCCGGGGCGCCATGGGAGGGCATCGGTGGAGTGCAGTGGGCTGGTGGAGGCTGTGAGCAGCCTCTCGCATCCAGGGCGCAACACAAGTGAAGGCCCAGCCCCTTCGGTGTCCTGGAGTCTGCGTGGGCAGCACATCCTAGCTGGGAGGCCGGGCTCCCTGCCGGGCCCACCGCAGCCCCAGAGCCAGCAGAGGTGCTGCGTGTGCCGAGCAGTGGACGCCCTACAACACTGGTTTTGGGGAGCCGTGCGGTCCTGCAGGCCGAGTGGACCCTGTGTCTTGGGCGGGGGTCCAGTGCCGCGTCAGAGGCACTCCGTTCTGCAGGGTCCACGGCTGCTGCACCCCCCTCCCGGGACCCACTTCGCCAAGTCCCGAACCCCTCTCTTGGCCTGAACCCCTCTCTCGACTCCTCCTTCCCTGCCTGCACCTCGTCCGGGCTCCTTGGGCTCTCGGGGGGCTTCAGGCTGTCACGTCCACCGCGTGTCCGCAGTGGCGGGTCTCCACCTTCTCTATCCCCACGGACAAGGCTCCAAGGCGTCAGCATGAACATCCGCCGGGTCTGTGCTTGGATAGCTTCGTGCTGACCGTTTCAAAGGGTGCTGCCTGAAGCCCCTGTGGGTCCGTTTCTTTTGTCTGCTCTTTCCCTTGGTCTCCATCGCGAGTCGCCTCATCTATCAGCTGGCTGGCTCCCGCCTGGAGCGCCGGCCATGGCCGTGGAGAGCTGTGGCCACACTGTGGTAGGTGGCACCCTGCTGCTCCAGAGGGGCCGTCCGCAGCGGGGCCAGTGGCCCCAGAGCCCAGTGCTGCGGTCTGCAGGCCTGGCCCGGCCCCACCGCCCCGCCTCTAGAGCAGACACGGCCTGGGGCGGAGTGGATCCCGCCAGGCACCTCGGGCGCGGCCGGGCCTGTGTTTCTGCCTCACAGCGTTGCTGGAGTCAGCTGTCTCTTGTCTTCCAACAAAACGCTGGGTCCAGCGTTTCTGGCTTTTCTCAGCCGAGGCCTTGGCTGGAACCGCCTGCTCTGTCGTTTCTGGGAGTGGAATCTTGGGTAGTCTTCGTGCCGCTGGGCATTCTGCAGACTCCCTGCAGCAAACACGGACTTTGCAGCTGCGGCGGGCGGGTGCAGAACCCTGGCCTGGGCCAGTGCAAACTCAGGGAAGTGGCGGCGTGCGGCAGGGCCTTTGCTGTCTGCGTGGCCGCGGGCCCCTCGGCTTTGTGGGAGGGAAGCGGGGCGACAGGAGGACCCGCGTGCGAGAGCTCGGCCACTCCGCCTCAGGTGCCCGCGTGGCCGGCGACCCACCGCCTGGGGAGAGCCTGGCGTGGTAAGCGGAGAGCTGGCCGGCGCGGAGCACCTGAACGGCGTTTAGAAGCACGTGTTCCGAGCGTTCTTTTGCTGCATCTTGAGAACCCACCTCCTTTTCATTTAACTTACTTTCTTTAGCTTTTGGATCGTCTGCAAAGCCCATATAAGTTTACAGCATTAATAGCCTCGAACGTGATATTTTGCAACGTGAAGCCAAGTTTAACATATGGCCGTTTTAATGTTGTTTTGCTGAAGACCTTTCTGGAATGCCTTTTATTCACTTTCAGGCAGATCTAATTATAGATGGATTCTGAGCTCGCATGTTAAGTGCACGGGCTGGTGCCGAGCAAGCGAGCAGCGGCCAGGCCTCTCCGGCGGGAGCGGGCAGAGCTTTCGGTTGTGCTGGAATGTCCTTGGGTAGCTGTGGAGCAGTAGTTTAGTCACCCGAACAGCTGACCCACTGCACTTTTCTAGTACGGTAGGACTTGACCTGCCCAAGTCAACGTGTAAAGTTAAACGAGAATCCGAGTGGTCAGCTCATCGCGATTTAAGTCTCAAAGGAGACGCAGCTGGCCCTCGGGACGCCCGCGTGACAGCCGCTAGCCTGCTGCTTGGCCTCTGTCCACCGGCCGTGGCCTCTGCGCGGACCGGCCCCTTCCCAGCCCCCACTGCCCAAGCCCAGTGCTTGACCCTGCGTCGCCACAGTGGGGGCCTGGCACGTGCCTGGCCGTGGGGCGCCCCGGTGCAGACCCTGGTGTAGGGTTCGAGAAAAGTCTCAGGCTTTTCCGCCCTCCCGCCACTGGTGTGATGATGGACACCTTATGATGGTGCTGGCGCACGCCTGGGTGGGCCTGCGCCGGTGGGCGCCCCTGGGTTGGACACGGGCGTGTGAGGGCGGCGTCAGGAGGACGCCAGCAGCAGTGAGAGCAGCAGCAGCGGTGGAGGAACGGGACGCCGGCAGCAGAAGCAGACAGGGTGAGCTGCGCCGGGGGCCTGCTGGCCCCCCGGTCCCCCAGCCCCCACCGCCATGACCCTGGCCACCTCTGACGATAAAGAGCATAAAAAGCCACCGAGGGCTCCAGGACTCTCCCTTTACCCGTCTGCCAGAACCATCCGCAACCTGCTCCATGCTCTTCCTGGCACGGCACTGGTGACGGAGCCCTGGGCCCCGGCGCGGAGCTGCCACTGCGCAGGCTCCTGGGCAGCTCACAGATGCGACGAGCTTGTCTGCGTGGCCGGGACCTAGCTGCCGAGGGGAGGGGCAGCGGGACGAGCCCCTGAGCAGGACACTGGCCAGAGGCCGGTCAGGAGCGGCCCCCAGAGGGCTGTGGCTGGCAGGCACAAACCTCTCCCAGGCCCATGGGCATCTCCCGGTGCCCACCCCTCCCTCTGACTGCCCCTCGCAGCTGCCTCCACTTCTCTTTCTGGGGCCGCTGGCCGGAGGTGGGAGGGTGGAAGCCCTGCCCTGGGAAGGCGCTCTGCAGACGGGCGTGACAACCTGCTGTGCTCTCGGGGTGGGGGGTCACCGGGAGGGCGGGGCAGAGTGGGGCGCCACCCACTGGCCCCTGCGGCTGAACTGAGGCTCGCCAGGGAGGGGGCCGGGCGCCAGGCTTCCCCGCAGCGGGCAGCGGGTGCCGGGGCTGCTGGGGCTGCTGGGGGGTCGTTCTCTGGGGTGGGCTCAGGCGCCCCCAGTCAGACCCGGAAGGTCGGGGTACTTTGGGGAGGGACCAAGGAATTTAATTTTATGCCTAAACTATTTTCAAATAGTTGTCCAGAGTGACTTTGGGGTGGAGTTTCTTCCCTCCTAGGCAAAATAGGGTCAATTTAAAGCAAATTCCGTTGTAAAATTTTAATATTTTCAGACCAAAGAGGGATTCCTGGACTTTTAGCAATGCATATTCACCAATATTTAAAAAATTCCTGTACCCCAACACACCCGCGCACACGCACCCGTGCACACCCGTGCACACGCACTCACGCACACACGCGCGCACACCGTGCACACACGCACACTCACGCACACATGCGCACACACACTCACACGCACACACGTGTGCACACGCGCTCCCCAGCAGCCTCTACACCCTCTGAAAAGCCACTTCTCTGGGGTGCATCGCCACGCCCCGCCCTCCACGCCAGGTGGCAGGAGCTCACCGGCCGGTCCCTCTCGGTCTGGCCCGGCGGCCTCGGAGAGGTCCAGCTCCGACTGCCAAAGGAGGCGCGGGGATGAGCTGCACCCTCGGAGGGGGTGGCCTGCGTTGCCCTCTCTGACATGGGGCCTCCTGTCTGCTGTTTGGGGGTCCCCTCCTCCCTTCTCCCCAAGCCTGCCACTGTCCTGCGTGTCGCCGAGGGGGCCGGTGGCCGGAGGCCCAGGACAGCAGCCAGAGGCCCACACTGACCCGTCCTCACACACCTGGATGCGATTCAGCGTGGAGGACGCCGGGGCGCTCTGGAACTGTGGGTGTTTGTTGGTGCATCTGTTGTGCTATCGGGGTTGCCCGCCCCTGTGGACTGGGGCTGTGGGTGGGGTGCAGTGAGCGCAGGCGGGGCGCTCCGTCCCGGCCGGGCCTCCTGTCCTCCCGTGCTCCCGAGGGGCCTGTCTCTGGCTGTGCCTTCGAGTTCCTTAGCCAGACGTCCGGCATGTTTGGACTAGAGACAGAATCTTCAATGGAAATTTCCCTTCAGGTGTTGTGTCTTTATAGCCACAGGCGTTCATGTCTCTGGTCTTTGAAATTTTTCTCCTCCAGTGTGTCCTTGAGAAGCCTGGGTCTGTCTCGGGTCCTTGTCTGGTTTCACGCCCTGTCCCCGGCCTGTCTGTCTCTGCTGACTGTTTTTCCTCGTGGCTGGGATCTCCTCTCCCTGGCCATGGCGCGCTGCTTCCGGCTGGCCAGTTGGCGTTGCGATATGCTGTTGAGGGCCAGGTCGGGCCTTCCCCCGTAAACAGCGCAGGTCATGTCTGACACCTGGGGGCTGCGGGGCGCATCTCGTCATTTCTGAGCTCGGCTATGCTCTTTCTGAGGGCACATCTACGATGCGCTTTGCTTTCCAGACGCCCAGCAATTCTACCCACGGCAGGACTCGAGTATTTCCAGCCCGCTGTAATCTGGGCGCCGCTCTGCCTCGGACTGCCCAGGATTTCTCTGCCTGCTTCTTGGAGCTCACGGCACAAAATCAGCATCGCTGAGCCAGCAGCGAGGGCACCTTTGACGACTGGCCCTTTCTGCGTTCGCTCCCCGCTGGTCCCCGCCCTGCAGAGGGCCCGATCTCTTCCGCTCAGCAAGACATCCAAGCGGTCCCCGCCGAGGGCCCAGAAGGTTCTCCAGGGAGACATCAGAGAAGTCAGGCTCACTGGGAAGCGTCTCCACTTCTCGGAGGCTGCAGTCCAAGTCCAGTGTCTGACGCTGTTTTCGCATCCATCTCGTTCTCCAGTTTTCGCTTTTTGAATGCCTGGGAGGAGGCTCTTTGGCGCTCGATGCCATGCCGGGAGTCAAGCCCCTCACGCGTCTGAAGCTCTGACTGAGCTCACTTGCCTTCCGGGAACCTAGAACTGGATCGGAGCTCTCGCGTCGCTTCTAGAAGAGAGAGCCTCTTCAGTTGCCTTTCCCCACCTGGAGCGGGCTTCAGGTGAGCGCCGCCGCCCTCCGCGCCCTGCGCAGCGTGACTCGCCGCCCCCTCTGGCCGCGCTCAGCAGCAACAGGCCCTGCTCCGTCTCTGCCGACCGACCGTGGACGCGCCGGGCGACGTGTCCTGAGAGTCAGTTCTTTTTTCTTGGCAGCTCAGGAGAAAACTAAAGTGAGAAAATAGATTTGGTTTTAGCACTAAACTATCAAAAGACACCTGCACGTCTTGGAACACAGCCATGAAGGACGACGGGGGATTCAGAAAACAAAGGAACCCTTCAGCACCAACAAGCCTAGCCCCACACGGAACGGGGAGTGGGGTGCATCCGGGGCGCCGGCGGGCCCAGACTCCTGGCTCCTGTCAGCGCTGCTCGAAGCTGAGCGATGGGGGCAGGCCGGGGTCCCCCACCATGTGGAGTGTGAGTGCTCTTCTGACGTGGGGGGTGTGCCGCCCTGCGGGGGCCGCTCCGGAGCGGGGCGGGTGGAGTCCGAGTGTCCGCGCTTGGAGCTGTGCCGGGGCGGTGCGGCAGCGGCACGCTGGGCGAGGGGGTCCTCAGGGAGTGAGGCTGTCTTGTCCTTTAGCGTGTGGAGCATGCTCATCTCGCAAAGCCTGGGCCGCGGAGAGGGGGTGGGCAGAAGCCAGAGTGTGTCCGGTGAGAGCCCAGAGCAACCCCAAGGGCCCAGCGTGGGTCTGGGCTGGGGGTGCGGAGCCCGGCCCGGGGAAGGGGAGCACAGGGCAGGGCGGCTTGTGCAGCCTGCAGGCCTCGGGGCAGGGACGGCCTCGGCGGGGCGTGTGGGCCCAGCTCAGGTCCTCCAGACCGCGAGGCGGCCCCTGGGCTGCTGGTCCCCCACCCCAGGACAGCATCGGGCCGGAAGCACCCCTGTTGCAGCCGGCCCTGCCCTGCCTTACCCCTCCTGGCACAGCCCCCCAGCTGCTGCCCCAGCTGCTGCTGGGGTCTCCCGGCTGCCCCGCGCGCCTCCACCGCCCTCCTCCAGCCACAGCCCTTCGGGGGTCAGCTCAGGCACCCCTCCTTCACAGCTGCGGGTCCCGGAGGGGCAGCAACGCTCTGGGGAGCCCCCCTACCCCTCAGGGCGGGAGGGGAGCCATGGGGAAGCACAGGCCCCTCACGCAGGCCCTGCAGCCACAGCCAGTGCCCCGGGCGCGTCCAGTCCGAGGGGCGTCTGTGGGGGAGGGGCCGTCCTCCTGGCCGGAGCCAGGGCAGGCCCGGATCGCTCCGCGTGCCCATGGGAGGCTGTCGGGGCAGAGGGGCCAGCTGCCCCGCTGTGGAGGGGAGGCCGTGCAGCCTGCCCACACCCGCCAGGCAGGGGCCAAGGAGGCGGGAGTCAGGGTGCCCGCCGCGCAGAGACCACCGAGCCTCCGTGGAGCTGGGCCCCTGGTGGAGACCACCCCCGCCCTGGCCAGCTCGGGCGCCGGCCTCCCAGCCTCTGGTCATCTGCCGGCCAGGAAGCGCCACCATCAGCGCGGCCAGAGCAGGACGTGTGTGGGCAGCATCTGGGGACCCTGGGGCGGGCCAGGGCGGCTGGGGAGCGCCAAGCTGGTGAGGCAGAGCTGCAGGCGACGGGCCCTTCTGTGTGTCCTGGGCCCCCCCTGGGCAGTGGGGCCCTTTGCCTTCCTCTTCCGTTGTTTGTGTTCTGGTAGATGAGGATTGACGGAGGCCCCTCCGAGCTTGCGGGCTTCAGCACCCAGAGGTGCGGCACTGGGCGCCGGGCAGGCCTGCGGGGAAGGAAGGAAGGGCCGGCGCCGCCTGGCCTCAGCCTCCGCGGACTTCCGCCAGCCCGCGCTGGCCCAGGAACATCTGCCGGCCGCAAAGCCGCGCTTGCCAGTCACGCAGACGGCACTCCGTAAATCTGCGGGCGGCCGGGCCAGGCGGGCGGGGCCGGCAGCTTTATGAGGTGCCGGGGCTGAGATTAATGGGGCCCGGGCAGAGCAGGAGAGAACGGCTGGGGAGGGGCGAGGGCAGGCTCGGCTGCGAGCACAGGGACAGCGTGGCACCCACAGCGCAGGGCGCGCGCAGACACGCTGCACGCGTGGACACTGTGCACAGCGCACAGCGCGCACGCGAGTCGCACGCGGTGCGCAGCAGGTGCCGCAGGTGTGCGCACGCGACAGGCGCCCGCGCCGCGCACGACGCACACGCATGTTCGCAGGGCGGCCTCGCCCGCCCAGGAGCCCGCGCGGAGCGCACCCTGCGCTGGAGCGGGCGCGAAGCCGGGGCCTGGCTCCCTCGTCTGGAATTCCTCTCCAAGTATTGGGGCGTCGAGTAGATGAATTTAGGGGAAATTCGGTTCAATGTTCTCCGCGGTAGGAGGACAGGGAGAGGAGAAGAGTCTGGCTGGCACCCTGGCCCGCACCCGCACCCCCTCCCCTTTCATCTTCTGGGTGAACGCTCTCGGGGGCCTGAAGGGGGCGCCGCGCCCCGCCCTTTGCAGGGCCGAGACGCGGCTCCAGCGAGGGGGGCGGTGCGCAGGCTCCAGGCTGTGCCACCGCCAGGCCCGCGCCCACTTCACAGCGTGAGCCCCGGGTGGGGGCGGGGTGCTCCAGCTCTGGAGACCGGGCGACCCGCACCCCAGTTGGCCAATCAAAGACTGCGAGCCGGGCCGCTGGGGTGCACACTTCCCGCAGTCAAGGCCTGGCGGTAATGAGCCGGACCCTTCTCTCCCGCAGTGGCTGCTGGTGAGATAGTGGCTCAGGGGGCCCCAGACCTGGAAGCTGGCCAGCCAGAAGCGGGACCTGCCTGCCTGCCTGGGGCAGCTTCTGCCGGGGCATGCGGGGCGGTGTCTACCAGAGAGGGGGCGCTTGTAGAGGGGCCCTGGCAGAGGGGCGCTGGCAGAGGGGGCGTTGGCAGAGGGGTCCTGGAAGAGGGGGAGCTGGCAGAGGGGCCCTGGTAGAGGGGGCGCTGGGGGGGGGCGCCCACCTCGTCTGGCTGCAGGCGGGGAGGCAGGAGCTGTAGGCCGGTGGGCAGAGGGCTGCGGTGGCCCCGTGGGAGATGGAGAAAGCAGGGGTGGGGAGTTAGGAGCAAAGCGCAGGGGGTTTCAGCCCCAGGCGCCTGCGGGGGCTGGGATGTGCAGGGAGCGACTCCTGATTTTGCCCGGCTGGTGAGGCCAACGAGCGGTGTGATCTTTCTCAACGAGCAGGTGAGCGTGGAAATGGAAGCGCCGCAGAAACCAGAGGGCGGGTGTGCGGGCACAGCTGCTCGGTGGGCCGGCCACTGCCGGAGCGAGGCCTGGACATGCTGAGCTGTGCAAGCGGCAGCGTTCCTGCTCCTGACCGCGTCTTAGAGCCCCGTGGGAGCCCCCGAGTTTGGGCAAAGCCCAAGCAAGTCAGGCTTGACCGGGCTGCGGATGCCCATGTGGCCCACGGCTGGGCCCGTCGATGCTGCAACAAGGCGGCGCGGCTCTGCGGTGTGGCTGCGGCCCCCCGGTAGGCCCCTGGGTGCAGCCCTCCTGGGCCGAGAGCCTGGACTCACAGCGCCCGGTCAGGCCAGACCGCAGCCCAGGGCTCGAGTCAGGCGGAGCCAGGCCAGAGAAACTCGAGGGAGCAGGAACCCGAAAGGGTGCTACTTCGGTGGGCAAAACTTAGGAAAACGCTTGCTGTGCAAGGAGAGATGCTCGTGTTCTGGGCGCCTGGACCAAGGAGAACTTCCCCAGTTACCCCGCAGCTCCCTTGCCCGTGGAGCCCCGAGGCTGGTGGTCCACAGAGGAGGGGGCGCGGGCGGAACTGGGTGTGCACAGGTCCGAGGTGGGCAGTCCCCAGCCGCCGGAGGTGCACATTTGTCGGATGAGCTTTAACTCTGCGGTGTGTGAACTGACAGCTAACACAACTCACACCACAGCCGGAGCCCGAGTGAGTCGGCAGGGCTGCGGCTTACAGAGCAGGCACCCAAAGGTGGAGACACCGTCTCTACTCGCTGCTAGAAGACAAACCGCGCAGCTTCCATGTGTTTCAACAAACGAGACTTTGAATGTATCTTGGGAAGACGTGAACAAGTTGCTACCAGACAGAGCCACTCAACCTGCTGAATGTGAGAAGTGACAAATGAAACAGCTTACATCAAAGACTCAGTAGGGGCCTCCCTGGTGGCACAGGGGTTGAGGGCCGCACGGAGGGGCTTCCGCAGCGCGAGTTAGATCCCTGGCTGGGGAGGGACCCACAGGGTGCAGCAGACCTCTCCTGCCTTGCCCGCTGCTCCCCTCGGCAGTGTTTCAGTTCATCTGCCTGTCCTATTCCCCACTGTCTCTGGTGACTCCTCTCACCCCCCACACCTCTGGCCTGCACCCCAGCTCTTGTGTGCGTAAATAAATAAATCTTTAAAAGAAATAAAACTCAGTAGATGGGGCAAACAACAGATTAAACGCAGCTGAAGAGAGACTAAATATATCGGAAGACAGACCTGAATAATCTTCATTGTATTTAATACATAAAACAGAGGGAAAACATGGCAAATAAAGAGCTGGAGGGTGTGGAGGGTGGGAGAAAGGCCCTATCTGAAGACAGGTGGAGAGAATTTCCCGTAATAGTGAAAGTCGATATTCAGATGAAAAGCTCTAGGGAATGTCAAGGAGAGTAAGTTAAAAGAAAACCACCTTAGAACCCTACGGAACGAGGAGCCCGAGACAGCACCCAAACAGGGAGGCCCAGACGCGGGACTGAGAAGCCTGGTGCAGGCGTTGCAGCAGCCGCAGGAGACAGCAGAACAGCAGCGTCGCGCCCGGAGAGCAGCGTCAGCCTGAGCGCACCCAGGGTCTCTCCTGCAGGGCGGGGGCGAAAGGGAAAGGCTGCTTCGGCCAGCAGGCGTGAGAGCTGTGCAGCTAGCCGCCTGTCTCGAGGGCCATCCTGTGAGGCATGCGGCGGGGGCGGGGCACCCTGGAGAGCGGCCTCAGCACGAGTGCCAGTGGTCAGGAGGCGCCCCTGAGTCCGCCGATGGTCACCGCAGGCTGCGGGGAGGTCCGGCGCGGCGTGAGACAGCCAGCAGCGCACGCCCGAGAGCGCTGGCTCAAGAGGAAGGTCGTGCCGTCGTCTGCAGGACCGAAATCAGAGAACATCCGGAAGGGGGGTCCAACAGGAAACACCCGAAGCTGCTGGGGCACGGCGGGCGCTGCTGGGCGCAGCCCGAGACAGCACTTCTCAGCCTCGAGCCTCGAGACACGTTGGCAGGCGGTCACTCATCACGGAAATATCACCTTAGTCCCGCGTGACAGCACCGGAGCTCCGCATTTCATGAGATAAGAACGGACAGACGCGCCATGTGGTACCGGACAGTGTCACCCGGGGTGCGCCCCGGCCGGCCTCCGGGCGGCAGAAGGAGACACTCGGCGAGGAGCACGGGGCTGAGCCTCGGCGGGCCGCTGGGTCTGTGCTTTGGAAAGGTCGGTGCCTGCCTCCTACTGCTGCCTCCTCGGAGGGCTTCGGAGGAGACCCGGACCGCGCTGGGCAGCGCGAGCTGTTTCCTCTAACGGAGTCCGCATCTCTTAAGCTGGAGCGTGCACGGTCAGTCTCTCTCTAGAACAACTGCGTCGGTGCCCTCGCACGGATAGATCAAAATGTTCTGCTTTTTCTCAAAGTTTAAAATTCTGCTTTTCATTATCAAAAAAGCCGAGCTTTTCTCCCCTCAGATCCACACTGTAAAATAAAGAACATGACGTTCCATTAAATTAGGCTTCATAAAACGTTGCAGTACGGTTTTTTAAAAGATGGTGAAAAACGTGAAAACATCAATGACTTTTTATCAGAGACGTTTCCTTCACCCCCATGGAGGGCTGGAATCAATTTAGGGAGCCCGAACGCAGGCGAGGGCACCGGGCGCCAGCTCCTTCCCCAGAGTGAGCCGAGACCTCAAAGGCCACTCTCCCGACAGAGGCGGCAGTGGAGCCCCTGCCCTTCCCAATCTGGCGGGGCACCACGGGGACCCCAAGGGCCAGGTGCGCCTGGGAGCCCCGCCCCCCCCCTCTCTAGAGGGCGCTCCTTTGAAATCCCCTGACAGAAGAATTCCGCCTCTGCTTTTTATTACGCTGTTGCACTAGCTCTTGTGTTGGGACAAAAGGAAGCATATTCTGGTCTTGGCGCCAGCAAAGGGCGCGTCGCTCCGGCAGCTTGTCTTGGGGGCTCGATGCGCTGAGGCCCTCGAGGGTGCTCCTCCGTGGGGCGCTCCTCCATGGGGAGCTCTGAAGGCTGACGCCCCCGGAACAGCCCGTGTCTTCCTTCTCCTGGTGTGAAGACCACCGGCCCCGTCGGTTTTGTTATAGTCGAGTCACCTGCACTGAAGGAGCTTGGGGCAAACAGGCAGAGCAAAGACATTGAGGCAGCTCTGTGTAGAACTCTCTGGAAGGAGAGACCGAGGGCAGGGCCGGGCCGGTGTAAGCTCAGCAACCGACCCAGACCAGGCCCCTCTGGGGGGGCAGCCTCCAGCGAGGGGGTGGGTGCGGGGAAGCGTTGTGCGGTTCGGAGTTGGGTGAAGGCTTCTCCCCACGCCGACCCTGACGTCCCGAGGTGCCGAGGCCGGCAGCACAGTCTCGGCTGTTGCTGGAGAGAGCAGGAACCGTTAGCCTCGGGAAGCGGCGCTGGAAGCAGCGAGTGTGGTGGGGAGGGCGAGGAGTGGGGCCTTCTCCAGGCCCCTGCCCAGCGATGGCGTGGCCCCTGCGCGCGGGGCAGCCTCTGCGTGTGGCGTGCCCTGCCTGGCCACGGCGGCTTCCAGAGACCTGCTCTGTGCTCGTGTCGGTCCGCGCAGGGCGTGGGGCAGGGTGACGCGCTTGGAACCAGCTGGCCGCGTCCTTGCAGCACAAGCAGGAAGGGCGTCCTCCAGCCACGGCAGCTGCCCGCGGGGCCGTGGACTCTCCAGGGGACGTGTCACGGACACAGCCGGCCTTCGAGGTCCGCCGGGCAGTGGCCGTCGCCAAGCCAGGGGTGGCGGTCACCTGCAGCTGGCCCTTGCTGCGGCCCTCGAGGGCCCAGGCAGACGCGGCCTGGGCAGTCCCGCCGGCCGCGGCACTTGCCTCCGTTGCTTCCCTTTGTCCAGTGGCCAGTGGGGAGTGTCCGGCTCACTTCCTCGCCCGCTTGCTCGCGGCGCTGCCACTGGCCCGGGACCCCTGCAGGTCGGCAAGGCGCCCCCCGCCCCGCGGTAGCAGCCCTGGCTGCGGTGGGCGTGCGGGCGGTGTGAGGCGCAGGCTGCGGGGAGCCACTCTGCTGTCAGGAGCCGCGCCCGCTCAGGGGCCGACCGGCAGCGTGAAGGTCGCGGCTTGAAGACAGACGGGGGAGCTCGGCCCGAAGCGCGGAGAGGACGAGCAGGGCAGGGCAGGTCTGCACGCCGGTCTTCCACGCCCACACTCGGCCGCGCTTGTCACGAGGGCCCGACCAGGCCAGGCACGTGGCCACGCCCGGCGCAGCGAGGTAGCCTCGGCAGGCACCTCTGGGTCCTTCGAGACTGCAGGGGCGCGAGAGGGCGCTCCCGGGGGGTCCTGGGTGAAGACAAGGAGCGGCAGTGGGGCAACTGGTCTCAGGCAGCTTCCTCGCCTTGTCCTGCCGCCGCTGCGTGTTTGCAATGCAAACACAAACATGCGTGATATGCACACGCATGTAATATGCACACACGTGATGTGTGAACACATGTTGCACACACATGTGGCACTGTGATGTGTGCATGCGTGATTGTGCACATGTGATATATGCACAGTGCAATGTGTGCATGTGCGATATGCGTCCATGCATGTGTGTGCATGAGCGATGTGTGCGTGATGTGTGCATATAAAGGGACGGACTCCCCTTGGCAGCCCTTCCGGGTTCTGCTCCCTTCTGAAAGCCACGCTGTCTTCTTGCTTCTGGCGCTCAGGTCCCGCCCTTGGGGGGGTCGTGCTGAAGAAGACAGTGCCTGGCAGGGCCCTGGGGTGGCCCTGGCACGCCCCTCCCTCCCTGGGTGCAGAGGTGACAGCAGAGGCGCCCTTGGTGCCCTGGTGACGTGCCCGCCTCAGGCTGCCCTCAGACGGTGTGTGGACGGTGCCTGGACAGTGGGTACCGTGTGACTGTGGGGGCCGGGCGATGAGCGGGGAACCTCAGGGGGTCTGGGGCCCTGACAGTGGGTTCCCAGAGAATGCGAATGCTGCTCTGCGGGAAGTGGCCGTTCAGATGTAGCCATGGAAACAGCTTGATGCTATTTCAAAATAATAGCTCACGGAGGAGGTGCCACTACCTTGTGTTCAATGGAAGTACAAGTCCATATATTTTATAGATCATTACAAAACAGTTATACATTATTAACTTGAGAGTTGTGAAAAAGTCAAGTATCTTTAATTTTTTTTGTGGTCTTCCTACATTTAGGTTTCAAAGGTCTTTATAATTCAAACAAAATTAACACTATATATTTCAGTGTAGATAGTCCTCGGTTTTTAAAATTTTCATCAGGTTTAATAGTGTCAAAAAATTTTTAGTGTAAATTATCTTCATCTGCCAAAAGTGTTCTAAAGCAGCCACTGGGGGCTTTTGGCTACATACTAGATGAGAATCCTAATTATAGAAGAAGTTATTTGGTGATAATTCATTTGGAACGTTCTGTATGGAGCTACACAAAGTCATAATTAATTCATCAGATGACTTTTATGTAAAAGGGAGAGAGAAAGAAGATGGAAAACAAAGGCTCAGAGACTTTAGGACTCTCTTATGAGGTGTGAGATAGGAACTTGCTTTAAGAAAAGCAAGTGTGTACATGGATTACCTGGTTGTTTAAGGTTTGTTTTTTTTTTTTTTTAATTTTTAGCAGAAAACAACAGCTTGAAAGGCATAGTGGGAAGTTTGACAGTGCTGAAAGAGTTTATGATACATTGTTCTAGGGCATAAGACCCCAGTGGCATAGGCCTACTGGTTTTGTGAATAACTAGTTTTCAGAACAACAGAAATGGGAGCTGATATCTCCTTCCGGCTAGATATCAGTTAATAATTATCTGTGGTTAATTTACATGGAGATGAAATTTATAAATTTAATTTGGGTTGGTACATCTCAGAGGTGGGCTGAGTCTCCCTTTATGTGACCAGTGAAATCATGCAAATGAAACCATTTTATCTTTTCAGTGTTTACAGTTTAGTCCTCTTTCTCAAATCCAGCTGTGTGATGACAGTCTTTAGACCTGCATGATGAGGAGAAATGGAATCTGACTGGGCTCTTTCACCTTTTACATGTCTACAGAAATCTGTTTCACCTTTGTCCTTTAAAGTCACTTTAGCTGGGTATAGAATTCCACGCTCAGACCTGTGTCTTCCAGGGCTCTCCTGTGCATCACAGAATTGGGACTGCTCCTCAGCCTTGCATTTTTCCTTGGATCTATTTATAGTTTTCAACACATTTGGAAACAGTTGGACACTCCTTCAGATGCATCTTCAGTTTCCATTAATCTTTTTCAACATCTAATCATGTTCTTCATCCATTCAGTGTATTTTCCATCTTAGATATTGCAGTTCTTGTCTTTAGAAGTTCAGTGTTTGTCTTTTCTGCATTTTTCATGTCTCCACTTAACATGATCAATCTTTCCTTCATCTTTGCTCTCATAAGTTCCTTTAATTGTCTTACTTTCTTGTGGATTTCTGGGGCTTTTGTAATAAATCATTTAACACTAAATTTGTGTGTGGCATGCAGTTCTAATAGCCTGCAGTGTCCTTGTCCATTAATTGTCCAATCTGTCCTTCTTGTCACTTAAAAAAAAAGATTTATTTATGCATGCAAGAACTGGGGTGTAGGCCAGAAGTGCGTGCGTGCATGTGTGTGTGTGTGTGTGTGTGTGTGAGCAGAACAGGAGGATATACTGAGATACACTGCTGAGGGGTGAGACAGTAGAGGTGTACTGCCTGGTCGGGGTTACCTCCCTGGCTGGGGATTGAACTCTTGCTGCAGTGGCGGCAGATGCTTCATAGTGTGGTGCTTAGCCCCCTGTGCCACCAGGGAGGCCCAGCTCCTGTCAGTTTTAATTGGTTTCTCCCCCTTATGGCTCATGTTTTCTTGTTTCTTTCTGTGTTTGCTGATCTTTGCTTGGATGCTTGACATTGTAAATTGTCCCTCATGCATTTCCATAAATGTTGTTGAGCTTTATATATAGCTTACGTTGCATGGAAATCATTTGCTCCATTTGGGTCTGTTTTAAGCTTTGTTAGGTAGGATCAGAGCAGCGTTTGGTCTGAGGCTAATTTTGCATTGCTACCCAGATGAGCCCCTTCTGAGAACTCCTCCTGGTTTCCCATGAATTCTGAGTTTTCCCCACTCTGGCTTGTGGTACGAGGACTCCAATTACTGTTTTCTTTAAACCTTTCAGATGGTCCTTTCCCCACCCTGCAGCAGTTTCCTTCCATGGCTTTCTGATCAAAACTCAGCTCCAGACTCACAAGGAGAACCCCCACAGATCTCTGGGTCTTCCTCCCCATCCACACAGTCCCCCTCCCTTTCCCCCTCCTCTCCGCTTGCCCCTCCCCCTTCTCGCCTCCACTCCTCCCTCCCCCTCTCCCTTCCCCCTTCCTCTCTCTCCTGGCCCCACCAGTCTGTTTCCCCCAGGGCATCTGCTCTGCTTAGTCCAGCAGCCTGCACTTCTCAGGCGCCCAGTGCCAGCTCCTGGGCTCAGAGGCTGGACTCCTGCGGGCCCCACACGCTGCACTGTGCTCATTCTCCATGCCACGCTGCACCGTGCTCACTCTCCGTGCCACGCTGGGCAGCTGGGGGCCTCGCTATTCCCCCTCTCAGGAGCCACTGTTCTCGTTGCCTGATATTTAGGGTTGTGAGTGCTCTCCCCATGGATCTTGCCCTGCACTAGCTGTTTCAGACAGCAAGTGAGCCTGTCCACATCGCTCCACCTTGGCTGAAGCTGGTGTCTGAACAACTGTCAAAACGTCTACAAATTTGGTGTTAAATGATTTATTACAAAAGCCCCAGAAACCCACAAGAAGGTAAGACAATTAAAGGAAGTTAGGAGAGCAAACATCTCAAATTATAAATGGAATCAAGAAAGAAGTAGCAATATAGTAGCAAGGTTGTTTACTGTGATCTGAATAAACGAAACTTTTTACAGCAGATGAATCCTAAGGTGTAAAAGCTGACTATTAAATCAGCCTGGAGGAAAGGACACCGGGCTCTGTTTTCTTACTTCCCAGTAAGACAGTCCAGCATGTGATGGGTCCCTTTGGACCTGGGTGGGTCTGACCCGCATGAGTCTGGGGGAGAAAGCACGGGGTGCCTGATGCACAAGTGTCCCTAGAAGCCACCTCCTTGGGTCCTAAGCCCCCCAGTGGTAGCAGGGGCATCCCTCTAGCTAGCGGGTGCCGGAGCCTGTCCTGGCGTGTCAATGAGAGCAGGGGTGGGGTCCCGTGGCCTGTTCTCCTTACCTGCGTGGGGCTGAGGGGAAAGCTGATGCCCCGACAGGGCCTTTGGGGGCGAGTCCTGCTGTGGACACAGGACCCAGCCGGCAGTTCAAATGGCTCTTTCAGAGTCTCGGTTCTGGGGGCCAGGAGGCCGCGCTCGCTGGCAGCAGGGCTGGTTCGGTTCAGGGCCACGGGAGGTCTGCCCCGGGCCTCCCTCCTGCCTCCGGGGGCTCCTCGGCTTGAGAGTCACCCCCAGCCTCCGCCTCCACGTGGCGTTCTCTGTGTGTGTGTCGTGTTCAAATCCCCCCTTTGTGAGGACGTGTGGGAGCCCAACTGGGAGCTTGTCCTGACTGCCCGCATGTGCAGGGGCCCCCACCAGCCAGGCCAGAGTCAGGTCCCGGGGGCCAGGGCTCTGTGCTTCCGTCTGGACGGGGCAGAACGACCCCAACTGAAGCCGGTGTGCTCGAGCCAGGCCGCTGTCCTCTGGGCTGGGCTGTCCCGTCCTACCTGGTCCCAGCAGGCAGGAGGGGCCAGAGACTGCAGGTACAGCTGTGGGGGTGTCAGTGCCACCACGCCCCTGGGCAGCTGCTGGGCCGATTCTGTCCGCAGATGCCAGCTCGGTACTGACCTTCACCTTGGGACCCCGCAGACACCTCCTTGGAGAAGGGAACGGGAGGGCCAGGCTCTCCCCGCCTTTCCAAGCGGACCCTCTGCCGTGGCCTCCACCAGCCGCCCGCTGCCGATGACCGTGGCCCACCGTCCAGAACCCTGCCTCTCCTGTGGCCCAGCCGCCAGAGACACTGGCCTGCAGGACGTGCCTCCCCGCCAGCGCCCGCCCAGGCTCCCCTGCAGCGGGTTCTCCTTCGGTCAGGTCCCCACTCAGCCAGATGCCCCCTCAGCCAGCCCGGCCCCTGCCTGGCCGGCACTCCCAGCCCCCTCCCCAGGGGCTGACCTCTGCCCTTGAACCTGCCCCCACCCCACGCCTGCTAGCAGGCCGAGAGCTCACAGCAGCCAAAGACGAGAGTGGAGAGGACCTGAACCTGCTCACATCGCTGGGCGGCCGGCCGGCGATGCCCCAGGACACCACAGCGTGGGGGAGGCAGCCCGTCGCCTGGGCAGACATGGCATCTCCTCTCACCTCAGGCATTAAAAAGATGCCCGTGACTTCCTCGTTAACGCCATCGCGTTCAGTCTGCTCGCGCTTGGGGTCTTTCCGGTCTCTTCCCGTGGTCGACCTTTACTGCGCCCCCGGTGACCAGCGCGCACGCGGCCAGCCCTCTCGCTGGGTGGCTGCCGAGCCCGCTGGTCCCCACGCAGCGCGACCCCCTTAGCTGCGGGAAAACGGGCTCGTGCGTCCCTGTGGCGGTGGCGGCTCTTGCCGGGAACCAGCTCCTCCCGAGAGCCACTCGGCCCTGGGTGCTGTCTCCCCGCTGACTTGCCCTCATCCTGCCGTTGCGTTTCCCTTCCCGGTCTCCTTGCCGTTACTTGTGTTTTGCGGTCTGCTGGCGAGGATGTTTGTCCACCGTTTCCGAAACAAACGGGATTTTGTTTTGCTCTCTTCTGGAAGGTGGTCCTGGGCCCATGGCTTTTGTACTCATGCCTCACCGTGTCGCTCCCCGACCCTTGCGTCCTTTCTGACGAGCGGCCCCCTCGCCTCCGTCCTGTGCCCGGAGCGCCTGCCTTCCTTGGGCACGCCCAGGACTTCGTCCCTTACCGGCTCCGCGCGGTCTGAGCGGATGACTTGACTTGGTGTGCTTTTCAAATGGCTTCGTCATCATTAAATGTGTGGGTGCCTCTTGGACCTTTAAGTTTATAGCTTTCACACTGAGTTCGTGGAATTGTCATCCTTGTTTCTGTTTTCTCCGAATGCTTCTGTACCTTCCACGTCCCCCTTAACCTTTCGGACATGCAAAATATACTCATGATGGCTATTTTGAGTTTTTCCTGCTAATTCTAGTTTTGTGTCAATTCTGGGTCTATGCAAGCGTGCAGCGCCTCTGCGTGGGGAACCCCCCGGGTCCCCGCCTGCCGGGCGTCTCTGCTCGGCTGCCCGATGGCGCAAGCTTCCTCTCGCTTTGTCTCCTTGGCATGTTTTTCAGTTTTTCTCTGGGATGCAGTAACATTTCCCCAGACCCGCTGGATCCCTTGTGCCTCTCACGGCGGCTGGGCCAGCGCCTCACGTAGCCAGACGCGCGCCCTGCGCCCTGAGGCAGAGGTGGCTCGGGTCGGCTGAGCGTGTCCAGCGCAGCCCCAGCTGGGCGAGCTCCGCCGGGGCTCCCTCCTCCAGCCCGCTCTGTGCTGGTCCTGGTGCTCTCCCCCCCTCCCCCCTCCCCCCCCCCCCCGCTATTNCTCCCCCCCCCCCCCCCCCCCCCCCCCCCCCCGCTATTGCCGGGGGCCGCGAGGCCCAGAGGCCCCCACCACGCCGGGCAGCCTCGAGGAGCCCTGGGCAGTCCTCGCTGCCGCTCTGGCGGGGGCGCAGCGGCCGTCCTCCCGCGCTCGCGTCCGCCTTCCCGGCCAGAGTGCTGGGCCCGGCGTCCGCTCTGTGCTGCGAGCTCCAGGCGTCGCTGGCTGTGCTGGCCGCCCTGCTCGTCACGCCGCAGGGCGTCCCTCGTAGCGTCGGGTCCCAAGGGCGCGGCGAGCAGTCTGGCTTTTGTCTTCCTTGGGCGGAAGGTCCGCTCGGTGGCGCTGTCTGCTTGGCCCGTGGAGGGGGCGGGCGGCCAAGGGCCCCCGCAGCGTCTCCCGCCCCGCGTGCCCTGCGCTCCGGCCGGAGCGGAGCGCGTGGCCGGGGGCGGAGCCGGGACAGGCGGCCCGGGGCCGGCAGGCGCTTCCCAGGGCGGGGCCGGACGCTGCGCCTCCTGCGTGGCTAGTCTCGCGCTCAGGAGCCTGGGCGCCCGTCTAACACCCCGGGGTCCAGCCGCCTCGTCCTGCGTGCTCCAGACCTGATGGACATCGGTCAGCGCGTGGACACGCGGGAGACTCGGGTGACCACTCGGCCGGCCCGACGCGCGCCCTGAGCCCGGCACGGCTGTCCCCGGGGCCCTCGCGGCACGGTCTGGGAAGGCGCAGCCAGCAGCACGGGCAGCGGCACGGGCGTCGGGGCGCGGGCTGGCGTTGGGCGGAAAGAGGGGGGTCGGGGGCAGGAGCGCTGGCTGGGCTGCCTCTGCAGGACGGGCCAGGCGTGTCCGGAGAGCAGCGGCTCACGCGTCACCCAACTCAGCGACGTGCCAGTGACCGCCACGGCCTTCTGGAGGAGCCTCGTGCGGGCGGCCGCTCCTCGGGCCCGCGGGTGCGTGGGCAGGCTGCCGGGTGGGCAGGGCGTGGGTGCAAGGGCCGGGCTCCTTTGGGGTACACGAGAGCTGGACGCCCGGCCAACGGGGCGACAGGTGCACATCCTGAGGGCCGGTGACCGTCGTGCTCTGTGCCAGGGGCTGACAGGGGGGCGCCTTGTTGACGAGGGGGGAGCCCGGCGGGGGTCACGAGTCCATGGTAGATTCGCCCTCCCCAAAGCCCTAATCCGGGTCTGGGCTTAGCCCCCCTTCCTGCCAACAGACGCTCGTGAGCGGCGTCTGCCACGGCCTCACGACCGTCCATCCCTTCACCAGAGCGGCAGAAGGGCTCAGAGCCCCCCCCCCCCCCGGGCACGGGCCCCGNCCCCCCCCCCCCCCGGGCACGGGCACAGTCCCTGTCAGGGAACAGCCGGCGGGCACAGGGCACGAGTGACCTCGCCAGCTGGCCGACGCAGAGGCCAGATGGACGTGGGGTGCCGGCGGCACCCTGTCCTTGGTCTCGGCCGGCCGGGCTCCCATCCGGCAGGGGCGCTGGTCTGGGGTCGTCCAGCTGCCGTGGAGGTGCGCGGGCTCCAGGGCCTTGGGCCCGGCCTGGGTCCTCCGGGGCCCGTCTCCCCCCAGAGCTGCAGCCTGGGGCCGCCTCTGCCTCGAGCCCCAGAGCCGCTGGCCGCGGATTCCTGCAGGGTGGACCCTGGGCCCGGGCGGCTGGGCTGCTTCTCCCACTGGCTGGCGCTGGCTCTTGGAGACGGCAGAGTCGCGCCGGTGAGCCCTCTCGGTGGTCCGCTGCGGCCGTCTGCGTTCCCGGAACCTCGGAGAAGCTGTGGGCGGCACTGAGCCCCCCGAGACCCCCAGCGGACTCCAGGAAGGACAAACGGCCTCGCCGAGCTCTGAGCGGCAGCACCGCCCCCTTGTGGTCACGTGCAGACGGACTGTCCGGCCAGTCCAGGCCGCGGGCTCCAGGGCCGTCCGGCAGCAAAGGCAGTGCCGGCTCTTCTCGCCCGGCACCCGGGGCCACGTCGGTGTCAGCTTCCCTGATGGCTGGGCCAGCGTCCCGGGCCGGAAGGGATGTTGGCCACGCCGGTCCAGGCCCCTTCGTGGCCGCTGGGGCCAGAAGCCGTTCTCAGCCAGCGGAGACCAAAGGGGCGGGCAGGGCGAGGTCAGCTGGGCCAGCTGGCCCACGCGGCCGCCCGGAGCAGGGCGGGAACCCCGCAGGCCGGGCTGCCAGGCTGGCGGAGCTGCCTGTGACCTACGCGCTCCCGAAAGTGAGCCCCGGGAGCCCGCCTCACGCGCTCCCCAGTGAGCGCACCGCTCTGAGTCTTGCGGTGGAATCGCCTCTACTTGTGTCTGCGCCATAGATTCTGGGGTCCCAGCGAACCCCAACTGCCGTTTCCTGGGGCCAGGCCACCTCCCCACCCCAGGACAGCCCATCGCCCTCAATGCTCCTTCCGTGCTGTCCCCCTGAGTGAACCCCTGTGAATCCTGGGGTCACCGCTTCCTCTGGCTCGGCCCTGCCCATCCCGCAGCCCCACCGCACCCCCAGCCCCAGCGGCAGCGACGTGACATCCCTGAAGTCGAGGAGAACTGCCCACTGTGGAGGGCGGCGCCGCCTCGCCCGGGGACCCCCTCGCTGCAGGGCGCAGTGCCACGGGCGCGGCGGCTGCGTGGTCGTCCGGGAGAGGCGCCCCTGCCTGCGAGGCCCAAGTCTCTTAGAAGCACCCCCACTCGGCGCGGGCGGGGCCTGGAGACGGTCAGCGCCTCTGCCTGGGCGAGGCGGCCCTGCAGGCTGGCGCCACCTTTCAAGCCTGGAAGCGGCTCTTGCAGCAGCTTTTTCCTTCTGACGACGTGGCCCGCGGGCTGTTCGCAGTTCGGTGGGATTCTTAACTGTTTTAAAATTTTCACTTTCTGTGCTCCTGGAGAGAGCTGCCACATGGGAATGTAAGTGAGTTTCTTCTTCAGAGCCACGGAGAAAGCACCAGGGCCCGCCCGGCACGCTGACATGTAGCTGGAGATAAGGAGTCACTGAGGCTCAGCGAGCGGCCCTCTGCTGCGGGTGCTGGGCTCGCTCCCCAGACGCAGCCTCGCTGGCCGCCCCACCCACCACCCCGCCCTCCGCGGCGCGTCCCCCCTGTGCCGGCCCCCAGATACGCCGCGTTTTCGTGGAAGTACCACTGCTGCTGAGCGCGTTTCCTGAACAGATGCCCTGAGGTGCAGGCCACTTCGGAGCTCCCTGTGCCGGCCGGCCGGCCCTCTGGCAGAGCGGGGGTTCTGAGGGAGCGCCGACAGCAGCCCTGGGCTCCCCGAAGAGGCCTAGAGGAAAGGGAAGGGCAAAAACATTGTCCGTCTGCACTTTCATTACTCGAGAGACATAAAAACTCCCCGCACCGAGCAGAGCGGCAGGAATGTGCTGGCGAGTGCGCGGTGGCCGTCACGGGGCAGATGCCCACGGGGCCGGTGGGGTGGACACACAGGCCAGGGCGCGGAGGGGAGGAGGCCGGGAGAGCCGGCCGCCGGGAGGCTTTCCAGAAGCAGCGTTGAGTCGGCAGCAGGCGGCGTCCGTCTCTGGCGTTCGAGAGCGGGCGTCTCCGCCGTCCCGGCCTCCCCAGGCGCCTCCTGACTGCGCCGGCCCTGGACGCCCAGCAGGCCACGTGGACGGGCTCCTGAGACGCCCACGGCGCTGACAGCAGGCGTGTTCAGTGTCGGCTGCTGACACGCCGGAGACTCACCAGGTTGGGCTCGGGGCTGGGCCGTCCGAGCCTGGCCCCCGGAGCCTGCCCACGACGAGACGGACAGTGTGGCCGGAGCAGACGCTGCCCGGAGCCGCCAACTGCGGGTGGCAGTCACTGCTGGGCATGGGCGCTGGGCCACGCCGGGCCTGCCACAGGGACACCGGGTCTTGGGGAGCGGCTCGTGCCTTTGTGCAGGCCCTGGGGGCTGCCCCTGCCCGGCGCCACGCCCAGTCCTCCATCACGCCAGGCCCCTGCAGTGGACACCCTGGGGGACACCGCCATGTCGGCAAACACGCGTGTGTCTGAGCCTTTGAGGGGAGACCAGCTCACGCCCTTTTCCTGGGCTCTGGCGGAGCGACACGGCTCGGGCTGGCCGTGCGCCGCAGGTGTGGAGTGTCCAGCCCGCGGGCTGCAGGGCCTGCGCGAGGCGCCCTGTCACTCTCCCGGCCTCGCACCTCGCTGTTCGGGGGGCAGTGACCATGAAGGGCCCGTCTGAACACCGCCCGGACAGACGGGTCCCGGTGGGCTGGCGCGGGATGCGGCTCCACTGCCCCAGCGTCCAGTGCCTGGGCTGCGTGTGGGCGGTGGACACGCTCCCTCTTTTCCCGCCAAAGCCATTTCTCTGGGCCGCGGCACCGGCTGTTCACCTTCTCTCTGCTCTGACGGGCAGGGGCCCTGTGCCCAGCGGCTGGCTGCTGCCCACGGAGGCTGGACACTGCGCAGACAGGCCCTCAGGTCACAGCCGCGAGGCCGCGAGGGCAGCTCGGGCTCCTGCCCGCTGGCGGACGGCCGTCGTGCCCGTGGGCTCCCGCTCTCGCGGCCTCGTCCCGGCCGTGAGGGCTGGAGCGTCTGCGCGGCCGGCCGGCTGTGGCTGCGAGGAGCCGGTCTCGGCTGCGCCTCGCTGCCCCAGCCGCGTGTGCTGGGCCGGGGTCGGGGCAGGACGGTGGGGCCGCTGGGCCGTGCTGCTGCAGCCCGGCTGGCCAAGCCCATGCGCCGGGCGGGTGCTGCAGAGAGCGGGGCCGGCGTGTTTATTGATACAGAATGTTCGGCTGACAGACGGGCCTGCGTGTGATCAAGTGCTGCTTCTCTGCGCAAACCTCATGGAATGCAGCATTCCAGACTTTAAAGGGAAGGGGGTCGCCATGGCAACGGCACAAGGGGGGGCTAGAAGTGGGGGGTCCCCTTGGGAGCTCAAAGGCCAGCAGAATTTTCTACTTTTGCAGCTTAAAAAAGCAGAGGAAGTCTCCAGAATGCTGCCAGCCCCGTCTGCGGTCGGGAAGGGGTCGCGGGGTCTTCGGAAAGGCCCGACGAGACACGGCTGTGGCAGCGGCCGAGGACGGGCCCACGCAGGGCCAGCCTGTGCCCTGGGCTGGGCCGCTGGCTGCCGCAGCTGCAGTCGGAGCAGAGCTTGGGAAGAGGCCAGTGGCTGGCCCTCACGCGCCCTCGCTGGGGCTGCCCGGCCTCTGCCCCAGCCCTGGGGTGCCCCTCCAGGCGGGGAGGGGCTGGCCCCCGCGAGGCCTCTGGGCCACGAGCATGCGGCTGCGCAGAACCTCCTGCCGTGGCCAGCCCGGGCACGTGGGTGGGAAGCCCCGCAGGCCACTTTAAGTGGAGCTGGAGGCCCAGGACGGTGCCTGGGGGCTTCCAGGAGGCTGGGCCCAGGGGCTCCCCAAACAGCCGCTGACCTGGGCGTCCCTTTCTCCTCCCGGAACCTTTAGTTCTTTGTCTGCAAAATGGGTCAGAAAAGGGCTTTGCCGCAGGCGGTATAGAGAACGAAAGCAGGCTCCTGGTGGGGCCGATGTCAGCCGGAGACCCTCTTCTCTGTCTGCACTTCTGGGAACGTGGGGAGCCGTGTGAGCAAGGAAATAAAGAGGGCCCCTGCAGCTTTGTGTAACGAAGTAAGGTGGCATACAACTTCGCATTTTGGGGGCACACTCAGGACATTAAGGACATTGGCTTCACTGCACGGCTGTCGCCACCGCCCCCTCTGGGGCTTTGCCCCCACTCTCCGCTCCCCCAGCCAGCCTCGCTCTGGGGCCCCAGGAGTGTGGCCGTTCTAGAAGCTTCTGCGGAGCCTGACTGAGCAGCCGTCTGCCCCCTAGACGCGGCTCGGCCCTTGGGGCAGGTGTCCAGGGCGCGCCCAGCCCTGACCTCAGAACCCCGCCCTGCAGACAGCAGCTCCCGCGAGGGCTGACCCCACTCCCACAGGCCCCCCAGCCCCTACAGGCCCACCTCGTGAGGTCAGTGGGGGGTGGACGCAGCGTCTGTGGTTCTTTCGGGCCTCCAGCCCGAGGCGGGGTTGCTGGATCTTGGGACTCCGTGTTCAGTTTTTTGAGGCGCAGCTTCCCGCGTGGCTCTGCCGACTCACATTCCACCAGCGGCCGCGTGGATCGCCCTCATCCAGGCAGCGGCCTCAGTTGTCACTGGACCAGCCCACCTGGCCGGGAGGAAGGACGGGGATTTGCCGCACTGAGGCCTCTGCCGCCCTCCGTGGTGGACAGTGCCCACGGCCGGGGCCTCCCAGCTCAGCGCACCCTCTCACGGCCCCTCTAGCTGCCGGCCTCACCTCCCTCTGGCTGGGAGAGGGAAACCTCTGGAAGGTTGCGACGTCCCTTATCTGAAGTTACTCAGCCACTGGGCTTGTGGCCAGGAGGCATGGTGGGGAGTGGGGGGTGCAAGGGGGGTTCAGTGGAGGGGGCACAGCGGGGTGGGGTGCAGGGCCGCCCTCGCCATGGCTGCAGGGTTGACAGGCCGGCCCACCTGGGGTCGCCGGCCATGCTGGTCACAGACTGTGCACTCGTCAGAGGTTAAGGGATGAGCCTGGTTGGGTGCAAGCTGTGGTGTAATAAAGAGGAAAAGAGAAGTCAGGCCTTTCCCTGAGTTTTCAGGAACACTTCCGGGCCGAGGCCTTTCAGTGGCCATGCCTGTGCTGCCTGCCGGGTCCCCTGGTAACGGCCCTCGCCTCGGGCTGCCGGAAGCCCAGCACTTCCCGGCTCACCCTTCCGGGCAGACGCCGCGGGCCCAAGGGTGGTGGCCGGCCGCGCGGGGCTGTCTGCGGAGCCGGGTCCTGGGCCTGACCGGTGAGCGCCCGTGGGCCGGGGGCGGCCCACCTCGCTCGAATCCTCCCACGTGGAGCTGCAGCTTCGTCGTCTGACTCAGGCTCAGCTCAGACAGCTCGCGGGGTCTCCGGCGCTGCAGAACGTCCTGGAAATGTCTGTAGTCACACCTTACTGTGTGGGGGGACATCTGCAGAGATGAGTCACATGTGGTCCCCGGGACACCCACGCTGCCGGGCTCTGGCGCCACCGGAGTGCTGCTCGGAGCCCAGCGGCACCTCCGCCCTCTGGGCCGGTCGTCTCTGCCCCTGCCCCGGCCATGCCATCCCGCCCTGGCGCTGCTCACCTCCCCCGAACTCCCCCACCAGGCCGCGTGTCCTCCTCTGCGCGGCACCCTGCTCCGCTCTGCTGTGCTGGAGGGGCCAGCCCCTGGGTGGCATCACCAGGACGGGGGACTGTGAAATGCGCCTTGGCAGGAAAGAGAACGCGTGGGTGGCGCTGGAAAGAGATTCCTCAAGTTGGTGTCGCTGGCACCACACACACACACACACACACGTGCGCACACAAGGCACACCGCACACATGTACACACCACACACACACACACCACGCAGTGCATGCACGTGCACACACAACACAGCACATATGTGCGCATGCATATGCACACACGCACACACCACACCATACACGTGCACATGCCACACACCACACACCACACAGTGCATACACGTGTACACACAACAAACAGCACATGTGCACGTGCATACGTACACACACCACACAGTGCATGCATTGCACACACACCACACACGTGCACAAAATACACACCATATGCACACACCACACAGTGCATACATGCATACACACAACACAACACATATGTGCACGCACACATACACACGCAAACATGTCATGCCACAGAGTGCGTGTATGTGCACATATCACACCGTGCACACACCACATGCACACCCCACACGCGTGTATGCACATGTACACACATACACACCACGACACACTCTGCTCGCCCCACATCCTGAGGAATCCAGTGTAAGTGTGCTGGGGGTGCCCACCAGCGTCTCTGAATAGTGACTGCTGTAAAGCGAGCCCCCACTTTCTGATACCCCCCCACCGCTGTGTCTTCTGGATCCAAACAGGACTGGAGCTGGGGGTTGGGGAGCTGACGGGCTGTGCTGGCTGAGCTGGGGCGGGCTGCACAGCTCCGTGTGCCGTCAGAGAGGGTGACGGTGCAGGATGAATGGCGGGACGGCAGGTCACAAAGCCAAGAACCCAGCAGAGGTGGACTGGGGGCCCCGTCAGACCCCGCGGCCAGCCTTTAAGGTAAGTAACCACTCCGAAGCCACCCGGGGGCCCGGGGAGCCCCGTCCAGCTCTACACAGCGCAGCCCCCGCACTGTCTTTCTCTTCCCCCTCCCCCTTTCTGGGGCCCAAAGCCCTCTGCTCCGGAGCTGGTCCCTGGACCGCCCCCAGGAAAGGGCGGGGCCAAGAAGGAGCCAATCAGGCTCCTTCCCGGGGTGTGGGCGGGGCTGCTCCCCGCTGGGGCGGGGCCCTGGCAGGTGACTTGGGCCGCACCCTCCCTTGTGAGGGAAGAACGGGCGCCTGGGGGGACGGGGCTCTGGGGCCTGGGAGTCCAGGCGGAGGAGATCCACGGGCAGTATCTCAGGTGCGACTGCCCCACGCCTGTCCCAGCGGTCACGCAGCGCCCAGCCCCTCTGGAGCCGCCTCCTAGGTTCTGGCCAGCCCTCTCTGCTGGACACAGCACTGATTTCTTGAAGCGCACCCCTCTTCCCCTGCCCCCGACTTAGTCTTAAATAAGGATGGGAAGAAGCGCAACCGTGCAGGCGGCTCTGCTGCGAAGGCGCGGAGGAGACTTGGCGCCGGGCGGGCCGTCCACAGGCGCTCTGCCCTTGGGAGGCCAGCGGCAGCGAGCAGGGCCCACTCTGTGGCCTGGCGAACGCGTTCAGTAGGCCCTCGGACAGCGGGCAGGGCAGCGGGGCGCCAGACCCGACGGGGGACTGCCAGGGACCGCGGGCTCCCGGACCTTACCTGCAGGTGCGCCTCTGCCCCCAGGGCCATCGGGCCCGCCCTGGACACGGCGCCCACAGACGCTCACACCCTCGCTGCTGGCTCTGCCGGCCGCCGCCCACTCCCAGGTGGCCGAGTCCGTGAGGGCGGCAGCGCAGATCCGGAGAGCCCAGAGTGCTCCATGTCTGTGGAAGAGATGACCGCAGAGCTACATGCGGCTGCAGCCGTGTGGGTCAAGGCCGGCTGGGGAGGCGGGGCGGGCTCGGCCTCGCAGAGGGTCTCACTGGGGCACAGGTCTGCAGACGTGTGCCCTGGGCCCCGTGTTCCACAGCAGACACAGTTTTCTAGTAAATGGAAAGAAATACTTATGATGAGACAGGTGAACAGGTCCAAGTCTCAGGTCAAGCCGCAGTCTACTTGTCTGCGTCTTCTCTCCCGCTTGCCTTCTAGAACTCTCCGGTACAGAGGCCCAAGCCCACACTCCTGAGACGCTCGCCCACAGGCGGCCAGGGCCCAGAAGCTGCTTCCAGCCGCCACAGCGGGTGGGGACTGGGGCTGTCCCCGCACTGAGGCCAGGCGCCCCCGGAGGGATGGCCGCAGGCTCGAGGGACACTTTGCCGTCGTGTCCGCGTCAGGGACGAGGGCTCGGGCAGCCGGCAGAAGGGGGCACAGTCAGCGCTCCCTGCAGGGGCCCCTCCGGCCAGGAACACGCCCCTTCCCGGCTCGAGGCCACAGCTCAGCCTCCGCTGGTTGTGGTTTTCCCAGTGAGTCTTTTACGCTTGCCCGACTTTATTACTGAGTTCTTTGATTTGTTGGATGCAGTTGCAAGTGGAATTGTTTCTAAATGTCCTTGTGAGGTTGTCCACCCCGGGTCAGTGCCCACGTGTTGATGAGCACTGGAGGGGTGGGGATGAGAGGGCGGGAGCCTCACGCAGGAAAGCGAGAGTGACGGGACAGCCCGCACCCACGCTGGGCAGGACTGCAAGTGTGCACGGGAATCCCCCCAAGCTGATGCAGAGTAAGAGCCCCACAGGCTCTCTGACTTCACACGAAGAAGAAATGGCAGAAATGAGGTGAAAACGGCTTCAGCGCATGAGGCGAGCGGAGAGGGCCAAGGCTGGGGCGGGAGCGGGCTGGAGGACCCCGCGCCCGCCCGCAAGCACCCGGCGCAGATGGCCGCCGGCGCCCGAGCCCTGGACTGCTAGCTCAGACGGACGTGGGGCCGAGACAGAAGCAGCAGGACGTCCAGCCCCTGGGGCAGGAGGGCGGCTCGGCCAGGGCCCCAGAGCAGCAGCCGCCGCTCCCGGCCCGCACGCGTCTTATTCTAGTTCCCGACCGAGCAGGCGCAGGGGGCGTGGCTTTAGGGCGCGGGGGTGGGGGGTCCGGCCCAGAGCCCCCCAGGGCTGCAGACAGGGAGCGGGCAGGTGTCCTCGCCTCGGGAGCTCTCTCCGGACATCTCGGGGAGTCTCCTCTCCTCAGTGGCGCCGTCCAGGGCGCTGAGAAGCCCCGGCTAGGGCGCCCCGCAGCCCCGTGAGTGAGCCCCGTGCTCTCCCGGCAGTGGAGGGCAGAGGAGGAAGGCCACCCGCGGACAGCCAGGTGGGCGGGCGAGAGGACGGGCCCTCTCACGGCCTGCAGCTGCGCACCTCCTGCACACACTTCCGTGTGACACAGCGCGACGGCCACACTCTCGGGGCCCACTCTAGGTCCCGTGTCTGCCAGGGGCGGTGGGGCCGCCGCTCCAGGCGGGGAGGGCAGCCCCAGACTGAGCTGAAGGAGCACTCTGAATGAGCTCTAACTGAAGACTCCAGCACCCCAGAGCCAAGCGGAGCGCGGGGATGCTCAGCAGAGTGGGCAGGTACGGAACAGAACAAGCAAACCTGAAAATAATCAGGTAGAAATTTCAGATTAGTCAACTAAAAAAAAAACAAACAAAAAAAACCCTTAGGCTAGTTAGTAAAAAGAGAGCAACAACTTGCACCATGTAGCTGAAGACAGAAATAGTCCACTGTGGAAAAGTGTAAGAGCTTATCAGTGGGAAGCAAAGGCAAAGAAATGGAAATGCTGGATCAAGAAGATGTGGATAGTTACAAATGGAATATTACACAGCAATCAAAAAAGATAAATGCGTGCAACTGGCAGCAGCATGGATGGAGCTAGAAGGGATGATGCTCAGTGAAATAAGCCAGAAAGAAAAGGAAAAGTATCAGATGGCTTCACTTATAGGAGAAATGTAGAGGAAACAAATAAGGGACTAAGGGAAAAATTAATTACAATAAATAAAAAATCAAAATCAACAGACAACTATAAATCTGAGACATTCCCCAGCGGAGAAGGAACAAAATGGGCGGGAGCACAGGGGCTCTGGCGATGGGGCAGGGTGAGCTGGTGATGGGAATTTCACGGGGACGAGACACACACTGTGAAAATGAAAAATAATGTAAAATATATATATATATATAAACTGTAAGGGCGAGTGCGGAGGGGAGAGCTAGCGAGGACAACCCGGAAGCTCGCACCGCATCTGACAGGCGAGAGGAGGGAGCGAGCTGCGGAGAGGCATTTGGGGGGCAGCTGGTGATGGCTGCCGGGAATGCTGGGAGGAGCCTTGAGGCCCAGAGGCCCCGCGGCCCACGCAGGGCGCAGGGCGAAGAGAGAAAAGCGCGTCCCTTTGAGGAGAGGCAGCGAGTCACCGCATTGGGTCAGGAAGAAATGGCCCGCGGCCCCTCCCCTGCCCTCGCCAGGACTCTCCGCGGACCGGACCGAGGAGCGCACCGCGCAGGGTGGGAGGCGGAGTCGCTGCACCGAGGGCATCGCAGTGAGGACGGGCAGGCCGAGGGCAGCTTCTGCGGTGGAGTTACCCAGGGGAGCAGCATGCGGCCGGCACGAGGACCAAGGACTCGCTTTACAAATGATGTGGGTCAGGGCCTCCCCGGGCGCAGGGTGAGGTCTCTGCACTGTGGAGCATCCGCGCACAGCAGCGCGAGTCCAATCCCCAGTCAGGGAGGGACCCCAGGGCGCAGCAGACCCCTCCCGTCTCCCGCTGCCCCCTCGGCAGTGGGCTTCAGCAGATGTGCCTGTTCTGCTCCCCGCTCTGTCTCTGGGGAGTCCTCTCACCCCCACACCTCTGGCCTGCACCGTTGTTCTTGTGTGCATAAGCAATCCTTAAAAAATCACCAAGAAGAGTGATGCGGGCGTCCGCACCGCAGTTCAGAGCGCGCTCGGCGCGGCTGGCAGTCGAGGAAACCAGACAGGGCGGCTCACGGCCGGCGCGGGCGCGAGCAGCCGCCCGGGTGGGCGAGAGGCAGGTGGTTCCGGAAGGCCTTTCAGCGGGCGCTGCGGCCTTGGCCCGGAGTGCGGGGCTGACCGGCCCGCGCAGAAGGCGCACCCAGAGCCGGACGAGGCACCCGGGGGTGCGCGTGATGGGGGGGGAGGCCGAGGCGGGGCCTGAGCGCTCCGAACCAGCGACAGACCTCACACAGCCATGGAAGCTGACTCCCAGCCCCCAAACTCCGGGAGCGCCCACGGAGGCCAAGTGCCAGGGGCAGGCTCCCCCTGCCCGGGCGGGCCCCCTCGCCCCTGGCACCCACATCCCCGCGGCATTTACGGGGTCTCCACCCTGATGGGGGCGCTTCTGAAGGGAAGACGAGGTGCGTGTCCCCGAAGAGCAGGCAGTTCCCCCCCACCCCGCCGGCCCCTCTGGGCCCCACGCTTCCCACAGCCGCTCTGGACCCTGGTCGCCGGAGAGTGCTTCTCCGGGCTCTGCAGCGCTGGACGGGTCAGGCCTGCTGGGCGACCTAGCCTCGGAGCCCGGCGCCTGCCCGCCTCGCGCTGGGCCCGGGGAGCAGGCTCGAGCGTAGGGCGCACTGGGCTAGAGAAGGCCTCAGCTGAGGGGAGGCCGCGGGGCTGCCGGGCCGCGGGCAGGGGAGCTGCAGAGGAGGCACGAGCTGGAGCCCGTGGGCGGGACCCTCCGAGGCCCCAGGCCAGACCCGCAGGGCCAGAGCTCGGCCTCGGGGCGCAGAGCGAAGACACCGGGTCGAGGCCACCGCGACCTCGGCCCAGGGAGCCAGTCAGCAGCCGCCTGGACACCCGCGGGGGGCGGCAGGTGTGCCCGCCCGGCGGCCCAGCCTGCGCTCCCGCCCTTCAAGGCTCCTGGAAGAGGCAGGCGCCCAGAGAGCGAGCGAGTGGGCCTAGGGAGGCCCCCGCTTTCATCTAGTGCTCATGGCCTTGGTCAGGGCCTCCCCCCGCAGAGCAGCTGCCCCAGAGGAGAGTCAGTTCTCCACAGCGTATCTGAGGAAACACTGGAAGGATTAAGCGAACTCCCATTTGCAAATCAATGTCAGATCTACTGGTCTGCAGGCCCAAGATGTTGTTACTTTATTTGCTAATTAAAACCATGTCCCTAAATTTCTGTTTTCCTCCCTAATTTGAATAACAAAGAGAAGGAGAGATAGAACCACATCTGTTGAATCTCCTCAAGTATTTGAGTGTGGGGTGGAGGGAGAACGTGACACGAGAGCATGACGCAGATGCCCGCAGCTGCCCCGCCGGCGGGCAGATGCGCGTCCACCTCTTCGGGCCTCAGGCCCTCCCAGACAGGCCTGTGCCTCTGGGCCCCGCGTGCCCGGCAGGTTCTCCCGCCCTCCACTGTCAAGGCTCGCCCCCGCTCTCCTTCCTCAGCCCAAGCCGTTCCCTGCGCTAGACCGTCTAGGCCCACGCGCGGTCTCCGCGGACAGCGTCTCGGATGCCCCCGTGAGAAGAGCGCTGCTGTGGGGCCGTGCTCCCAGCGGCCAGGGGGCTGGTCTGGGTCCTCTGCTCCCACGTTTGCGGCTGGAGCCCCGGGCCAGAACAGACAGAGGCACCCGCCCGGCTCCCGCTGGAACGCTCCTCCGTGGGGCCGGGCAGCCCTGCCAGGGGCAGTTCGCCTGTGTCTGGACGCCTGCGTGTGCGCCCGGCAGGTCTCTGGGACAGCGGTCAGCCCGACGCAGCCGGCCGGTTCTCTCGTGTCCAGAACGGACACTGGGGGTGCCTGGGGCCGGTGCTGGGCAGAGCTCTGTGTGGCAGGCGGGACCCCTCACCTGTCTGCGGACCATGCTGGGTCCACCCCCTGCCCTCCCGAGGCCCGCAGGGCGTCCCGAGTCCGGCCCTCGGTATCACTTCCGGCCACCACCACTGCGCTGGGCCCTAAGCGGCAGCCTCCTCGGGGTGGCAGGGGGAGGCTGCATGCTGAAGGCCGGCAGACGGGCCGTGGCCAGCAGACAGCTCTCGAGGGGAGAGACCAGACCTGCCTCTGCCCTTCTCTTCCTTCTGCCCACCCTGCCGTCCTCGCTGTCACAAGCCCCTTCCTCTCGCCCAGCCTGCCCCCCACCGCTGCGCAGCCCCTGCCCGTGCCCACCAGCATCCCCAGCACACCCTCTCCCTTGTCCCAGGACCAAGTCCCAAGCATGGAGCAGGGTGCCCACAGCCCTGGGCCGGCGCCCTCCGACCCGCCCCGTCTGCTCCCACCCTAGACCCCAGGACGAGGCCCCGCCGCCACCCCGACAATGCTCCTGCCCGACACTGCTCCCCCCGAGGCTGCCCCTGCTCCCCACGTCCCTGCCCCGATGCCGCCTGCCCTCTGGGTCGTCCAGCACCCGGCCCCGGGGCCCCAGGCTTGGGTGGAGACGGTTCCTGCCGTCTGCGAGGTGGGCGCCTCCCTCCCTGCCCACCACGGCCGCTGGCCCTCTGGGGGAGCCCACCGCCCCCCGAGGGCCGGCAGCGGGCGAGGGCGCTCCTCTTGACGGCCCCCAGAAGGGTGGATGTGTGGCGTGGCCGTGAGGTTGAGCTCAGGGCGCTGGGCTGTGCTCCTGCCTTGGGGCTCCACGGGGTGGGAGTGGGCACGGGAGCAGACAGAGCTGGACCGGCGAGCCGAGCGCCCAGAACCCGCCCGGCTCTGGCGCCAGGCGCGGGAGGAGCCAGCAGGCGCTCTCCGCAGGCGGACCGGGCTAACCGCAGGAGCTCGCCAGTGGCCGTGGTCAAGGCTCGCAGGAGGCCGGAGCCCGGAGCCACGTGGTGGGCGGTGGCCCCTCCGGCCCAGACCGGAGTGTGGCCCTCGGGGAGTAACGGCCGCGGCACCGCAGCGGGGAAGTCAGGGCCAGGGGCGCCCGGGGCTCAGGGCATCAGCTCGCTGGGCAAGAGGCAACAGCCGCCCCCAGGCGGTCACACAGCCGCAGGAGCCTGATGCGGGTGGCTGGGAGGAGTCTCCCGGGGCGCGGCGGCGGGCGGGGCGCGGCGGTGGGAGGCGTGGGCTGGGAAGATGGTCTGTAGGGGGCTGCTTCCGCCCTGGTGCTGGTGCGCCCACGGAGCGTGGAGGCAGGGGAAGAGAACCCCGAACTCTCAATTTTGCTTGAAACTAAGGCGCAGCAGGACAACGAAGTCGGTGACGGGCGCCGGACGGCTCCAGGGGCTTCAGGCTCGCAGAGCCTTGGCCTGCGCCCGACCCCAGCGGATGCCCGGCCCCGGAGCGGTGGGCTGCGGGCAGATCGGCCTCCCCGACGGGCTCCCTGGTGTCGCTGCTGAGACTGGCCCTGGGACCGGCTGGGGAGCCCCAGGCTGCTCCGGTGTCCTCCGGGGAGGGCCCAGCGGAGGGGAGCGCTGCGGGGCAGATGAGCGGGGCGTGCAAGTGCGGCGGTGCAGCGGGGTGCAGGGACCCACAGCGCCCCAGCCACTGCGAACGGGCGCGGCAGCACCCCAGAAGAGCTTGCGTGGCTGTCTGGAAGGCGGCCGGCACAGCTGGCCTGCCCAGCGCCTGACGGAGCCCGGCCGCGGCCCCGTACCTGCTCCTGCTCCTGCTCCTGCCAGAGACGGTTTGGCTCTGTCCCCACTGTCAGGTCACCGCAGTGACCTCATTCAATTTAAGGCTTCCGAGGTACACCAAAGACACCAAGGTGAGTCGCAGTCAAGAGATAAAACAACCAGAAAAACCAGATCCGGAGATGGTCCAGATGTTGCAACTACCAGCATGAAAATAGCTGGAGTTAATAAATAAAAGAGCGTGCAAGATCCACCGTATTTAGGTCCACGTGGAGAATACCGGCAGAGAAACAAGGGAGTCGAGGGGATGGCAGGAATGCTAAGATTGTTCCCCCAGACCCCCTGGCATCAGCGGTGACTAACGGATCAGAAATTGGACACAGCCGAGGAGTAATGTCACTGAGCCGAGTTATGTCAGTGCAGATTGTCCAGGATGAGAGACAAAGAAAGAAAGGAGTAGCATAAAGACACGACAGCATAGCTGAGTGCTGCGGGAAAGTAAATTTTAGTCCCAAAAAGATAAAAAAGGGAGACAGAATGGAACGGTAGGAAATCTGTGTGTTGGCAGCTGACGATTTACCAAAATCAAAGAAACACAACAGGCTGAAGACCCAGCTCGAGCAGAAGAAACAATCATGCACCTGCACCACTGCGGTGGGGAGACGGGGGGGACCGTGACCGGAGTGTATGGGGTGCGGAGGACACTCCGGGATGGGCAGGCGCTTCTTTCCCTGTCTGGGAAAGTTAGTCTTCACTTTAATTTTTTGAAGAAAAAAAGCCAAAAAGCCACAAACACCCACTGCCGCTTACTGTACCTCCACTTTACCTCTGGGGGCCTCGCCTGGGTCGCCGAGTCCGCTGGTCTGCTTGTATTTCGTTTCGTCCACTCATCTGAGTTAGTCTCTATATTGATGTGGGGTGAAATCATCCAGCATTTTTAGTTTTCTAAAATTTTGTTTCACCCAGTCCCCGCGAGTTCCTCCCATTTTGTGGCACGTGGTAGGACACTGCGTCCTCACAGTGGGCGTGTCTGGCGTGTGAGCCACACCTCCCGCGGGCTCGGGGTCCAGGAGTCAGCGAGGACAAGAAGTCGTTCAAATCAGAGTAGCCACTAGTGAATCAGAGACTAAAAATAATCCAAAAGGTCAGTGAAACCAAGCGGTGTGCTTTGGAAAGACGAACGAAGCAGACGCACTAGCCAGACTCACAAGAAGAGAGAAAAACACAAACCAGAAATGACGTAAGAAAAGCCACAACAGCGTCTACAGAAATGCAACGGATTATGTGAAAAGATCGTGAACACTTATATCTCAACAAATTAGATGACCTCGAGCAATGGGCAAATTCTTAGGAACGCCAAATTTCCAGGACTGAATCAAGGGGAAATAGAAACCCTGGCCAGGCCTATCGCAGGCACCGGAGTTAAAGCGGTGACCACCTTCTCCCAGAAAACAAGAGCCCAGGACCAAGTGGTTTCATGCATGAATTCAACCAAACTTTCAAAGAGTTAACACCTATCCTTTACAAACTCTTCTGTAAGAGTGAGAAGGCAGGCCTCCCTGGTGGCGTGTGGGTCGAGTGCTGCACTGTGAAGCATCCGTGGCACAGCAGCGCCAGTTCGATCCCAGCCAGGGAGCTGACCCACGAGGCACAGCAGACCGCTCCTGTCTCTCTGCTGCTCCCCTCAGCTGTGTGTTTTGGTCAATCTGCCTGTTTAGGTCTCTGTTCTGTCTCTGGTGAGTCCTCTCACCTCCTGCGATTCTGGCCTGTACCCCAGCTCTCATGTGCATAAATAAATACATCTTTGAGAAAAAAAAAAAAAGAGTGAGAAAGCACAAATGATGAAGCATCGCAGCCCTGATTCTGAAGTCAGACAAGGACATTGCAAAGAGAGAAACTGCAGCCAACATTTCTGACGACCGTGACGTGACAGTCCCCAGGAAAACACTAGCAGATGACACCCAACACTGTATTTAAAGAGCTGCACACCATGACCACCTGGAGTTTGTGCAAGACCCGAATATTCAAATCAATAAACATGCACGCAGCCAAAAAAAGGAAGAACGAAATCATGTGCTCCTCCCATGCGACTACAGGAAAAGCATTTGACAAGACTGAACAAACCTTTATGATTTAAAAAGCCCTCAACAAAAGGGGCAGAGAAGGACCATACCTCGACATAGCAAAGACCATTTGGAAAGCCCACAGCCAGCATCACACTCAACGGGAGAAAACAGAAAGTTTTCAGATTAGGGACAAGACAAGGATGTCAACTCTCGCCACAACTATTCAATAACTATATTGAATTGGGAGTTTTAGCAACAGCAATTAGAAAATAAAATGATGTAAAAAGGTGTCAAGATTGGAAAGGAATAAAACTATCACTGTATGCAAGCAATGTGATAATATACATAGAAAATTCCAAAGACTCCAGTAAAAAGTTATTAGAAATAACAGGCAAATACAGTAACGTGTCAGGCTATAAAATTAATATACAAAAATCTGCTCAATCCCAGATGTAAAATAATGAAATAGCAGAAAAAGAAATCAGAAAGCCAAACCCATTTATAATCGCACCACAAAGAATTCAATATTTTGGAAAAAAATTTAACCAAAAACATTGAAGACCTGTACACCTGTGCTCTACGACATTTTTGTTTTTTAAAAAAGTTTCATTTATGAAGATACGAGCTGGGATACAGGCCAGAGTAGTGGGGCCCCTTGCGCTACCAGGGAGGTGCAAGACATTGTTGCTACAGAAGAGCACACATGGAGACGGAAGGTGTTTATGCTCATGGACTGGAAGAATTAACATCATTAAAATAACTATGTGACCTAAAGCAATATACAGTTTCAGCGTAGTCCCTGAAGCATTAAGACCCCCCAACAGTATTCTTTGTAGAAATAAGACAAGTCATGAAGTTTGGAACTACAAGAGACATGGGGTAGTGAAAATACTCTTGAGAAGAAGGAACAATGATGGAGGTATCACTCACCTCAACTTTAAACTATCCTACAAAGTGAAAGTAATTAAAACAGCGTGGTTTTTGACTAAAAACAGACACGTAGAGAATGGAAAGAAGAATGGACAAAGAAGATGTGCTATATAAACACACAATAGAACACTACTCAACTATTTTTAAAAAATGATGAAATCCTGCCATTTGCAACACCATGGATGGAGCCGGAGGAAATTCAGTGAAATAAACCAGACAGAGAAGAACAGTGCATGGCTGCCCTCATGGAGGCGTGCACAGTGAGCCAACTAGCAGGTGAACGAAGTAAAACAAAAGTAAGCGTTCGGAATTCAAGGCCAACCAGTGGCTATCAGAAGGAAGAGGAGGAGGGCTGGGTAGACAGGAAAGGGGCCAATGGGAGGGGCAGGATGGAAGTGGACGCTGGAGCTTGCTGGAGCACACACGCTCTTTCTCGACAGGCACACCTGCAGCTTGTCTGTCTGCAAGGCGATGTCACGTCAAGAGAGTGTTTTTAGACGTCCAAAGAGGGGCCTCTCGGGTGGCACAAGGGGTTGAGCACTGCACTGTGGGTCTTCCACAGCCCCTGAAGCGTGAGTTCGATCCCGGCCAGGGAGCTGACCCACAGGGCGCAGGAGACCTCTCCTGTCTCCCCGCTCCTCCCCTCAGCAGTGTGTTCCGGTGGATCTACCTGTTCTGCTCCCTGCTCTGTCTCTGGGGAGTCCTCTCACACACGCCCCTGGCCTGTACCCCAGATCTTGTATGTGTAAATAAATACATTTTTAAAAATGAAAGTCCAAAGAACAGGAGGGCGGGCACCCCCACGCCACAGGGGCGTAGGGGGGTCAGGGGATCTAAGGCCAGGGGGAAGCCTGGGCCGAGCCTCTGCAGTGGCTGTTTTGGGAATGGTCCTCAGGGCGGGAGCGACGGCCGCCCGAGGGGCAGCGGGTCCGCAGAGCACCTCGGCGCAGGGCAGTCCGGCTGCCGTCGCCTGCCCGCGTGCCGCAGACGGAGGGCGGTGGATGGGACGCTGCGTCTGGTGAGCGGGGCGGGGCTGGGCGGCCTGCCTGTCCAGGGGTGTTCTCAGGGCAGTCGCTGGCCGGCTCAGCGTTAGCTGCTGCGGGGACTGGCCCCTGGGCCTCGAGCCTGGCGTGGTGAAGCATGCTGGGAAACAGCCTAGCGAGCGGCAGCCCCAGCCCGCCCTGCGCTGCCAACCCGCTCTGGCTCCGCTCCTGCTGGCCTCCAGCGCAAGTCCGCCCTCCGGCTTCTGGGATGCCCCCGGGGCTGCGCCACGTCCCTCCTTTATCTGGCCGCGTGCTGTCCCGCCGCCTGGCCCTCCCACACCGTCAGTGCGGACGGACGCGTGGGGTCTGGCGTCGCGGGAACGCTGCCTCAGGCAGCCCTGAGCATCCCGAGCGCCTGGCTCCTTCTGGGTCTGCCCAGCCCTGGCAGGTGGCCACTCTGTATGCGACCGAGGACCCCGCAAACTGGCACTCACGGTGCCCTCCTGCCGGCCTCGGGAGTCCCAGTGCCACCTCCTGGCTCCGAGCATGGCTGCCGCGGCCCTAGAGCGGCCGGTGGGAAGTGACAGACCTGGCCACTGGGAACGGCGAGGTGGCTCCTTCTCAAGGCAGGTGCCCCCACCAGCCTTGGGGCTCCTGGGGCAGGGTGTGCCCCAGCATGGCCGCCTCCTCCTGTCCCCGACTGCAGAGCTTGGGGACGCCCGCGCGTCCATGAGCTGCTGGCAGGTCTGGGGCACGTGCAGGCAGACCCTCAGCTGAGAGCGGAGCTCAGGCACGCGGCAATGAGGTGGCTCTCAGGGGCGTTTTCCTGAGTAAGAAACCAGACGCGGCCGTGCCAGCCCTGCACGGCCTCGTTCTTGCGACTTTCTGGAAGAAGCAGAGCAGGAGCCTGTGCTGGTTCCGCTTGCCGGGGCTGGGCTGAGCTTTCTGGAGCGGTGGGCGCTCTCCCGACTGTGAAGGTGGCTCCGGGTGTCGAAAGGCACCAGCCTTTGACTTAAACTGGTGTTTCATTGTAGGTGGTACCTTGGAGGAGGGTTGGTTACAAAACGAAAGTGAGACAGAGACGCCCTTTCCTGCCTCGGTTCTGGAACGTTCTGCTTGCTGGACAAGGACCTCCGGTCTGAAGCTGTGCAAGCGGACGTGACCCTGTGGTGGGGCTGAGCCCTCCGCCCCTGCCCCGACCCTTACGAGAGCGCCCCTCCCCCCAGAGGGTCCCGAAGAGTGAGCGGAGGCTTTTTGCATTCAAGATCTAATCAGAGTTTTAACACACAAGTTTAATCCAAGTTTCCTTGGGTTAAACCTGTGTCTAATTAAGTAGGTGTTCAGGACGTTTTAAGTTGAGTTTTCGACTTACGTATGTGAAGCTTTCTGAGGAGCACTGCAAGGCGTCCTCGCCTCAGCGTCATGCACCGGCGGAGGCGGGCGCGTCCCGCTGTAGTGTCGGGCTGCAACGCGCGGGAGGCACTCGCGAGGCGCCGGGCAGCGTGGCGCCTGGCTCCCCGCGCGTCCTCCACACAGCTGAGCCACGCCGCCGGGCGCGGGCCCCAGAGCCAGCGGCACCAGCGCGCCAGGCTGGAGGGCCCCTTCGTCGTGTTAAGGGAACCGGGGGCCGTTCACCCAGCCAGCTCGCCCGAGGGGCAGGCGGCTCGCGAGGCGACGCTGGTCCGCGGGAGCCGGGACTCCTGTGGCCTGCCCGTCAGGGTGCACCCCGGCCCGCAGGGAGGAGCCTCCAGCCCTCTCGCGGAGGGAGCTGCGTCCATCCAGCGCTAGCCTCGCCCTGGAAATGAAGACGTAGCGGCGGCAGGAGGGAGCGGTGGGCGCAGCTCCCTGGCACCCCAACCTCCCGCAGCTGCAGCTCCTCACCTCGGAGCCCGTGCGCCGTCCCTGGTCCCGACGGCTGTTTCCTGCTCCTGCTCTCCTCCTTCCTGGCTCCTGGTTCTTGCGCCCCCTGCTTCTGCGGCCCCTCGGCCAGCCTGCTGGGGTTTGGGGAGCGCCTCCTACGGCTGTCACCTCGGTTTTCCCAAAAGCCGCTCATCGCGTCTCCCGGGACTTCCTGCTCACGCTCTCGGGAAGGAGACACGGAGGGGTCACTGCCCTGTGGCCTCGGCTCTCGGGCGTTGCTGCCGCGGGGGCACCTGCGCAGGGGAACTGCCGCCGACCAGGCCTCTCTGGGCTGCATGGGGCCGCGGCGCAGGCTGGCCCACCAGGGCCACGCCCGTTCCCCTGGCTGCAGTCCAGCCGTCCAGCGCGCTCCCAGAGGGGCAGCGCTGAGGGAGTGGGGAGCAGGGGAGCTGCCCCTCAGAGTGCCCGACCTCCCAGCACCCGGGGCTGGGGTGACCCCTGAGCTCGGGGGAGCCGCCCTCCAGCGTGGTCGGTCCAGGTGGTGTTTGAGCCGCCTGAAGCCGAGACGGAGCTGGACGCGCAGCCCTGGGGCTCCGCTGTGAACGGAGCCACGGCAGGGCCACGGGGCCGCAGTCGCCACGGGGGGTGTGTCCCACCGTCCCTGGACGCCAACCTCGTGGCAGTGCCCAGGGCACTGTGCTCCTTGGACGTAGTCTCCCCGCCCCCTGCAGCCGTCCTGCCCCCGCAGGCATCCGCCCCCAGGGGTTCCCCCAGGCATCCCACCCTGAGGAGGACCCGCCCCCCCACAGGCATCCGCTCCCAGGGGTCCCCCCAGGCATTCTACCCTGAGGGGGTCCCCCACCCCCCCAAGGCATCCTGCCCCCAGGGGTCCCAGCTCCCCACAGGCATCCTGCCCTGAGGGGTCCCTCCAGCAGGCATCCTCCCCCAGGGCTCCCAGCCC
>JAGFMF010012051.1:584549-604488 GCA_019455555.1 Galemys pyrenaicus
AGGCCTTTCTCCCCCCCAGGCATCCTGCCCCCAGGGGTACCCCCCCAGGGGACCCGCCCTTGCAGGGCCCAGCCCCCACCTGGGCTCTCTCCCACCTCCGTCCCGCCCGCCTCCGTCGCTCAGCCCAGTGGTGTGGCTGCTCTGGGCCCAGCCCACCGTAGGCACTGGTGGGGGGGCTCGGGGTCACAGGCTAGTGGCCTCTGCCTTGGGGCCACAGGGCTGCCCGCCCCCAGGGGTGCAGGATGGGGGTCTGAGGACGGACGGGGGCGGGGCAAGCAGGCAGGGCCCTCGCGGGACCGTCTGTCTGTGGTGAGGCCCCCGCCCTTGGGGTGCCGTGTCCCCGCCAGCCTTTCCCGCGAGGGTGTGGGGCCGGCAGAGCCCCCGGCCTGAGTGAGCACAGCTGCATCATGCCTGGCCACTCGGGCCTGGCCGCCCCGCCCCGGCGCTGCAAAGTTGTCCCCGGGCGAGCACCCCACCCCGCCCCCCCCAGGGCAGGGACCCCAGTGCCCCCAACACCCCGCGGCGCCTGCCGGGACAGGGGGGGCCTCCACGAGCTGGCGTGCAGCTTCCCAGGCTGGGACTGGGGCGTCGCTCTGGCCCTGGGCGCCCCTCACCCCAGCTCTGCCGGGGACCCGGGGTGGAAGCCCCCCCAGAACCGGGACTGTCACGGGCTCCACTGAGTGCAGCCGCACCCCCAGGCGGGCCCTTATGGGTGCACGGGTGTGGGGGAGGGGCTGCCGGCGCCGGCTGGTGGCCGTGAGTGCCGGGTCCTGTGCAGGCCGGGGCCGCCCTCCACGTTCCCCTCCGACTTGTGCGGGCGGCTCGGCCGGGCTGCAGGAGGCCACTCGGCGGTGGCGTCCCCAGGCCTGCCGGGCATGGCCGCGAGGCAGCAGAGGCGGCCTTGGCACAGGGTTCTGGCGTTCTGCGGCGCCGCCAGGCCGCACCGAAGTGCCCCCGGGGCAGAGCGTGCGCCGGCGAGACAGGCCGCTCGCTGCGTCTTCCCGTTATCCGCTGGTCTTCGGAAACCCGAGTCAGGTCCCAGCGTCAGCCCAGGCCGCTGGCGCGTCTGTGCCCGGCACTGGGGATGCCAGGGGCTGGCCTGTCGCGCCCCCCTGCAGCTCTCTGTGCGTGGGGACGCCCGTCTGGCCGGGGCGGCAGAGGCCCTCCGGGGTCTTCCAGGCCGTCCAGCGCCTGCCGGTGGTTCTGGGGTTCCGGGGCTCTGGCTCAGGGTGCCCGGCTTCTCTGCCTGGCCCTTTCTTCAGGGAGCACCAGGGAGGCGCCCGGGCCCAGATACGACATTAAGAGAAAACAGCGGCCCTCGTGCTGGTGTTTCTGGCGTCGAGGCGAAGGGCAGCGCCGCTTCGGCTCCGGTGTGGACACCCGCAGAGACCGCAGGAAGACCCGTTCAGGTGGCAGCACGGCCCCTGCCAGGCGCGGGCCTAGCTGCCCGGTGCACAGCCGGCCCGCCCTGCCGCCGCCCGCAGGCACTTGTCCACGTGGGCCCGAGGCCAGAAGCGAGTCCTGCGCCGTGGGCCAAAGTCGGTACGTGGAGAAGGCACACACCGGGGCGCCCGCGGCCACACGTGGCTGTCCTGCGAGGAGTGGCCTGACGGCACGGCGGGCGGGGCAGGCGCCGGGGCTGCTGCCTGAGAACGGCCCAGGCAGTGGTGCTGCCGCCCGAGTCAGGGGTCCCCGCGCCCAGGACTGTGGCGCCCCAGCTGCTGCCACGCGGTCACGCCGCTGAGCTCCGAGCACTGCCCACCCCGCCGCAGGCCTGCAGGCACTGCGGGCCCAGGGAGCGCGTGGCTGGGCGCCCCTGACCCCCATGGAGCACGGAAGCCGCGGAGCCTTGTCGTGTGCGGGAAGCCCTCGGGGAGGCGCTCAGGGTGTGTGGTGTGACGCGGGTCGCACCCGTGGGAGCAGACGCCCTCTGGTCGTCGGCGCGTGGGCATGTGGTTGGCCCTTCACCCAGCTTCCGGGAGTCGGGGCGCTCTGAGCCCACCACTGGTAGGAGGCCTTCTGGCTTGGGTGCCACTGGGCTCATCTGAGCTGGGCCGGACGGGCCAGGGCCCCCACCGGAGGGTCCCAGCTGGTAGAAGAGCAGCAGCCCCTCCCACTCCGCCGGGCTGGCTGGTCTGCTGTGCAGGCGGGGGCCGGGCCCAGTGGGCAGGCAGGCTGGCCAGGCTGCCCTCGCGTCTTTGTTCTTCGCCTCTTTATTTGCGAGTGGTAGAGGAGGACATGGAAACCGCTTTCTGCGCTGGGAAAGCAGAGCCTGCCGGCGGAGGTGGCGATCAGGTGGGTGGGGCGGGGCCGGCACGGAGGACCCTTTGGTCACACGGGATCGCAGAGCTGGGCGGGGAAGAAACTGGACCTGCGTCGGCCCGGCCTCACCTGACTGCCCCTGCGGCCCGCGCGGGGCCAGTGCCCAAGCACCCCCACTCGAGGGGCACAGGGCCCGCCCCGGCCCCCGGGGGTCCCAGGCGGTGCTGGCGGTGGTGGCAGCCCCGGGCCCCAGCTCGAGCCGAAAAGCAGCAGCGGCCGAGTTCTCCCGGCCGAGCTCAACTTCAATAAAAAGGCCCAGACGCCCTTGATCAGCTGCGGGCCTGACAGGGCTCTCAGGCCGGCCTAATTGAGCCGGGTCACCTGGGAATAGTTCAAAGGCACCAACGCAGTAAACCACCTCCAGGCCCGAGCCAGAACGGCCTGGCGAACAAAGACCCCCGAACCACTTCAAACTGCCGCGCGAGGCGTCCAGATGGCGGGGGCGGTCCACCCAGTCGCAGCGGAGGCCCCGAGCTCCCTGCGCTTTCCAGTGCCGCTGCCCATGGGCGCCCAGCGCTGGCCTGCGAGGCCGCAGTGGCCTGCCACTGAGGGGTGCTGCTCCCCAGACTGCCCTCCTGCCGCCTTCTCTCGCGGCGGCGGGGAGCGCGGAGGCTCAGCGGACAGGGTGGGCCTAGCGGGCACCGCGACCACATCCCGGGCAGGGTCGGGCAGGTGGGCGAGGCGGCCCCGGGGAGCGCTGCGGAGGCCCCTATGGGGAGGTTTAAGGCGCCTGTGAGGAGAGTGCGTGCAGGCTCAGGGCTGGCGCAGCTCGGGAGGCTGGAGCGGGGCGTCTCAGATCCGCAGCCCGCCGGGCCGCGCCCGGAGCGCCTCCGCGGAGCAACCCGCGCCTGCCGACTGAGCGGCGGCGTCTCCAAGCGAGCGCACCGGTGCGTCTGCGCCCCTGTCCCAGGGCCCGGCCCCGGCGCGCAGGGCCCCAGCCCAGGCCGCGCGTGCGGACCCGGCTGGACTCGCCACACGCCCCGGGACAGCCGAGCGCACTCGCTGGACGCCGGGAGGGTCCCGCGCGTCCTCACCGCCTGGGAGCTGGTGTGGGTGAGCGCCCGCGCCGCCCGACTCCGGGGAGGGGCCCCACGCTGAGGCGCTCACAAAGCCGCCAGCAGAGCCCAGGGCGCGCGGGGGCTGGAGAGTGGCCAGCGACGCGCGAGAGGCAGGCGGAGCGCGAGGACCGGCCTCGGTGCCCGCCGCCGCCGGGACCGAGGGGAGCTAAAACTGAAAGTGCCGCGCCGGGGGGCGGGGGCGCCGGCGAGGGCCCCAGAGCTCGCCCTGCCCCCGGCCGCAGCGGCCAATCAGCGCGCCGCCCTGGCCTCCGACGACTATTTAGCAACCCAGCCAGGCTAGAGTTTCCAAAAAAGTTAGAATAACTTCCTCTGCCGGAGACCTCGGCTCCCACAAGCGGCCGACACCAGCGCCTCCAGCAGCCCCGGCTGTGTCGGCGCCCGGCGCCCCCGCCCCGCGCCGCGGGCACCATGGAGGAGGGCTCCAGCTCGCCCGTGTCCCCCGTGGACAGCCTGGGCACCAGCGAGGAGGAGCTCGAGCGGCAGCCCAAGCGCTTCGGCCGGAAGCGGCGCTACAGCAAGAAGTCGAGCGAAGACGGCAGCCCGACCCCCGGCAAGCGCGGCAAGAAGGGCAGCCCGGGCGCGCAGTCCTTCGAGGAGCTGCAGAGCCAGCGCATCCTGGCCAACGTGCGCGAGCGCCAGCGCACCCAGTCGCTCAACGAGGCCTTCGCGGCGCTGCGCAAGATCATCCCCACGCTGCCCTCGGACAAGCTCAGCAAGATCCAGACGCTCAAGCTGGCTGCCAGGTACATAGACTTCCTCTACCAGGTCCTGCAGAGCGACGAGATGGACAATAAGATGACCAGCTGCAGCTACGTGGCCCACGAGCGCCTCAGCTACGCCTTCTCCGTGTGGCGCATGGAGGGCGCGTGGTCCATGTCCGCCTCCCACTAGCGCCGCGCCACCACGTCCGGACCCGCAGGGTAGGTGACGCCAGGCGGGCGGCCGTCCCGCTGACGCCGCGGGCCAGGGAGGTGCTCGGAGGGGCCGAGCGGGGTCAGTGGGTGGCTGTTGACTTGGTGTCCGTGGGGACCCGCGTTTTCCATCCTTGGTGGGGGGTGTCTGTGGGTGACCGAGGGAGTGGGAACCAGAGGCCCCGCCTGCAGCCCGCGGGGCCGAAATGGAGGGTCCGGGAAGCAGCTGAGCACCGGCTGTCGCGGGGGTTTCACTTTCTTCCCGAGAACACGCTCACCTCTCAGCGCCGCGGCGCAGTGCTGATTTGTACCCACGTGGCCGCAGGCGCTCCAGCTGTGCCCAAGGCAGAGGCGCAGGGCTGCTGGGCGCGGGGCTGTGAGGAAGGGCCATAGGAAGCGCCCTGCGCGGGCGGCCCCCGCCGGGACAGACTGGGCAGCCGGAGGCAGGTGGAGGGGGCCTGGGAGCCTGGGACTGCTCCCACTGCTTCCAGGGCTCCACCTGCAGGGGAGCACTGGGGTCCAGGCTGGGAAACAGGTTTGCCGGGCAGGGGAGCCCGAGTGGGTCAGGGGGAAGGCAGGGAAGGCGCCGAGGACCCACCGCCGGCGGCCGCTTGGGGCCGGCACCCGCTTCTCCTCACTGAGACCCCCGGGCGGTCCCTTCGGAGAGCTCTCGCTGCCTGCGCCGTCCCTTCCAGAAGGCTCCAAAGGGGGGTGGGCATCTCTTCTATAGACTTTCTGGGGTGCAAAAGGGGGCAAGATATTGGGGGGCAGAGGCAGGTTCAAAACCTTTCCTCTCAGTGTGTTTTAGTTTCGTGTTCAGCTCGAAGTGTTGTCTCTGCTTCACACAGAAGGAATTTAGATTAGCCCAGGGTGCAGCCGCCCTTGCCCCCAGCCCCTGCCTCTCTGCCCGTGGGCTGCGGCTGCGGCTGTGGTGCCTCTGCTCCTCGCGGGCTCGGCCGGCACAGGTGTGCTTCGTTTTGCTCTTTTGGCTTTTGTTCTGTGTGGCCGAGAACCTTTTGGATCAAACAGTCTCTCAGATAACGATCGCTTTATAGGTTTTTAGAAAGAATGTTTTAGCAGAGAGCGCTTATGGGACTCTTCTCCCATCTTTGTCAAAAACAGATGGAAAACGTCTCAATCACATATTTCTCTGGGCAAGAAAGTTTGCATTGGCCGAGACCGAGCCCGCGGCGGTGGCGTGACGCATCCGCTCTGGGCCCCGCCGCCTCGTCCGGGCCTCAGCTCCTTGTTCCCGACCCTTCGTGCCACCGGGGCTCCGGAGCACGGACGCGGGAGTGTCGTCTTTTACAAACGGGTGCCCACCGGCTCTGCTTCGCGCCGCTGTCGCCAGAAGCGAACGCTCAGCCTTTCTGCCGGAAAGGATCGAAAGCAAAAGCAGGAGGTGTCGCTTTCACGCGGGAATCCAGTAGAATCGTTTAACGCTTGCTGAGAAATAATCACATTCCTGAATCACACTCAAGGACAGATCACAGGAAAAGGAAAGACTGCTGGAAATTAAAAGGCAGAAAAGCAGCCGTGCGCTTTGCAGAGCCTGGCTGGGACGGTCTTGGCGGCGCGAGGGCTCGGGGCGCTCTGGGCCCGGCCGGTCTGGGCTCTGCCCTGCGGGGTGGCCGGTGAGCCGCTGCCCTCCGCAGAGACGTCCCTCCCTGGAGGCGAGGGGGGCAGGCCCCTTTCTGCGCTGACTCTGGGTTTTGCCTCGTAGGCAGGACAGTCCAACCCGTCCGCCTTCTTCGCTTCTGTCCCTCTAGCCTCCACGAGCAGGACGTGACCGTGGCTGGGCTGACTCTGGAACTGCCGCTGCAGGGCCTTTGCTATTTGTTGGTGGCTTTTAGAGGAAGCACCAGTCCGTCTCCCAGCCAGGCAGTTCCAGATATTCTGAGTCGTCCATATCGCTAATGTCTGGGAGGTCTGTTTTCACATATGGGGAAACACCCAGAACCGCAGCGACGCCGCGGCCTGGTGGGTCGGGCCGGGGCTGCCAGGTGGCTGCTGCCCGCGGCCGTCTTCTCCGGCCTGGTGTCCGAGCCGCAGCGGACAGCGAGCCGGGCATCTGTGCGTGGCCAGCCGAGCTCATCCGGTCGGAAGCTCTTGAAGCGGCGTCTGGGTCCTCAGGCGTGAGGCAGGGGCCATGCCTGGGTCTGTGCTGCTTCTCTCTGAGGCCCAGGAAAGCGTCCCCCGTTTCTGCAGGTCTGCAGAGACCCCGGAGCTGCTCATTCTCAGCGGCTAGTTTTTCCTGAGGACTCTCAGCGTCTCTGGAGCACAGGGTGGGCCTTGCAGCCCGAACGGGAGCCTTCCTGAGGGCCCCGGCCCTGCGTGCGCCGCGAGCTGGCCCAGAAGGTGGCGGACTCCGGCCGAGAAGGGGTGCAGGCGCGGCAGGCCTGAGTGGCCGGAGGAGGGTGCTTGGGCTGAGCCGTGCTTGAGACAGGACGCGCGCACCCTCTGGGGTGTCCACGGGGAGGGTCGGGTGTCGGGGTGTCGGCTGGTCCTGGGCTGTCGGGGTGTTGGCGTCCTGGGAGGCTGCCCACGCCTGGCTGGGCAGCCGGGGTCCTGGGCCTCCTGGCGGCCGCCGGGGCCGCTGGGACTGGATACCAGGGGTGCTTTGTCCAGGTTTCCCGCGGTGGTTTTCAGACACATCTTGAGCCTGGAGGAACGAGCTTGTGCCGCCGTGTGCCCTGACCAGGGGCCGGTGCCAGCTCCTCTGCGGGCTGGCAGAGACGGCCCTGAACTCTGAGCACCTCGGCCCGTAACTGCCGCTTGATCCAGGCTTTAAAACAAACATTTTAATAAGCCTGTGGTAAAAGCTGAACTCTCATGACACTTTAAGCTCGGTATTTATATTAATCTGTTCTCACTGGTGTCTCAAACCCGGCGAGTGCTCGCTGCAGGGTCTGTTTATGCTTGTGTCTTTCCCTGGGAGAGGATAATGTGCTGTAAAGGCGAACCACAGGCCAAGCCCGCAGCGGCCAGGAGCTCAGAGCCGGTGGCCAAGGGAGACGCGCCGGGCAGCGGGGCCTAGAAACACCGGCCGGAGAGAACAGACGGGCCCTGGAGAGTGGCCGCCAGGGCGCTGGCCGTGAAGCCGCACAAGCAAATGGCTTAATTGGAAAGACACCCAGAGCCGAGCGTGCCGCGTGTGCTAACGCCGCGTCACGCACACACACGTGTGCGCGGGCGGCTGAGACACCACGGGCCTGGCCATGCGGGGGCTCGGTCCCCACTCTGCGAGTGTGTCAGGGCGGCGGCGGGTCAGCGGCGGCCAAGGCTGGCACAGGACAGGAGGGACTCGCTTGTTTCTTACAACTTAGGGGAGATCAAGAGACTTTACCCCAAAATTAAAGCTTAAAAGATATTTTGCAAGCATCAAAGACTGTTCTACTGCACACAAACAAGCTGTGGGTGGAGCCACGTCTGACCTCAAGCAGCGCCCGGCATGCGCCCTGGCCGAGCGCCTGCCCCCCGCTGCCCGTGCCCGCTGCCCATGCCCGCTGCCCGTGCCCGCTGCCCATGCCCGCTGCCTGCCCCAGCGTCCGTCCACGTCCGTGTGCGAGGAGGCAGGCGCTGCCCGGAGAACCAGCGGGGGTGGCTCCTCGGGACTCTGGGGAGAGCCCGCCGGGGCTCCGGGGCGCGGTCTGCGCTCCCTGCTCTGCCCGAGACGGGCACCAGGACCTGAGGGAACATCATGGGCTCTGACACGGGGCCTCCTTCCAAGGGCCCGGCAGTGCGCCCCGACGCAGCCCCGGCCGGCGGCTCCCTGGGGGAAGCCGGGAGGGCAGCCTCGGGGTCCCGGGCACGCGCCGGCGGGGGCGCGAGGGGCGCGGGGCCGTGCCTGGACGGGTCGCGCTCCTCACCTGTGCCCGTTTCTTCCGGGACGGGCTGTCTCGGGCTCGGGGTCGGCCTCGGAGCGGGCTGTGGCCGTGCCTGTGCCTCGGCTCCGTGTTTGCTTTGGGACGAGAAAGGGGCACTGGGGCTGTGCGCTCCACGCTGGGGCTACGGGCTCGCTTGGTCGGTCACTGGGTGTCGCCAAAAGGCAGCGGGTCAGGCCCGGGTCAGCGCGTCCCCGGCCCCAGTGGAGACGTGGGCTAGCGGCTGCTGACAGTGGAGCCCCAGCGCAGCGGCTTCCGCGCTTCCTCCCTGTGCCGCGTCCCGCACTCAGGCTCAGAGAGCAGGGCCTGTGCCCGCGGGCGGGGGGCACGGGGGGCCGGGGGCTGTGTCCCCTCCTCCCACCCCACAGCAGGGACGGCCGCGCCCTCTCCGTCACCCCAGAGCTGCGTGGCACGCTTGGGTCCGAGAGTAAACTCCGTACGGCCCCCCCTGCGGCCCGAGTTCTGCATGGGGGGAGGGGCAGGGCTGGCCGGAGCGCCCTGCGGGCACACCGCCTCTCCGCATGCTGGCCCCTCAGCCAGGAGCGCGGCCCCTTGGGGAGGGGGCGACCATGTGGGCAAAGCTGAGCTGCATTGGCCCTTTGGGGGTGGCCAGACCCCTGCCCAGCCCAGGCCGTGGCTGCCCCTTTCCTCCCGTGGACTCCCCCAGCCGGCCGGGCCCCTTGCTTGGCCCCGGTGCTGCCGCGGCTGGTCTCGGCTGCAGGCCTCCCCAGGGCCCTCGGGCTGCAGACACAGCTGGGCCGCCCACTCGGTGCCGGGTCCCCTGCGCTGGTCTGAGCCTCCCGCTTCAGGCCGGGGCCCTCGAGTCGCCCCGGGCTTGTCTGGGCTCCAGCGCCCGGCCGCATCGCCCGTGAATGCCCGGCGCTGCCCCCTCCCGGGCTCGGGCCTGCAGGCCGGTCCAGGGAGCACCGTCCGACTGGCGCCCGCCGCCTACTGGCCTTCCTGCCGCGGCCCCGCCCTGCCGTCTCTGCCCGCCACAGTGGACGCCAGGTTTCCTCTTTTGTGAGGCGGCGGAGGGCAGCGAGCCCTCACAGGGCCTGGGCGTCGAGGGCTGAGGTCCGGTCCGGGTCTGAGCCACGTGCGGGTGTGGCCAACCCCCCGCTGGTGGTCCCACACCGCCCAGCGCCGACAGGGCCTCCATGCTGCAGAGGAGTGCGCCTGCGCCTGGCGCTGGTGGCGGGGACAGTGCGACAAGGCGAGACAGACACTGGGGCGTGAGCAGGAGGGGCGCCGGGGCCGCCCTGAGGAAGGTGGGAGCCTGCGGCTGCGACCGCCCCTTCTCTCTCCGGCCTCCGGCCCAGGAGACAGCTGTCCTCGCAGCGTCGCCCAGAAGGGCCCTTGGGTGACAGGCCGCAGGGCGCTCCATGCCCCTAACTTCCAGGCTGCTAGGCGAGGCAACCTGGCCAGGCCCTGGACTCTGTGCTGCGCTGCCGACGGCTCGGCCTGTGGGGCCACTGCCGTGCGGTGCCCGCGTGGCATCCCTGAGCCCAGTGCCAGAGACAGCAGGTCCCGCGGGCAGGTCAGCCGCTGGGGGCAGCGGGGGCTCCTGGCCAGTGCTGCTCAGTGCCCCTGCGTGCGCGGAGGGCCCATCTCGGGAGCATGGCAGTGGGCGGGAGAAAGCTGCTGGCCGCCCCGCCCTGGCTGCCCTGGAGCGTCCAGGCTGGACAAGCCGGAGCTGGTCAGAGGACCCTGCAGAGGTGCTGACAGTGGCGTCTCAGCGACAGCCCAGCTCGCTCAGTGCTGGCCAAGGTCAGTGTGAGGCAGCTGGCTCCACCTCCTGTGTGTCCCAGCTGGAGCAGCAACCCTGCCGGCCACTCCCGTCCAGTGCCGTCCAGTGCCGGCCAGTGCCAGCCAGTGCCATTCAGGGCCAGCCAGTGCCATCCACTCCCATCCAGTGCTGTCCAGTGCTGTCCAGGGCCAGCCAGTGCCATCCACTCCTGTCCAGTGCCAGCCAGTGCTGTCCAGGGCCAGCCAGAGCTGTCCACTCCTGTCCACTCCCGTCCAATGCCATCCAGTGCTATCCAGTGCTGGCCAGGGCCAACCAGTGCCATCCACTCCTGTCCAGTGCCAGCCAGTGCTGTCCCAGAGCTGTCCACTCCTGTCCAGTGCCGGCCAGTGCCGGCCAGGGCCAACCAGTGCCTCTCCACAGCCTCAGCTCATGTGCCGCAGGAGGGCAGCCCCGCCAGCCCACCCCCCAGGCCGGGAGGACACGGTGCAGCCTGGCCTTGCTGGAGAAGCTGGTACCTGTGTGGTCAGCACCCTGTCCGGGAGCCGTGCCCGGGCGGCAGATGGGGCCTGGGCCCGGCACTCGCACCCGTGGGCCGTGGTCAGCAGTGTCCACTCGGGCCGGCCACCTGGGGACACGCCTGCTCCAGACACGCCCCGGCAGCCCCCTCGCTGCGCTTCCCTGGCACGGTGCCGCCTGAAGCTTGGGGAAGCTCTAGCTCTGTGGGAGCCGGGGCAGGGCAGGCCGTCCACTGTCGGGAGCCCCGCCCCGCGCCCAGGCCAGCCTGCCGGCGCGGCTGCCCACGGGCCCTCGGGCTCGGCCTCTTCTGCTGTCCTCCCGCCTGCGTGGCCTCAGCAGCGGGAGCCGCGCGGGGCTGTTTCCCTCTGGGCCACGGTGGACGAGCTGCCCGCCGTGGACGCTCTGAGAAGCAGCGTGGCCGCCGGGCCCCCGCGCTGAGCCAGGGCACGAGCCGGTGCTCAGACGGCCCTGCCCGCTCGGCTCACGGCCGTGCTGCGCTGGTCAAACAGCTGGCAGGAGTGGTGCGGACGGCCGGGCGGGCTGTGGTGCCAGGTGCCGGTCACGCAGCACAAGGCCTCAGAGGGGGCGTCCAGAGCAGCGTGGGCAGCAGCGTGGCCGCAGGCGGGGGCGCGGGGCTGCTTCGGGGCGCGGGCCCCGCTGGGTGGTGGCGGCCCTGGGGCTGCAGGGCTGCCCTCGGCTCCACCGCTCCGGCCAGAGTGAGTTTTCTGTCCTACGCGCTTTACTGCGAAGCGGCGGCAGCCAGGGAGGGGTTGGGCCGAGTGGCCACAGGCCCAGCAGGGAAGGCTGGCCCCGCTTCTCCGCCGCCCGGGCAGTGTCCAGTGCCCCATATGCGAGGCCGCCCTCCTGTGGAGCAGACGCCAGGGCTGCCCCAGAGGGCGGGCGGCTCGGGGCCCAGGCCAGCTTCCCTCTCCTTACCCCCCCACCCCACCCCGCCGGCTGTGGCCCCCCCAATCCCACCGGCTGTGACCCCCCACCCGCCGGCTGTGGCCCCTTCCCTGTGCTGAGTCACCCGCAGTCAGGGGCCAGTGGGGAGCGGCGGAGACGGCCTGGCTCTCGGGCCCCAGAGGCCGGAGGTGGCCTGGGCGGCGGCCGGAGAAGCACAGGGAGAGCCCCTGCCCGACCTCTGCCCCAGGAGCGGGGGCCCAGCCGGCTGCCACGGGCGGCTCCTGCTCAGCCGCGAGCCTTGGCCCGGGTGGCCTGTGCGCCCGCCCTTGCGCTGTGGGGGCTGCTCTCCCGGCCACTTCCGCTCGGAGCAGCCGGGCGGCGGGCGGTGCCCTGGTACACAGGACGCTGACGCGTGGGCGCAGGCGGGGGGGGCTTCCGGTGGGCGCCAGAGCAGAGCCCACCGCTGCCCGCCAGCCTCCCACGGGCTCCCCCGGCCCTGGCCCGTCGGCAGGAGCACCCCTACGGGCGGCCCCGGGGGGTGGGGGACCGCCCTTGCTTGTGGCCCCTCGGCCTCCCGCAGGCTCTGGTGCTGGGGGCACGGCACCGTCCCTCAAGTGGCCCCCCAGATGCCCGCCGCGTCCCCTGCAGCCCCACGGGCAGGCGTTTTGAGGACGTTTTGGTGGCTCGACGTTCTTGCCCCACAGCTGCAGGCGTCGAGGCCAGAGGGCAGTCGCGCAGGACAGAACAGGACAGAAGCGAGGCCCAGTGGAGCTCGGGGAAGGCCCGGCCAGACGCTAGCCATGCCAGGGCCAGGCAGGGGCCAGTGCTGGGTGAGGGGAGCCCTCGGCGTCCCAGGTGCTGGGCGGAGGGGCCCCATGTCCTGCAGGGGAGACGCGGTCTCACCTTCCTGAGGTTTAAGGAGGACGAGCCGGCGGCCGCGTCCGCAGCTGGCCCAGGTGAGCGGGGCTGGGCGGCTGGGCAAGCACGCGGCCCCGGGCTGGCGGCAGGACAGGGTGGGGCGGGCGGGGTCGCCGGGGCGGCACCAGCAAGGAGCCGCAGCCCCACAGCAGCGGCCGGCAGGTGAGCGGCCAGTGACGCCTGCAGACGTGGCCAGAACGGACGCCGCCCCCCTCGCTCTCGCCGCCTGCCCGAGCCCGCACGGCTGGGAGTCCGAGCGCAGGCCGAGAAGGCGCTGGCGGGCGGCCGGCCGCAGGGAGCAGGGACGGGCCGCTGCCCGTCCACCGCAGGAGCCGTCGCCCAGACAGCCCGGCCGGCTCGGGGGAGGGGCCGCACTGAATTTGTCTTCTGCAGACCCGCCCCGGGCCACCTGCCACCCAGCGCCTTCGGGTTCGGGTCATTCAGTCCGTCCTCCCGGGCACGGCCAGGACCCCTTCCCTGGGGCTGCGGCCACCCTGGCCCTCCCGGCTTGTCTTCTCTGCATGGGGGTGGGCTCTTGGGCATGAGCCCCCGGCCGGGAGGCGCCTGGGCCCGCCGCCTGTGCCCGCTGGGGCAGGAGGAGGGGCCCCTCCCTCTGGGTGTCCATGCCGCAGTCGCGGGGCTCCGGGATCTGAGGCGCCCGGCCCGGCTCTGGCGACAGTGCCCCCAGCAGGGGACGGGGTCCGCCGCAGGCCCTGAACACCCGCTGTGAGCCGGGGCCCACGGCCCGCAGAGCCCGAGGCCACCCCCGCGTTGCGCTGGGCCTGCTCCTGTCTGGCCCCATGGCTACATCCCGCTGGCCAGCCTGGAGCCCGCTTGCCAGATGGCCACATCTTTTCTGGAAGGACGATGGGAAGTTTGCAAGTTTCCGTCCCTCCCTGCAACCCTGCCACGGGGACACCGTCCTGCGGCCACCGTGAGCGGCCTGCCGGTACCAGTTGCAGCGCAGCCCAGACGCCGCTGGCCGTGGCAACCCCCGCTCCAGCCTCCCGACGGGCCGTGTCCACTGGACAGCAACTCACGTCCACTGTAGGCACCTGTCCCTGGCCGTGCAGACAGCAGAGCAGGCAGCGGTGGGATGCAGGGGGAGGCCTGGCCGGATGGCCACGCAGGGGGTGCAGGCAACAGGACCGGGCGGCACCAGGCAGAGGCAGTGCTGGGGCGCAGCAGGGCGAGGGCTCTGGGTCGTGAGCACCCCGGGGCCCACTGCCCCCAGGTCCATGTGCCCCCCAGGACCCACCCGCACAGGCCACATGCTGCTCCCTGGCCTCAGGAGGGCCGGTTGGGGACGGGCTGGCTCCGGCACCCTCTCCCGGGAGCCGGTGCTGGAAGGGTCCTCAGGGCGTCCTGCTCTGGACGCCTGCGAAGCCCAGGGGGAGGCGTGTGCATGGGTGCTGGCTCTGGAGGCCCGCAGGGCCAGGGGAGGCCAGTGCTCGGGCAGCTCCATGGCTGCCCCACAGGCCCTGCAGCCAAGTGGTCTGAGGGGTCCCCTCTCCCTGGAAACTCCACGGGAAGAGCAGGGCGGAGGCTGCGCAGTGGTGGCTGCTCCCCCCACTCCTTCCCCATCCCTCCTCCTCTTCCTCTTACCCACTCCCCTGCCCCACCCCCTCTCCTCTACCTCCTCTCCTCTTCCCCTCCCTCTTCCCTCCCCTCCTCTCCCCCTCTCCTACCCCCTCCCCCTCCCCCTCCCCCCTCCCCCTTCNCTCTTCCCCTCCCTCTTCCCTCCCCTCCTCTCCCCCTCTCCTCCCCCCTCCCCCTCCCCCTCCCCCCTCCCCCTTCCCCCTCCCCCTTCCCCCCTCTCCTCTCCCTCCCCTCTCCTCCCCACCTCCCCGCTGCAGGGTGGGGCATTGCCAGCGCCACTGTGCCTTCAGCAGTGGGCAGCTTCAGTGCCTGGAGCAGATGGAAACGAGCGCCTGGACCGGCCCTCTCCCGCTGCTGGGCGGTGGCCCCGGGGACCTGGTGCAGGCGCCTTGGGCAGCGTCTAGAGCAGTTCGTGGAGAGAGTGCTGGGCAGCCCTGGCCCGACTGGTGACCCCTGCTGGCCACCCGGCCCTCCTGTGACCTGCCTTCCGCTGGGGGCCACCTGGCCAGCGCACCCCAGGGCCAGCGCAGGCCCCATCTGTAAATGGGTCCCCTTCCAGGAGGCCACGCCTGCAGCTGGGTCCAGGGCAGGTGAACCCCGAGTTACGTGGTGTCCAGGCTGCCTGCCTGGAGCCTCTTCTGCTGTGGCGTTAGGGTTCCTCTGAACCAGGACCCGTTCCTGCTGTGGCCCGCGGAGCCAGCCTGGCCCCCCAGGCCAGCAGGGGCTCAGTCTCCTCCCCCCACTCTTTCTGAAGTTTAGTGACTTTAACCCATTTTTAAAAGCTGATCCTTCTTTTTGAGATAATTTAAGATTCACAGCAAATTTAAATTGAGGGGAAGCGCAGACTTCGATTTTGCATTTGTCCCGCCCCCTGCACCCTCCCACCCCTCCCAGCACCCAGGCCCCAAGCACCGCCCACCCCCCCGCGCCCCCTCCCTGTCTGATCGCACCCTGCCCCCTCCCGCCCTTTCCTGCCCCGGCCTGCTGGCCCCTGGGTGGCTCCTGGCCCAGCGCCCACGGCAGAGCGGGGGGAGGAGCACGTGGGGCGGGCGGGCCTCGGGCGCGGGCTCCGCTGCGGGCGTGGACGCTGTGTGGACTGCGGGCGCTGGCCACGGTGGGGGAACGAGCGTCACGCAGGGCCAGTCAGCTGGGCTCGGCTGGGGCCGGGCCGGCTGGCAGTGCGTGCTGCGGCAGGGTGGCGCGGGCGGGAGCAGCCCCAGGGCGAGGGTGCTGGGAGGGGACGGCGCAGCACCCCGCAGCTTCTCTGAGGGGCTCTCTGGGTCCAGAACCAAGCGGACTGGGTCTGCCAGGCCAGGTCGGCAGGGGGCTGCCGGGGGCAGGGCCAGGGCAGGGGAGGTGCAAGGAGGTGGGGCTGCAGCCGGCCTGCTCACCTGCCTCCCGGCCGCTCACCTGCCTCCCGACCCCCAGGCCTGTGCGGCCGCCCGCAGCCGGCTGGCCAGGGGGCCACCCCACACAAGCCTGCAAGGGGCGTCCTGGGGGCCCCACCCGGAGCACCACCTTGTGGGGGTGCCGCCTGAGAGTCCCTGCCCACCCCACACTGTGGTGGGGCGGTGTCCCCGGGCCAAGCGTGGCCCCGACTCCCTGGCGTGAGGCCGTCTGGCTGGGGCTGGGGTGCGGCCGGCAGGACGGCGATGGCGGGCCAGCCTGCGTCCCAGGGTCACAGCAGAGGCGGGCTTGGGGTGCAGCGCTGCAGGAATCGGCATCGCGGGGCACAGTCGCCGACACTCGCAGACCCAGCAGAGTGGACCTGGGCTGCTCTGGAGGCCGCCTCCCGACGCGGCCACGTGACCCACAGCGCACGCCGCGTCGGCCGGGCTCAGGGCGGGGCAGCCGGTCAGCGTCGACGAGCTCCTGCCGCAGGGAGCCGTGAGGCGCAGGGATGGTGCTGCCGTGCGCCCGCTGTCCGGCCAGCTCTGGCCACCCATCTGGCCTGCCCGCCGGCCCGGCCAGCCCTGCTGCCAGTGGGTGCTGGGCAGAGACAGGACCACGGCCTTCCGCAGAGCCGGCCGGCCGGGGCCTCCGAGGCCGGTCAGTGTCCAGCAGTCCATGTGCAGCCAGCAGGGCCCGCTCGCACCTTGAAGTGGAGATGGCGCCCAGCGAGCTGGACATCCGCAGAGATGAGCCAAGGAAACCGTGGCTGCCAGCCCCGTGACCGGGCTCATGGGAAGGCCGTGGCTGGCCAGACGTGCTCGTGATGTCAGCCTCTTGGCCCGTCTCTGGGGGTCACGGGTCCCGTGCGCCGCTGCCCCACCCCCAGTACATGACATGTAATAAGCAGATGGAAAGGTGACCTCACCGGTCCCTGGCAGTGACCCCAGACGGTGCAGCCTGGCCCCGAGGGAACACTTGCTCCAGAAGATTCTGATGCAATTGAGAAAGGAGAAACCCCAGGCAGGCGGCCAGGTTCCTGGGGCCGTCCGGTCCAGCAGGCTGAGGGCAGGGGCGGGCGTGTGGCTGCCGGCCGGGGGGCCCTCACAGAGGCATCCCCTGCCCCCCGGGCTCTGATGCCCTCGCTGTGGAGAACCCCAGAGCAGAGCCTAGAGACTGGCGCATTCGACGAGGGGTCCGAGGTGTCGGGCTCGGCCCTCAGGGGCCCCAGGGCACTCTGAGGACCAGTGCTCGCAGGGAGGGCAGCGTCGGTCATCCCTCGGCGAGTCCTTCGGGACAATGAGGCGAAAGCTCCGTTCATGGGCCCCGGGGACCGGCTGCTTTGACAGGCCCGGAAGCTGCTTTCTGGGGAGCTCCGTGGGACCGGGTCTGCGCTGGCCACCCGCCGGTGCCCAGGCCATGCAGACGGGTTCGGGCACGCACCGTGCAGACGGGCTGGGGCGTGTAGCCCTGGATTCGGCCATCAGTCTGACACCCCCTCAATGCTGGGGTGCAGGGCCTCAGCAGTACCCAGGGCAGCACCAGCCAGTGAGGGGAAGGTCGGGCGGAGTGTCCGACGGCGTCTGAGGGCGTGCCGGCGGGTAGGACCATCTCTGGTCCCGGCCAGCAGCGCGGCTATGGGCGGTCCCGGTGGGGCGTGGATCTCCTGGACCGTCTCTTCCTCCGCTTCTGTTCTTTGCCTTCCCGGTGTCTCTGTCATTTACCTGCTTGTGTGGTGCCGCAGGGGCCGCGGGGGTGCCTGGCTCTGGGGAGCCTTGTTTAGCTGAGTTCCAGGCTGGGCCAGGCCCCCAGGGTCCTGTGGACCCTGTCCCTTGCACCCCTCTCGCCCAGCATGGCGGGGCCGGGGCCGGCTCTCGGCCATGCCGCTCGGTCAGACCCGCCGCTCACACAGCAGCTGCTGGCTGCCGGACCCTGGCTTTCTGGCACGGAGAGGAAAAGCAAGGAGAGAAAAACAGTGGGTGGAGGGCAGGGCCGGAGAAGGCAGGACACGGCGGCCGCTGCCCCTGGCCTCTGACCTCAAGCCCGGCAGGAGTGGGGCACTGGGTGGGCAGGCCAGGAGGAGTCTGCACCTGCGGAGGTGGGGCGTCTAGTGGGGGGCGTGCAGTGGGACGCGTCTGCCTAGCAGACCCTCCGCCGGCCAGCTCTGCTGCCTCCTGGGGGCGGGGCGGCCCCAGGGAGGAGACCCGGGGGCTGCCCCCAGAGCTGAGGCTGATCCGCGGAGCCAGGTCCAGCCCAGTCTGAGCGGGCACTAGCCTAGACGGGCAGCGCCCGGGGGTGAGGGGCTCAGCAGAGTCAAGGGGAGCCGTGATGGCGGCGAGGCTGAGGCAGCAGAGATGAGCGTGTCCGAGCAGCCCCCATTGCCACACTTTCTGGCACGGAGCCCTGGACTTGCCCTGGACCCTGAACTGATCCCTGAGGCCTGCCCTTTACTGCCCACTCCAGGCCTCCAGCCTTGACCTAGTCATGACCCCTAACACAGGCCTCCTAACACTAATGCCTAGCCCTGATCTTAACCCTGACCCCTGACCCCTGACGCCTGACCTTAACCCTGACACCCCAGCCCTGACCCCCCAACCTCCCTCCCCCTTAGCAGCAGGATTGCCTTTCCCAGGAGACGGCGGGGTCAGGGGAACCCTGGTGTCCAGGCTGCCCGAGGCCTGGCCTCGTCAGGAACCTGCTGGAACAGCCGCAGCCTTCCAGGCGAAGCTGAGGGGACCGTCCACCGCTCTGCGGGCTTCGCTCGAGGGGCGCAGACCCTCCTAGAGCCTGCCCCTCGCAGGGACCCCGCTTCTGTCCCCCGCAGGGAGGTGTGAGTCAGGGTCCGGGTGAACGCCCAGCACCCCGCATGCCCCCCACCCGCCCACACCTTCCCTGGGGCTGGGCTTGGGGCCAGGCCCTGCTAGCCCAGCCCACCTGCCACACTCTGCCCGGACACCCGCCTGCGGCTGCTGTGCAGCCCCCGCTGCCCCGTCCTCTGCCTGCTGCGCCGCACGGCCGCCTTCTGCTCCCAGGCTGCCGGCGCCGGTTGAGTGAGACCGCCTGCCCGCCCCGCTAGTGGGAGACGGCCTCGTGGGAGCACCCGGGGGGGCTGCGAGGCCCCTGGGCTCCGCTCAGAGCCCCGCCTCCCCGTGGGTCCACAGCAGGCAGGGCCGGACCGCCGCCCAGACAGTGGGCTTGGGGGGGCGAGGGGCGTCCAGGTGAGCAGCCGTGCGTCTGGCTCTCCACGTGTAGCCGGGCCCAGTCTGGAGAAGGAGCTCTGCTGGCCGTGGGGCACTGCGGGTGCCCTGGCGCAGGCTGGCCCCGTCCCGCTGCTGGGGAGCCATCTCAGGAAGCTCCCCACACGCTGCAGGGTGTGCCCCTCCAAGCTGGCGGCTGTGCGGGGCTTTCCCCGAGGTCACCCGGATGCCTGGGCCCGGGTGCTGGGCCCCCCATAGCCTGCGGCCCCAGCACTGAGAGGCAGGTCTCGGGACGCTGTGCCCTGCGTCTACAAGGCCGCCACCCCTCCCACATCAGCTCCCACGAGTCCCCCCGCCATGCAGATGGAGAGAAGTATGGGTGGACAGTGGGCGGGTGGACGGTGGGCAGTGGGCGGGTGGACGTGGGCGGGTGGAAGTTCTAAAACGCCCTGCACCGCTCAGCCCCCTCTCCTCTCCTTCTGGAGAACCTGCATCCATGTTCCGCTCCCGCGCTAGGTCCTGTGCGTCTGGAGCCGAACGAGGCCTTTGCAGCTTGCTAGCGCGATGGCTGGTGTGGGGGACCCTTCCAGAAGCGGGAGGTGGCCGTGGGCCTCGGGGGACGCAGGCGCAGCAAGGCCCGGGTGTTCCCCATCTTGAGCATGCCCAGGCCCCACGATACACGGTTGGGCTGACACGGCTGGGCTGCAGCCTGGTCGGGAGACGGTCAAGCGGGCCCCAGCTGTTTGGGGGTGCCCCGCCCGCCTGCCCGGTGGAGGCCGTCACCCGGCTTCGGTGGACGGCATGCCCCTTGGAGGCTGGCGCGCTCATACATCAAACCACTATAATTGCTTCCTCCCGGTGAGGAAGGTTCCCACCCCGCTTTCTCTGGCTGCCCCTTATTAATTATCTAATTACAACCACATTCTGCAGAGAGCAGCTTTGACTCTCTGCCCAGGGCCACTTACAGCGGCTTAAATATTTGGAGTGCTCTGAACCCGGGAAAGAGAAGTGTGTGTGGTGTGTGGTATGTGTGTGGTGTGTGGTGTGTGTGTGGTGTGTGTGTGTGGTGCGTGGCATGTGTGTGGTGTGGGTTGGGTGTGTGGTGTGTGGTGTGTGTGGTGCGTGGTGCGTGGCATGTGTGTGGTGTGTGGTGTGTGTGTGGTGTGCGTTGGGTGTGTGGTGTGTGTGGGGTATGGTGTGTGTGGTGTGTGGTGTGTGTGGGGTGTGGTGTGTGTGTGGTATGTGATGAGTGTGTGTGGTGTGTGTGTGGTGTGTGGTGTGTGGTGTGGTGTGTGGTGTGTGGTATGTGGTGTGTGTGGGGTTTGGTGTGTGTGGGGTGTGGGGTGTGGGGTGTGTGGTGTGTGTTGCACATGGTGCGTGGCATGCGTGTGGTGTGTTTGGTGTGTGTGGGGTATGTGGTGTGTGTGTGGTATGTGATGGGTGTGTGGTGTGTGGTATGTGGTGTGTGTGG
>JAGFMF010012051.1:605631-618283 GCA_019455555.1 Galemys pyrenaicus
GGGGGAGGAGGCTGCTCTGACTGAGACAGGGGTGAGAGGCCCCAAAAAGCCCCTAAAGGCCAAAAGGCCACAAACCAGAATCCAGGGCTATAGCAGCAGGGGCTACAGCCTGTCAGAGGACAGTGCCCGACTCAGGTCACTGTCTGTGGGTCTCTCCCGCATGCACAATCGCAAGGGACCTCGGGCCACAGGAACAACAGCCATGGGGTTATTCACAAACAGGGGAAACGAGAGCGCTCACGTGTCCACAGGAGGCTGGCTGCTTCATCCAGACAGCGTCAGCGTTGGCAGTCACCGGTCACCAGTTCTAGGCAGCTCTGTCCAGGAGCAGTGGCCACTACAGGCCAGCAGAGGGGGTGTTCCAGTGAACACCCAGTGTGACGGCTCAAGACAGCTCTTTGAGACACTGGCCCAGCGCCTTGGTGCTCCTTCATCAGTTCACAGCCAGGACCGAGTCCCGGTCTCTCTCCTCAGAGGGCGGCTGCTGGGAGCTTCCCTCCTTCCTTCGAAGGCTGAACCGTCTTCTCTTCCTCTGCAGCAGCTCTTCTTCCTCTGCTCCTCCAGGTCGCTCCGAATCCCCATCAGCTCTTTCTCCAAAGCGTCTCCCAACGAACTGCTCTCTAAACTGTCTTCAACCCGGCCTTATATTCACTTCTTCAGGTGCCCCCTCCCACAGTCTGATTGGCCCATTTTCCAATCCTGCACCTGATTGGTCCATTTTCCAATCCTGCACCTGATTGGTCCATTTTGGCCTGTTCCAGAATTCAGGAAGTGTAATTTACAAGAGGGGCTCTGCTACCACTGACTTGTGCTGAGAGGCGGAGTCCTGGTGTCAATCAACCCAAGGCACACACCCGATTGGTCCATTCCACGATCCAGGCTGCACACTGCTCCATAAAAGGTCTCTGAGGAAGGACTGCCGCACTAACTTGCAGGGAGCCAGAGCCCACTCCTCCTGCCGGCTGCAGCCCGGTAATGTGTGTGGTGTGGTGCATGTGGTGTACTGGGCGTGGTGTGTGGTGTGTGTGGTGCATGGTGTGTGGTGTGGTACGTGGTGTGTGGTGTGTGTGGGGGGTGTGTATCAGGCACAGCAGCTTTAGCAACAACGTCTTGCCCCTAGTGGACGTTTGTGTGGACCCGGCAGGCTCCGGGGTGCTCAAGGAGCGGGGCGCAGGGGCGGTGGGCCGTCCTCATCTGGCCGGCCTTGCCTCTTGTCCCTGCCCTGAGGTCCCCACACCCATCCCGGCCGTGACCCCAGCCTGCCCCTTCTGGGACGCCTTTCCAGCAATGGGGGCGTCGCCTGGGACCCCACGTCCAGCCCCAGCCCAGCCGCAGGCAGAGCCGTCTTCCCCGGAGCGGCGGGGGGCACAGTACCTGTGGGCCCCAACCTGGGCCGCGCTGGCTGCGCCTGCTGCTGGGTGTTGGGGTGCAGATGGCCGGACCTGGCACCCACTCTGCAGACCGAGGGGCCACCTGGAGACCGGCGGGCAGTCAGTCTTGGTGCTTCACGGGACTATGCCAGCTCCCCCGTGCCGGCCGGTGTGTGTTGCCAGCCCACCGCATGCACACACACCCCACGCGGGGGGCTAGGCTCTGGCCGTGGACGTCCACCGGCCGGGGCGCCTGGGCTGGTGCGGGGCGCTGGCCTCGGGAGAAACGAGCATTCCTTCGGCCTCCCGTGACCCCAAGCTCATCAGCGTCCTCCCTGCACTCGGCCTCCGCGCCGTTCCCTGGGCCTGGCCCACACTTGCCCGGCCGCCTGCCCTCAGGCCAGGCCCCGGCCGCTGCTCTTTCCCTGAGCATGGGGTGCGGGCCAGCAGGGGCAGGGGACAGGCAGAGGCACCTGTGCTGGGCCAGCTCCTTGGGGACCGCGCTGGCTGGCGGCCCCTGTGCGGCTTCTGTGGGAGCACGGGGAGGGGCTGGGTGGGGCGCCCCGTGGGTCCAGCCCTGGCTCGGGGCTGCAGGCCCCTCACCCTGTTCTGCTCCTCTTCCAGCTGCCTGGGTGAGGGCGAGTGGACTCGGATGCGGCGCCTGCGACTGAACCTGAGGACTTCGAGCAGCAGGACACCCGGCCCTCACGGCCCACGGCCCCCCCGGCCCCCCAGCCCCGGCCCCCACGGCCCCCCGGTCCCCCATCCCTGGCCCCACGGCCCCCAGCCCCCCAGGCCTCCGCCAGCCCCCAGCCCCATGGCCCACAGTCCCATGGCCCCAGGGAGCCGTCCCCCTGCCGGGCCACCGAGGTCCCTGCGCCCCCGTCCATCTCTCAGCTTCCTGTGGGGGTGGTGGGGTGTTTATCTGCACGTCTCCAGCTCGGGGACACGTTTCCCAGGATTTGTATCTCCCGAAGTGCCTTTTTAATGTATATTTTTTTAATAAAACAGAAACGCATTCCTCACAGTTCTGTCGAAACTGGACAAGGCGCTCGGACCCACTGCGCTACCCGAAGCTGGACCCCGCCTCTCCCTGCTGGCCGCGAGTTTACTGCCCGTCTCTGCACGTTGCTTGCTCGTTTATTTATTGAGATGCTTTCGACGCGCTCTGTGACCGCCCGGGAGTAATAAAGGCCCCTCACCTGCCTCGCTGTCCTCTATGCCGGCCCCGGCCACGCGTCCAGGGCGTGGAGCCGCTTCGGGCCACGTGGTCAAGAGCCACTGGCGTGGAGGTTGCGTTGCCTCGCCCAGGTCCGGGAGGGCAGCAACACCGGGTCCCCAAGCCTTGGCCGAGACGCCCACTCCTGCGTCCAGCCGCTGCCTGCTCTGCCCAGCCCGCCCCACGCTCCGCGGTGGACTGGCGGGCTTGACGGGCCCTGCACATCACGCCTTCCCACTCCTGTGGAAGGTCACGGGTGGCCTGAGCTGCTGTCCGGGGCTGCGGCGAGGGCGGGTGCAGGTGCCGGGCGCCGCTCAGACCCCAGCAGGCCAGGGCCTGGGCCCACGGGGTGAGGGTCTGCCCTGGCCCCAAGCCCCGCACCCCGCCTGCAGCCCCGCCCGTGGCTGTGGGCACCCGTGGGGCTCTGGGGCCCCGGCCGGGGCGTCCACACGGGGCTGTTGTCACCAGGGCACCACCTGAGCCTGTCCTGCCGCGGGCTGTGCCGTCCTAAGGGGGGGGTCTTGCATGCACAGCAGGCCGGACACGTGTGGACTCGGGGTGCGGGGCCCCACGCGGGTCACATGCTCTGAGCCCGAGACTCTTGAAAGGGACACCCCAGCCCCCTCAGCAGGGAGCTGCCGGGCGCTGGGAGAGGGGCCTGGGCGGGGCCTCCTGAGGGGCTGGGCAGCGCGGGCCTGCAGTGGGTGTGTGGTTCCGAGCGCAGGCGGTGCGTGGCCTGGCCTGGGCTGGCTCTGGGGTGGGGTCCCAGACTCGGCCTGGCGGGCCGGAGGGGCACGGCTGCAGGGGGGGCTGCACTGGCAGCAGGGGGACGCGGGGCAGCTCCTGGGGTCTCAGCTGTCCCCGCGGGGCCAACTCCTGCCGGCGGCCAAGAGAAAAAGGGCTAGTGTGCAGCAGCCAGCAGGTACCAGGCGCCTGTGGGGCCCCACTGCACTCTGGGGACCCAGGAGAGGAGCCCCACTGGGAGGCCAGCGGCACACCGGCCCGCTCTTCCTTGCCTCCTGGGGTGTGAGGAGGGGAGCCTGGGGAGCAGCAGGGCCTATGTGCGCCGGCCCTGCACCCCGGGGAGAGGTCTCCAGGGGCCTGGGCCGCCTGAGCAGACCGCGGGGCAGGGGGAGGGGAGGCAGTGACCAGGCGGGACAGTGCCCGGGTCCCGCACCCTGCTTCCTCGGGCACGCTGCGCCCCTCCCCGGCAGCGCCCACTCACGGCCCCAGCACGCGGTCCGGTTCTCCCAGCTGAAGCCTCTGGGCTGAGAACTCTCGGGCGTGGTTCGAGAACAGCAGGCGGCACCGGCCCTCCGAGGCCTGCTGGGGAAACCCGCGACGAGAGCACCTCGGCGGATGTTTCTGGAGCGGGGAGCACCTGGCGCCCGCCCTGTCCCCATCATTTAGCCTCTCTCCTGGAGGGGACCCAGTTCCACATCCTGTATTTCACGAAGAGGGCCCAGCCGGGCTGCAGCCACGTGCCCTGGCGCCCAGCGGCCTGCAGCCCAGACACGGGACTGCCTGCAGGCCGGGCCGGGAGCAGCTGGCCCGGGCGCTGGTTCCCCGCACACCCTCGCTGCATTCTCGGGCCAGTCCCGCACACCCTCTGCGCATCCTCGGGCCAGTCCCCGCACACCCTCTGCGCATCCCCGGGCCAGTCCCCGCACACCCTCTGCACATCCCCGGGCCAGTCCCGCACACCCTCGCTGCATCCTCGGGCCAGTCCCCGCACACCCTTGCCGCATCCTTGCTGAGGTCCTCCTCGGCGCCAGGCGTGTGGGCAGCGGCACCTGCTTCCAGGTGTGGGTCTCTCCAGCCGGGGAGGCTGCTGCGGTGCGGCCAGGGCCTCCACAGAGGGCACCGGCTCCCGGGCTCGGCACCTGCCACCTCATGCTCAGGCCCAGCCCAGCCTGGCAGCGGGGTCCCGGCAGCTCCAAGAACATCTACGTGAGCAAGAAAGGTGACCTCAGAGGCTCCAGCCGGCCACGACAGGGAGGGCAGTGGCTGAGGCCGGAGGCTGGGGGCCCAGCGTGGCCAGAGATGGGAAAGCAGGAGCCCCAGCTGGTGGGGTGCAGGAGAGCGCTGGAAAGGGCGTCCTCAACTCAAGAGCGGCAGAAGGGTGCGAGCTCTGGGGGGGACGGGTGGTGGGCAGCGGCCCTGAAGGGGGAGTGGCAGGGAAGCCTGAGACAGCCCCACCCACAAGTCCCAGCTGCAGCGGGGGCGGGGTGGGGAACCCTCGAGCCTGCGCCTCTCGCACCTGCGGGCAGCCCGAGCACCTGCACCGGTGGGAGAGCAGAGACAGCTTCGCCAACGAGCCACGAAGGACCCCGCTTCTCCTCGGCAGCCCCACCGGAAGGGGGGTCAGGGCCCGAGCCCCGCAGGCCAACAAGCCAGGCCCCTGAGGCTGGGGCGGCCCAGGTGGGTGCGTCCTTCCGGGGAGCTGGGGAAGGCGCCCCCTTCCATCTCAGACACGGAGGGAGCCCGCCCAGACCCCCGAGCTGAGAGGGCACAGAACTGGCGCCCTCTAGAGGTCGAGGCCGAGGTCGAGGCTCTGAGCTGCTTCCTGTCCAGTGGGGGGCACTGGGTCCCCAGCCCCATCCCGCTGCACCCACTTCTCCTGTTGTAGACCTCAGGGCAAGGCCCAGCCCCGGGGGCGGGCTGGGGCGGGGTCGGGCAGGGGCGGGGGTGGGGATAGGGGCGGGACAGAACAGGGCAGGGGCGGGTCCAGGGGCGGGGCGGGGGCAGGATGGGGCTGGGCGGGGCCGGGGGCGGGGCCAGGGCCGGGGCAGGGCCAGGATGGGACGGGGGCGGGGGCAGGGGCGGGGCGGGGACAGGATGGGGCGGGGCCGGGGCGGGGCCAAGATGGGGCGGGGCCGGGGGTGGTGCAGGCTGCAGCGGCTCCCCGGGGCACAGGCCCCTCCACATCGCTCCCGCCTCCCAGACGGGCCTGCTCCTGCGTCTTGTTCGGACGCATGTCGGCGCCGAGATCACAAAATCTGACATTTCACTCTGTGGAATCGGCCCAACAATTCGTAGATCAAAACGAAAAGCAAAGCCGGCCAAACTGCATGGAGGAGCCGTGTCCACCGGCCGCCGGCCGCGCTGCGGTGGACGCCCCGGAGGCGAGCGGAGCTGGGCACAGCCGCCCCGTCGCCCTCCTGCGCGTGGGGACAGGCGGCCTGGCCCGTGGCCGATCAGAGGGCCGAGCTGGGCCAGGCAGAGTGCTCTGGGAGCGGGAGCGGGCTGACCTCACCGGGTGGAGCATCCTGGAGTCCCGCCGGCCGGCAGGTGGGCCGGCCGCAGGCTGGAGAGCGGAAGGGCAGACGCAGCGGTCCGTGGTCAGGTGGCCGGGCAGCAGGAGGTGGAGGCGGCCCTCCTGCGGGCGTCCTGGCACCGACCACACACGCTGTCCCCCAATGGGCACGCCCGCTCTCTCAGCCCCGCGCCGCTTCAGTGTCCACTGACGAGGGCGTTGCCTCCTGGTCATAGTTGCCCGCACTCTGGGGTCCTGGCCGCTGCTCGCGGGCCGTCCTGACGGCAGGGGGCGGTGCAGGGCTCCCCTTGGCCCAGGTGGCGGCTTCCCCCTTCCTTGGCTCATCTGCCCACCTCCTGGCCCGGCCAGCTCGCGGGAGCCTCACAAGAGAAGCTACTGAGACTCTCTGGTTTGAGGGGGCAGAGCCAAGAGCCCCCCTGCTTGAGGGGCTTGAAGGAGCCTCGCGGGCTCAGGCACTCACCTCGGGGCTCCTCGAATCTGCTCTGAGAACCGGCACGCAGGCCACTCAATTCCCGCTGCAGCAAAATCCTTGGGGGGAGAATAGGAATCTTCTTAGGAGCCACAGAGAGCAAAGCAGACTGCGGAGGACAACAGGCGGGAATCCGAGAAAATGGGGCACGGGTGGGAGCGCCCGGGGGCTGCCGTGCTGGGCCTCACCCCTCTCGCCAGCCCGCCGGCGGCGTCACACTCCCAGGCCTTCGGGCCGGGGCCGGGGCCGAGTGGGGTGCAGGGGGGTGCCGAGGTGCCAGACACACCAGGCCTGCACGCATCTCGCCCCCCCATACGTGCCAGAACACGGGGTTCTAGGGAGCGTCTCCAAGCTGCGGGGCAGCAGGGGGACACAACAGCACGGGGCCAAGAGGTCCGGCCTCTGGGGGCTTCGCAGGACACAGGATGAGCCGCCGGAGCGGAAATGGGCCCCCACACCCCGAGGCGCAGGACCAGAGCAGAACCGGGGCGGAGGCAGCGCTGGGGGGTGTCCTGGCAAAGGTGTCTTGGGGTCGTGGCGTGCTGACAGGGGAAGGCGGGAGCTGGGGGCAGGGGCCACCCCAGACATCGGGGCGCCCAGACGCCGCGGCTTGGACGAATCGGGGGCTGCGGCTGCTGACGGCCGACTGTGGAGGAAGCTGCTGTGGCTCACACCACAGCCACGGCTGCCAAGCGGGCTGGACGCACCGAGGACATTGAGCTCACGGCTTGAAGCCCGCGCGGATCGCTCCAGCCCATTCGGCGTCACGAGGTATCGGGCAGGAACCCCAGCGCCGAGCCCGACTCCCACCCCAGTGACGCCCCGGCGTGCCTCAGACGCGACGGGCCAGTCTGCACGGCCACAGGTGTCGGGGCAGCGAGGGCCCCTGCAGGGCTGGAGGTGCCTCGCTGTCCCTGGCCCTCCGGGAGCTCGGTGGACTCTGGCCGTCCTTCTCCGAGGGGCCTCCCGGAGCTCCCTGGCCGCTCCCCGTGGACGTTGTGGCCTGGCCAGGGGTGCGGGGTGGCCGGCCTGGGCAGGGCCGAGGCTCCGGGGCCAGAGGGCAGCGCCTGCTGGGGGCACTCAGTGGAGCAGACCCAGGCAGGCTGGGAGGGGACCCCGGCTGTTTTCTCACCCCCCCCACAGAGCGTGGCGGCCTCCGGGTGGACACACTGGCCCTCGGGGTCAGAAACGGGGTGGCCGAGAGTGGGCCCTCCGAGCGCCCCGCCCCTCCCACCCGCCAGCGTTGGCACTATGTGCTCACCCAAGAGGAAGCTGGGCCGAGAGTCCGGTGCTGGGGCACCGGGGGTCCCCCGCTCGCTCTGAGACACCAGCGGCTCCTGGGGTGCGCCCTGCGCGGTGGCCTGGGGAGGGGCGCAGGGCAGAGTGCGGCCCCCGCCGGGAGGCGGGCTGAGTGGGCCCAGCCCCCGCACACCGGCCCTGGCCCCGGCCTGGCGCAGAGACCACCTGGCTGGAGCCAGAGGCGGGCGAGCGGCGAGGGGTTGGGCTGCGGGCAGCGCCACTGAGCGAGCCTGGACGGCGGCCCAAGCAGCACCACGGCTGCCTCAGGGTTGGGGCGTCCGCTCCTCGGGGAGCAGCCAAGGCCACAGTGCAGCCTCACAGCCCTGCGAGAGGCGTCTTCCTCGTTACTCTTCACCTGTGTGTCAGGAAATGACCCCAATTCTCGTCTCAGCGACGAGCAGATCAAGAGCGCCCCAGCTTCCGGCCCTGGCTCTGTCACCCCCTTTTTCAGGCGTAGAGAAGGCTGTGCGCGACTTGTAGTAAAACGCAGCCTGTGTGCTGTTTTGGCCACAGATGTGTCATTTTGATCCTCAGTAACTAATATGAACAGCAACAATATTTTAATGTGGAGGGAAAAGGTTTTAAATTAATAGAATCACAATCTGAAGAAATAAAAGGTTTTTTTAAAGGAAAAAACCCTAAAACTTTAGGCTTTAAATGAACACGTTTTTGTCTCAGCGGAGAGAGAAGACGGGGCGGCCCCGCAGCCCCTCGGGGCCGGCCAGGGGAGGGCCGGCCAGCTGGGGCGGCTGGGCAGGGCGGCCCTCGGCTGGGCCAGCAGGTGGGCGGTAAGACCGGCCTCTGCCCGGCGCGCTGGACAGGACGGCGAAGCCCGTGGTCTCGACCACAGACACCTTGCGCCTTCTCAGCAGCACGAGGTCCTCAGGCGTGCGCTGACATCGGGGGCGGGCGTCCTTTCTCCAGCCTTCAGGGGGGCACTGGCTGCCCGGCCCAGCCCAGGGAAAGGCCCCCGAGCGGCCAGCTGGGGTGCCCGGCGCCCGGAGCCAACGCCGCTACGCACGGCCCCTGGGCCTGGAGGGCAGGTGCCCCCAGCCCCCTCCCCCACATCCCAGGCCCCGGCTGTGCTTCCTGTGTGAACCCCCTGGCCTTCACCTGGCTCCTGGTGGAGAGGCCCCCAGCCCCCGACAGTGCACCCCAAACCCCAGCTCCTGTCCCCTGGCAGACAGGGAGGCGACCGTGGTGTCAGCAGGAGCCGGAGGACAGAGCCGCCGGCGTGACCTGCCCAGGCCACGCAGGCCCTGGCCGGAGGGCAGCATGGCCAGCGGGCAGCAGGCCCCACAGCGCCCTGCGTCCCTGAGCCCAGCCGGTGCCCGGCGACTGCTGAGCCGTCCTGTTCCATGCGTCCCGGCTGTAAGACGAGCCCTTGTTCAGAATCGTGAACTGAAGAGCTCCAGAATCATTATCCAGTTTCCCCTTTTCTCCTCCCCAAGCCCACTGGGCTGAAACTGACACAGTAGAAAACCTCGGTGAGGCTGTGCCAGAGGCAGGTGGACTGTGCAACCTCACTGCTGCGGGCGCCCAACCCCGTGTCGCGGAGCAGGGGACTCACCGGGCCGGCTCCTCCCCTGCGCCCTGATTCACGGTCAGGGCTGCCGCCCCGGACACCCCCACGCCTCCCTGGGCCTGGCAGCGGCCAGAGCAGCCGAGACTGTGGGTCAGCCCCGCTGCTCCCCAGCCCGCCGCTGCCCTCCCGTCCCCCCAGCCCCGCCGCTGTGTGGGCGGGCTGGCCTGGTCGCCACGGGTCCGGCCGGCCAGCTGTCCGGTGGCTGGTCCTGGGGCCTGAGGGCGCGTGCCCCGTGCGGCAGGCGGGACCACGTCCACCGCGGCGGCCCTGAGGGCCAGGATCAGGGGGCTGGGGCACCTCCCAGGCCAGGACCCCAGCTGCCCACGCGCCTGACCACACGCCGCTCTCCGAGCCGCTCCCGGCCAGACCCCGGGCAAGTGGCTTTGCAGCTGTGCGGAAAGGGCGTCGTGGACGGCCCGAGACGCCCCGCGGGCTCTGACGGCCGGTCCCAGGACGCGGCACCTTCTCCGGAACGTGCAGCTGAGTGCTGAGGCCAGGCCGGCATGCCCGCGGGGCAGAACCGCCAGCAGCTCCCCCAGGTGTGCCAGGTGCCCCTGGGCCAAGGCAGAGGCAAGGGCCGGGAGCCCATCCCCAGCAGCCCTCTTGGCCCGGGGCCTTCCTCAGCCGCCCGCCCAGCAGGGAGAGGCCCGGCTCTGGCTGGCTCCTTTCCTCGCCGTGACCCGAGCTCAGCCCTGCAAGGTCGCCCGAGGGGGCCGAGGGGCCGGAGGGGGCAGCAGGCAGCAGCCTTAGGGCTGAAGGAGGCCAGGCCTGGGGACAGTGTCTCGGGCCCTCCCTGCAGTGATCAGTTAGTGACCCCTGGGGGCATTTTCCCAGGATCCCTGGACCTGCAGGCCCCTCAGCGCCGCCCTGAGCCAACTGCCCTCGTCCTGGCGTTGCCGTCAGCCCGGCACATGCCGCTGTCTCGGTGACCATGGCTGGACCCGCACTGCAGGCTGCCCCGAGCGGAGGGAGGCCCGGGCCGTGATAGCGGCCCTCCGGGCCAGGCTCAGGGAGCTGCTGGGGCCCAGCTGGGGCTTGCCTGTGGGTGGCCAGTTCTCGTCCTCGCTCCCCAGCAACCAGGGCTCTGCCCGGCCGGCCCCGCGCGGAGGCTACAGACACCGCGGCGCCCACTGGGACTCGTCTGCGCCTCGCAGCGGCTCCCGCTGGCGTCTGAGACCACCAGGGGGGCCCCCGAGACGCACCCCAGGGCCCACATGAAGGAGTGGGGGGATGGGGGAGAGGGGGTGGGGTGGGAGAGGGGGTGGGGTGGGAGAGGGAGTGGGGTGGAGGAAGGAGGTTGGGGTGGAGGAGGGAAGTTGGGGTGGGGGAGGGGGGCTGCGGACACACCAGAGGTCACCTGTCCCGGCCCCTCGCCCTCTGCGGGGCTGAGGCGCCCGGGCGCTGACGGACACACGTCCAGGCGTGTCCTGGCCTCCAGCCCCTCGAACGCAGGGAGTGGTGTGCTCTGGGGCGCAGGGCCAGTCCGAGGGGGCACGGCCCTTCTCTGGGGTTCCTGGCAGTGGGGGTGCCCCCGTTCTCCGGCCGGCTGTGGGGACGGCCTTCCCTGTGGGGCAGCAGGGCCGCCCACTGGCCTGTCCCCGCCCTGCACACTGGCCTGTCGCCCCTGGCTGGCGGCCGGAGCCCCTGTCCTTGCCTCCGGGGTGCGAGGCTGTTAGCTTCCGGAGCCTGGGAGGGGCCTCCCCGGACAGCGAGTGCTGCCGGCGTGCAGGCCCCAGGGCCCGCAGGCGCGTGTTCTCCCCGACAGGGCGCAAGCCGGTGTGGGGGCCCCAGGCTGGGGTTCGCCTGCCTCTGCTGGACCAGCGACCCGCTTGGGTAACGCCGAGGGAAGCACAGCCTCGCGCAGCGGGGTGCAGGTGTGGGGCTCGCGCTCAGCCGAGCACCGTGGGGGTCTGAGACGGGAGCACGGAGGCCCTGTGGGCCCCTTCCCGCCGGGCCCAGCCTGACCGCGGGAGCCCCAGTCTCTGTGGGCGGCTGGGGGTAGCGCTGCCAGGCAGAGCCCAGGAGCCCCCGTGGTCTCTGGGGACCAGGGGAGGCCCCAGGCAGCCCTGGGGCAGGAGGCCCCGCAGTGGCCCACGACAGCCACCAGGGGGCACAGGAGAGGCCACACGTGGACGCGGGACCAGCTCAGCTTCTGGGCGCCCGCAGGGACTTGAGGGAGGGGCGCAGGCCGGAGCCGGGGGCCTGGGGGCGGGCCGAGGGGCGGAGGGGGAACAAAGACGGGCCTCTGGCCCGGCTCCCAGCGCTGCCCCACGTGCTCCCAGGGCGGGCCTCTGCTGGGCCCCTCTCTGGGGCTCCCCTCTGCCCGGCTGTGCTGCTCCCTTCTGCCGGCGCGGGGCAGAGAGCGGCCCACTCAGGGCGTCGCGCTGTGGTTCCTGGGCGCACAGAGCGTGCGGGCAACAGAATCTTGGAGGACAGGTACAGGCCAGCGTGGGGGGCGGGGGGTGTGGGGGCGCGCGAGGCGTGCTGGGAGAGGTACAGGGGGCAGGGGGGTGGGGGCAGGGGAGGGTGGGTGGCAGGAGAGGGCGGGGGTGTGTGGGAGCGGGGGCGTGATGGGGGCGTGCAGGGGGGCGGTACGGCGTGCGGGGGCGGCCCAGTTACCCCAGCCCTGACCGGCAGCCCGGGCCTCCAGCACTGGCCGCGGAAGGACATGGCGGCAGAGGCGGTGGCCACTGTCCCAGGTGGCTGCCGGCCGCACGGCCTCTGCCTGCACACAGCTGCCTCCCGGCGGCCACCGCCCTGCGCTGACCCCTCCCGGGCCGTCCAGACCCCTCCCTGCCCAGCGTGAGGGGCAGGAGCCTCCGTGCTTGGGTGAAACTGCCTGTGGCACCTCCCTGAAAGGCCAGAGACGGGAGTGCGCCGGCCCCTGGAAGCCTCGGTCTCCCCTGTCAGAAAGTGGGGCTCAGGGCGCTGCTGGAACAGGCTGGAGACCAACAGGTGACAGCGCCCCCCACGCGGTGCTGGGCCTGGGCCCCCGGCGGGTGCAGGCTGCCGCCCGCTTCAGGGCGAGAAGCCGTCCACCTCCCAACGCCCGGTGCCCGGGGCTTTGCGGGGCCCGGCGCCCCATCTGCGCAGCTCCCCGCCCGCCCGCATGGCCTGCAGCTGACCCCGCTCCAGACGGGCGCGGCCACCCCACCGCCGCCCCCCCGCCGGGCCCAGAGATGCGCCGGGCCCACTGGACGGGTGGCCGCACGGGTCTGCCGCGTGCTGGCCCCTCCTGGGCGGCGGCAGTGCCACTGTGTGCACCACAGGTGCCTTGTGAGAACAAGCCTGTCTAACCTTCGGGGGAGGCGGCTTCCCAACCAGGTGGCTTGTTCCTGTGGGTCTTGCCATCGCCCGAGCGCTGACGCGCCCCCACCCCCTTCCCGGGCGCCCGCCCCCCCCCCCAGGCGCCCGCCGCCCCGCCCCGAGGCGC